>CM077518.1:0-600000 GCA_039654895.1 Mongoloraphidia duomilia
CAAAACTCGTCTATCTCTTTTAGTTTCGGATATATAAGCGTTTTAAGATTTTTTAATTTTTCCCTATAAATTTGCTTTGATCTGGATGAAACTATGCATAATTATGGAGAAAAACACGCTGAATCGATTCCCGTTGACAAAACTCATCTATCTCTTTTAGTTTCGGAGATATAAGGGTTTTAAGATTTTTTAATTTTTCCCTATAAATTTGCTTTGATCTGGCTGAAACTATGCATACTTATGGAGAAAAACACGCTGAATCGATTCCCGTTGACAAAACTCGTCTATCTCTTTTAGTTTCGGAGATATAAGCGTTTTAAGATTTTTTAATTTTTCCCTATAAATTTGCTTTGATCTGGATGAAACTATGCATACTTATGGAGAAAAACACGCTGAATCGATTCCCGTTGACAAAACTCGTCTATATCTTTTAGTTTCGGAGATATAAACGTTTTAAGATTTTTTAATTTTTCGCTATAAATTTGCTTTGATCTGGATGAAACTATGCATACTTATGGAGAAAAACACGCTGAATCGATTCCCGTTGACAAAACTCGTCTATCTCTTTTAGTTTCGGAGATATAAGCGTTTTAAGATTTTTTAATTTTTCCCTATAAATTTGCTTTGATCTGGCTGAAACTATGCATACTTATGGAGAAAAACACGCTGAATCGATTCCCGTTGACAAAACTCGTCTATCTCTTTTAGTTTCGGAGATATAAGCGTTTTAAGATTTTTTAATTTTTCCCTATAAATTTGCTTTGATCTGGATGAAACTATGCATACTTATGGAGAAATACACGCTGAATCGATTCCCGTTGACAAAACTCGTCTATCTCTTTTAGTTTCGGAGATATAAGCGTTTTAAGATTTTTTAATTTTTCCCTATAAATTTGCTTTGATCTGGATGAAACTATGCATACTTATGGAGAAAAACACGCTGAATCGATTCCCGTTGACAAAACTCGTCTATCTCTTTTAGTTTCGGAGATATAAGCGTTTTAAGATTTTTTAATTTTTCCCTATAAATTTGCTTTGATCTGGATGAAACTATGCATACTTATAGAGAAAAACACGCTGAATCGATTCCCGTTGACAAAAATCGTCTATCTCTTTAAGTTTCGGAGATATAAGCGTTTTAAGATTTTTTAATTTTTCCCTATAAATTTGCCTTGATCTGGATGAAACTATGCATACTTATGGAGAAAAACACGCTGAATCGATTCCCGTTGACAAAACTCGTCTATCTCTTTTAGTTTCGGAGATATAAGCGTTTTAAGATTTTTTAATTTTTCCCTATAAATTTGCTTTGATCTGGATGAAACTATGCATACTTATGGAGAAAAACACGCTGAATCGATTCCCGTTGACAAGACTCGTCTATCTCTTTTAGTTTCGGAGATATAAGCGTTTTAAGATTTTTTAATTCGCTCAAAAATCCCAAAAATTCGCTCGAAAATCCCAAAAATTCGCTCGAAAATCCCAAAAATTTGCTCGAAAATCCCAAAAATTCGCTCGAAAATCCCAAAAATTCGCTCGAAAATCCCAAAAATTCGCTCGAAATTCCCAAAAATTCGCTCGAAAATTCCAAAAATTCGCTCGAAAATCCCAAAAATTCGTTTAAAAATCCCAAAAATTCGCTCGAAAATTCCAAAAATTCGCTCGATAATCTTAAAAGTTCGCTCGATAATCCCAAAAATTCGCTCGAAAATCCCAAAAATTCGCTCGAAAATCCCAAAAATTCGCTCGAAAATCCCAAAAATTCGGTCGAAAATCCCAAAAATTCGCTCGAAAATCCCAAAAATTCGCTCGAAAATACCAAAAAATTCGCTCGAAAATCCCAAAAATTCGCTCGAAAATCGCAAAAATTTGCTCGAAAATCCCAAAAATTCGCTCAAAAATCCCAAAAATTCGCTCGAAAACCCCAAAAATACGCTCGAAAATCCCAAAAATTCGCTCAAAAATCCCAAAAATTCGCTCGAAAACCCCAAAAATTCGCTCGAAAATCCCAAAAATTCGCTCAAAAACCCCAAAAATTCACTCAAAAATCCCAAAAATTCGCTCGAAAACCCCAAAATTCGCTCGAAAATCCCAAAAATTTGCTCGAAATCCCCAAAAAATTTGCTCAAAAACCTCAAAAATTCGCTCGAAAACCCCAAAAATTCGCTCGAAAACCCCAAAAATTCGCTCGAAAACCCCAAAAATTTGCTCGAAAACCCCAAAAATTCGCTCGAAAACCCCAAAAATTCGCTTAAACCCCAAAAATTCGCTCGAAAACCCCAAAAATTCGCTCGAAAACTCCAAAAATTTTCTCGAAAACCCCAAAAATTCGCTCGAAAACCCCAAAAATTCGCTCAAAAACCCCAAAAATTCACTCAAAAATCCCAAAAATTCGCTCGAAAACCCCAAAATTCGCTCGAAAATCCCAAAAATTTGCTCGAAATCCCCAAAAAATTTGCTCAAAAACCTCAAAAATTCGCTCGAAAACCCCAAAAATTCGCTCGAAAACCCCAAAAATTTGCTCGAAAACCCCAAAAATTCGCTCGAAAACCCCAAAAATTCGCTTAAACCCCAAAAATTCGCTCGAAAACCCCAAAAATTCGCTCGAAAACTCCAAAAATTTTCTCGAAAACCCCAAAAATTCGCTCGAAAACCCCAAAAATTCGCTCAAAAACCCCAAAAATTCGCCCCAAAATCCCGAAAAATCCCAAAAATTCGCCCCAAAAACCCGAAAAATCCCAAAAATTCGCCCCAAAAACCCGAAAAACCCCCAAACTTTCGGTTTTTCGGGACGAAATTCCGGTTTTTCGGGACGAAATTCCGGTTTTTCGAGACGAAATTCCGGTTTTTCGGGACGAATATCCGGTTTTTCGGGACGAAATTCCGGTTTTTCGGGACGAAATTCCGGTTTTTCGGGACGAAATTCCGGTTTTTCAGGACGAAATTCCGTTTTTTCGTGCCGAAATTCCGGTTTTTCGGGACACAATTCCGGTTTTTCGGGACGAAATTCCGGTTTTTCGGGACGAAATTCCGGTTTTTCGGGACGAAATTCCGGTTTTTCGGGACGACATTCCGGTTTTTCGAGACGAAATTCCGGTTTTTCGGGACGATTATCCGGTTTTTCGGGACGAAATTCCGGTTTTTCGAGACGAAATTCCGGTTTTTCAGGACGAAATTCCGGTTTTTCGTGACGAAATTCCGGTTTTTCGGGACACAATTCCGGTTTTTCGGGACGAAATTCCGGTTTTTCGGGACGAAATTCCGGTTTTTCGGGACGAAATTCCGGTTTTTTGGGACGAAATTCCGGTTTTTCGGGTCGAAATTCCGGTTTTTCGAGACGAAACTCCGGTTTTTCGGGACTAATATCCGGTTTTTTGGGACGAAATTCCGGTTTTTCGGGACGAATATCCGGTTTTTCGGGACAAAATTCCGGTTTTTCGGGACGAATATTCGGTTTTTCGGGACGAAATTCCGGTTTTTCGGGACGAAATTCTGGTTTTTTGGGTCGAAATTCCGGTTTTTCGGGACGAAATTCCGGTTTTTCGGGACGAAATTCCGGTTTTTCGGGACGAAATTCCGGTTTTTCGGGACGAAATTTCGGTTTTTCGGAATGAAATTCCGGTTTTTCGGGACGAAATTCCGGTTTTTCGGGACGAATTTCCGGTTTTTCGGGACGAAATTCCGGTTTTTCGGGACGAAATTCCGGTTTTTCGGGACGAATATCCGGTTTTTCGGGACGAAATTCCGATTTTTCGCGACGAAATTCCGGTTTTTCGGGACGAAATTCCGGTTTTTCGGGACGAAATTCCGGTTTTTTGGGACGAAATTCCGGTTTTTCGGGACGAAATTCCGGTTTTTCGGGACGAAATTCCGGTTTTTCGGGACGAAATTCCGGTTTTTCGGGACGAAATTCCGGTTTTTCGGGACGAAATTTTGGTTTTTCGGGACGAAATTCCGGTTTTTCGGGACGAATTTCCGGTTTTTTGGGACGAATTTCCGGTTTTTTGGGACGAAATTCCGGTTTTTCGGGACAAAATTCCGGTTTTTCGGGACGAAATTCCGGTTTTTCGGGACGAAATTCCGGTTTTTCGGGACGAATATCCGGTTTTTCGGGACGAAATTCCAGTTTTTCGGGGCGAAATTCCGGTTTTTCAGGACGAAATTCCGGTTTTTCGTGACGAAATTCCGGTTTTTCGGGACGAAATTCCGGTTTTTCGGGACGAAATTTCGGTTTTTCGGGACGAAATTCCGGTTTTTTGGGACGAATATCCGGTTTTTCGAGACGAAATTCCGGTTTTTCGGGAAGAAATTCCGGTTTTTCGGGACGAATCTCCGGTTTTTCGGGACGAAATTCCGGTTTTTAGGGACGAAATTCCGGTTTTTTGGAACGAAATTACGGTTTTTTGGGACGAAATTTCGGTTTTCGGGACGACATTCCGGTTTTTCGGGACGAAATTCCGGTTTTTCGGGACGAAATGTCGGTTTTTCGGGACGAAATTCCGGTTTTTCGGGACGAATATCCGGTTTTTCGGGACGAAATTCTGGTTTTTCGGGACGAAGTTCCGGTTTTTCGGGACGAAGTTCCGGTTTTTCGGGACGAAATTCCGGTTTTTTGGGACGAAATTCCGGTTTTTCGGGACGAAATTTCGGTTTTTCGGGACGAAATTCCGGTTTTTCGGGGCGAAATTTCGGTTTTTCGGGATGAAATTCCGTTTTTTCGGGACGAAATTCCGGTTTTGCGGGACGAAATTCCGGTTTTTTGGGACGAAATTCCGGTTTTTCGGGACGAAATTCCGGTTTTTCGGGACGAAATTCCGGTTTTTCGGGACAAATATCCGGTTTTTCGGGACGAAATTCCGGTTTTTCGGGACGAAAGTTTGGTTTTTCGGGACGAAATTCCGGTTTTTCGGGACGAATATCCGGTTTTTCGGGACGAAATTCCGGTTTTTCGAGACGAAATTCCGGTTTTTCGGGACGAAATTCCGGTTTTTCGGGGTGAAATTCCGGTTTTTCGGGATGAAATTCCGTTTTTTCGGGACGAAATTTCGGTTTTTCGGGACGAAATTCCGGTTTTTCGGGATGAAATTCCGGTTTTTCGGGACGAAATTCCGGTTTTTCGGGACGAATATCCGGTTTTTCGGGACGAATATCCGGTTTTTCGGGACGAAATTCCGGTTTTTCGGGATGAAATTCCGGTTTTTCGGGACGAAATTCCGGTTTCATACTTGTGGAGAAAATCACGCTGAATCGATTCCCGTTGACCAAAATCGTCTATCTCTTTTAGTTTCGGAGATATAAGCGTTTTTAGATATTTTAATTTTTTTCGCTGAATCGAAACCATTTATTCTGAGTTTCGGAGTAGTGAGTGTTGTTATTATAATTTTAATTTTATGTTATAAACTCACTCTGAACCCCTAATAATGATCCTCAAGGGTTTCATTTTGATTTTTTTACGTACCGTCCTAACTGCTAAACTAAAAGAGGTACGAACTTGCGCTGGGGCCTATTAATAATGGCAAGCC
The DNA here is from genome assembly GCA_039654895.1 of Mongoloraphidia duomilia. Classification (NCBI taxonomy): domain Eukaryota; kingdom Metazoa; phylum Arthropoda; class Insecta; order Raphidioptera; family Raphidiidae; genus Mongoloraphidia; species Mongoloraphidia duomilia. The sequence continues at coordinate 5,523 of CM077518.1, forward strand.
TGCGGCAGAGCCACGGGTGAATGCGACGTAGTGTAGGCCGTCGTCGCCGTCGGTCGGTCGGTCGTAAACAGCGGCGCCGCAACGAGGCTGCCATTGCCTAGAGTCAGTCGTGTCGCGAACATCGAACTGGGCGTTGCTCTGCTCGACGCGCGTGTGTCGGCCGCTCATTCAGCACATTCTGCTGATTCTAAACGCGCGCATCAACCTAACTGTAATATAATAATTAATAATAATATCTTATTCTGTCGACGCACTGCATTTTTATATCAACACCGTCGGTTGTTGTTCTTCTTCTTATTCCCACCAACTTTTGTTTTTGCGATATTATCGTTAACAAATAGGTACCTACTAATAATCAACGGTATTATCACACGGTGATTTTTTTTTTAATTATTATCTTCTAACATTAAAATTATTTTACAAGTATGAAGTATTTTTACACATCAATTATTAATATCAGTTGAACATAATATTATTAGTACAGAGAGAGCTCTACATTTCACAATTATGGTAATTATTATGAATGCTCGAGCAGCCGTGAGATTTTTCTTGCGGAGGCGCGGGGCTAATAAATCATTAATTCTTGTCACTGGAACTACTAAACCGATTCTAAACATTCTTTCACTAATAGAAAGCAAAGCATGGGGAGAGATTCTCGCCGGGGACAGGGGAATGAATTCTTGCGGGGGGGCTTATAAACCATAAATTCTTATCTCTGGAACTACTAAACCGATTCTAAAAATTCTTTCACTAAGAGAAAGCTACGCACCGGGGGAGATTCTCGCGGGTGATAACAAATTAACAATATACTAAATATACGTGAGCGGAGCAATGGGTGACCGCTATTAAATCATAATTTCATACCACCCGGGCGTAGCCGGGACGGGCCGCTAGTTATTAACAAAAAGAAATGTTAGCCGTCGTGGAACGCCAGGCAGATGTGAAACATTTTCATAGCTTAACCCCCCCCCCCTGCGACATATTTATCAAAATTAATTAATATACCCAGCCTATCTCACTTGGGTACAAGTATAGCTTTCTATTATAGTGAAAGAATTTTTAAAATCGGTTTAGTTATTGCAGAGACAAAAATTTATGTTTTATTTGCCCCCCACCCCCACCCCGCGATCACTGTTTTAATAAGTTAAAGATTCACTATCAGAGTATTTTGACACAAATAATTAAAGTAGGTAGTTTGTTTTCGCCAAAACCTACTCACCAAATTACGATCTTTTGAAAGGTCAAATAACCGTTTTTAAAAATGATGAAATCGATAGGAAAACGAATTTTTCCAGGGGTGAGACCTAGCTAGATCGATTTTTCGCCCGCCGAAACCCCTTTTCGGTAAATTTGATCAAAATCGTTGGAGCCGTTTTCGAGAAAAAATTTATATATAATAGACAAGATTAGCTCGTTAAATAATATAGGATTACATCACAAAACATCCATGAGCGGAGGCGGGATTCGAATTCACGACAGTCCGATCCAGAGGGCGCGACGCTAACCACTGGACCACACTGTCCTCTCAACTTGTTAAACTGGAGGTGTAGAAATGTATTAATAATTTCAAACTCACCGGTCTTGCGCCTTTTTGTTTTTCTTGCTTTTTACACTAGCGAGATTCATTTTGTTTCAGGGCGACTTGTCGACAATAATGCGGAGCGTGTGTTACTTATTAATTATATAACGCACATGCTGTACCTGTAACAAAATAAATACATAAAAAACCTTTAAAATGTGTGGTCAAATGTCAGCCGCTATATTTATTATGTATTTGTTACATAATCTTACATTGGCAAATAAGAATTTTATCGATAATATCGAGACTTAGTTAAAATAAAACTGTGAACTACAAGCTCATATTATATTCGGCGACTGGCCAAAAACTAGTCAGGCCATCAACACTACCAAAAAAAAAAAATAGAGTTTTAATGTCTAAAAAACAAAAACAAAAAATTTAAAATTATATTAACATTTGAAATGTAAACAATATTGTGTCGGCCAATAATAATATTTAATTAATTATCTTTATTCGACTTTTTTTTTCTTAATATAATAATAATTCTCCTTCCTGTCGACACAGAGCTTGCTCTAGTGAGAGGGAGTATCCTTTATATATATATTTTTTTTGTAATGTAACTTGTGCAATGTTAGGAAATAAAATAAATAAATAAATAAATATAGTGACATGTTTAGGTAGATGTGACAGAGAGAGAAGAAATACGAAATGGAAGAAAAGAGGCAAACGCAGGCGGTTTTGACAATTGACCGGGCCGCCTTCCTCCTGCTTCGAGTAAAGAAAGCATTTAAGAAGAAAAAACAGCAGCGCAAAGAAAAAAAGTAAGTTTATACAAAAATGCACACAATAGACCTCTTAAATTACGTCATAGGGTGTATTTTGTGGCCGCAAGCAGGCGAAATTGATAATAATTTATAATTGGGAGTTTTGAACGACGACGGACAGACCGTACATTTCGTAAAATCGATAGCAAAATGTTTTAGTCTAAATAGTCAAGATTGATCAAAATCTGAATTTCGAATTTTGGCACGATTACATTACTTTCATTCACTGAAAGGTGATAAAAAGTAATGCCTATAATATATTCACAACTTTGAAATATAACTGTTATAGGTAGGTATATACATAATATTTTTACAAAACGTAAAAAATATGCCGACATTTAAAATTTTCCACTTTATAATATTGGTAATACTTATTAAAAAAATTCGACTGATGACCAGTCCTATACTTCCCACCTAGTAAATATTTGCAAAAAATAAACACTCTTTTTTTTATTCTTTGACTAGGCCCAAATAACCCTAGCTGTTGGTGGTCTTTAAAACACAATTTAATTTTTATTCTTTGAAAAAAGCATGGCCCCCTTTTTTGTTTGGTGATCTACTGATGGCTAGCTTAATATAGCAAAAATCATGGTTACCTTGATTTACGTACAATTTTTATTTTTTTTAGTAAAATATTTTTTTTCTCGAAAACTATACATTTTAGAGAAAAAAAATATTTACATTTTTTTCATATTATAACATCTAGAATTCATTTATATTTTTTTTTACCTATGTTAATACGTGACATTGAGGACGTTTTTTTGAATATCTCAGGATCCACTGAACCGATTTGACTCAAAATCTAATCAGATCTAAGTTAAAGGCTGATAAACACAATAGAACAATCGGCATGCCCGTATGTTGTTCCGTTCTTAAGATATCGAAGGCGAAAAATTGATCACATACACACACACACACACACACACACACACACACACACACACACACACACACATACACACACACATACACACACACACATACACACACACACACACATACAGACATCAGTCAGAAAATGATCTTAAACGATTGCTAGGGTCTCAAAACGTGAAAATCTGTTAAAATCTCGAAATATTGTTTTCGGACTGAATCCATTACTTCCCTACCATAGTAGAGGTGGGAAGTAAAAAACTTCAATGTTAAGAAAAAAGTAAATCGATGAATTTTTTTTTTGAATGAAAAACAATTCTCGTCAATATTATAGATACTTTATAATGGCGTTTTTCCACTTTGAATTTCCATTCGACTGGCTGCCAATAATTAGGATAATGGCTCGCGCTTCAAATGCGCGTTTATCGATTGTTCAGCCAATTCGGCGTGAAATTTCGATTATGTAAAGCGCAATAATCGTGTTGACTTTCCCAACAAACAAACAATGCCGACCAAGTTTGACGACAAACAAATTCTTACGCCCACTGATTCGCACTCCCTCATAGATCTCGACGCGTCGTCATAAAAGATGATTCGTGAGTTTCTTTTTTTTCGATTTGAAAATTAATCGCGAACAGTTGCATGAATAATTGCCCTACTAAATTATTATTATAGGTACCTACCTAGGGATTATATCGACGTGAGAGAGAAATCATGTCAAAAAAACTGCCATAATAATTTTTTATTCTCTATACGTCTTCTATTCTGCTTTCAAACTTATACAACACAAGTTGAAGACTCTTTTAATAAAAATAATACATCTACGCTAAAGCTTTTAGCGGAGGCCATCTATGAACGCACACGGACTGGTGGCGCTATGCAGGACGCAGGTCCGGCTCGTTACAATAACAATCTGTCAAAATATTATATCACCGATAATGTCAGTGGATATCTTATATATAAAATTCTCGTGTCGCGGTGTACGTTATTGAACTCCTCCGAAACGGCTGGACCGATTTTGATGAAATTTTGTGTGCTTATCGGGTAGGGTGGAGAATCGGACAACATCTATTTTTCATCCCCCTAAATGTTAAGGGTGGTCCACCCCAAAAAAATTTTTTTTATTTTTTTGACAAAATGTTTTGTTTTAATTTTTTCATGATTCAGCATTGAAAAATACATACAACTCTAAATTTTCACCCTTATACAACCAACCCCTGATTTTTAATCGCGATTTTTATATTAAGCTTTAAAAAATACATAGGTATATGGCGAACGAGCGAAGCGAGTGAGTAGTGTATTTATAATATTCAAGCGAACGAGCGAAGCGAGTGAGTAATGTAATTATAACATTCAAGCGAACGAGCGAAGCGAGTGAGTAGTGTATTTATAATATTCAAGCGAACGAGCGAAGCGAGTGAGTACTGTATTAATAAAATTCAAACGAACGAGCGAAGCGAGTGAGTAATGTAATTATTCCTAGAAATTATTAACAACGTTTGCCGGATCAGCTACACTAAATATACGTGAGCGGAGTAATGGGTGACCGCTATTAAATAATAATTTTATACCACCCGAGCGAAGCCGGGACGGGTCCGCTAGTTATAATATAATATTTTTCCCGCTTTTGTCGTTCCGCTCGTCTTCTGAAAATCCCACCGCCTGCATAAAAGCGTCGGACATCCGGCGGCGGTTTTGAATTTCTGAAGCCGTCGCCGTCGGTTCTCTTATTCAGTTGACAGCTCACAAAAAAAAAAAAAAAAAAAAAAAAAAAAAACACTGATCAAAGATAGACCCCGTCCGTATGTAATAATTTATATCTACATTATATTATTGTGTCAGATACTTTAATTCGATTTGACTATTATTATTGTACGTTCGTTTGTGTTGAATTTTATAAAAACAAGGACGCAGGCCGTCGGAACGGTTCGACGCTATAAAAATATCAAAATGTTTTTTTCGTTGGAGAGCAGCTAATTATATAATTGTTTCGAAACATATTGGAAAAAATCATTTTACTAACCAATGGTCACAGTCAGGATTCTAACCTGAACCTTTCCACTTTCGCGGCGGAATGAGCTTACAATACTCAACTGTGACAAGATTGCTAAAGTAATATTCTCCTTATATGCTTCAAAAGCTTCAGGTTAGAATCCTGACTGTGACCACTGGTTGGTAAAATGATTTTTTCCTATATGTTTCGAAACAATTATATAATTGGCTGCTCTCCGACAAAAAAAAAACATTTTCAATTGCATTTCAGCCGTATAAAACTATTATTTATCATAATAATATCAACTTTTGATTGAATCGCACAAAAAAAAACGATTATCTATCGAAGTATTATTGATATTCTATTGTGCGAGACGTTCAGGGCCGGACTCGATTTTAAATTCGAAAAAGTATCAGACTTTCAAATGAAGAGCTATTAGTATTAACGTGTCTAAAACCATTCGATAGAAGTGAAACTACTTTGTCTATTATATAACCAAAACCCCTTTTCAGTAAATTTCATCCAAATCGTTTTCAAGAAAAAATGGAAATCAATTTTGTTAAAATTCAATCTCATCATTTTTTAACGTACCTACTTTACTTCAAAAATTTTATACTTACGAAAAAATACACTAAAAAGAAAAAAATATTTTTTTTAAAAAACCTCTTTCAAACAAGCCACCAAAAAGAGGAAAATAAAAATAATAAAATGTTGAAGTCGACGCCAATTTAATTGCTAATACTTTTTATAGGTACACCTTTATCTATTTTAATTTTATTAAATTGGCGCAGACCTCAACATTTTATTATTTTTATTTTCTTCTTTTTAGTGACTTTTTTGAAGGAGATTTTTTTTTAAGTTTTGTGATATTCTATGTATAGTAACAACATAATATTTTCCTCATTGCAGTTTAATTACAATTATTGTTGACCAGCTATATATAAATACTAATTATTTTATAGAACAATAACATTATTGTTAAAGTACTTAAACTGCAATAATCTGAAAAATTCATGGGCTTATTTACTGTTTCATATAACTAGATAATTCATATATCTAGATAATTTAAAAAACTTTGTTAACAGACAAAACTTTTAATATATTATTATTATGCGGTGTTTCAAAATTATTAATTTATTTCCTAAATTTTAATGTTCCAACCGAATCAAGCTGTAAATGTATTACAGATTGTTGGTGCACCAACACGATTATTATATATTAGATTAGTGTAATTTTCTGTTTGCATAGAATAAAATGTTTGTATGAATATAAAAAACTAGCCGCTACCCGTGCCTCGCCCACGTATATTTCGATATATATATGATTTATTATCCCCCTCCGCGAGAAATTCTTCCCCTTTTTCATTATAAGCGCCGCTATGACCTGAAGCAATCTCCGGACGGCTTATGTAATAATTACTCGCCAATCGCCACAGTTCATACGTCTGTCAAACTGAGTGATTTGGGTTACGGCTCACTATCAGACTAATTAGAGAACCAGGGGGCGCAGGGACCGTCTTCAGAGACGCGCCCCTCAGAGCCCCCTCCCTCCTTGAAACATACAGAAAAAGTGCACAGTTTTTGACTATAGGAAACAGTCGCAATTTTCTAAATGGACTCAAATTTTATAACCTATAGATATAATATTATACAAGTTTTTATTTATTGATTTACGACGGCTGTAAATAAGTACGAGAAAAACACACTCTACAAAATATCCTTATAATATTTTATCTGACAGGCGCAGTCAACCTTCTGGCGGGAGCGATATATTTTTCACTGAAATGGAAAGAGACGGCACTTCTCATGTACCTATTTCCATAACGCGATCGTCGCGACAGAACTCTTTGAACCAAGTGCAGTTGCGATCACTCACTCGTTTGTCCGTCAGACTGCCTGGTTGGCTGGCTGTCCGTCTGTCAAGACCCATTTTTTTAAACTATGCGTCTTAACTCTTAACGCACGTTTGGGACACACAAAAATTGAAACGTCTGCACGTCACGAAAAAGTGTAGCGCAGTACTTTTGTAAAAATTATTCGATCCTTTTGAAAATTGATATTTGCGAGTTTTATAGAACACAAAAAAATAAAATGGTGTCAGGTTTCATAATGAAATGGCGGCCAAATAATTACTTTTCAATAATTACTTACTTAGATTTTTTATAGCCTTGAAGCGCAGCTTCAGTTATCGGGTGTCCCACGACACCTCATGACTTTTTTTTAATCTAAATAAACTCACCGAAACTGTGAGACGTTTTCGTGTTTTATTTTAGACTTAAAATGCATACACGTTGATGAATGAATTCTGTTCGTCGTGTAGTTTGCGACATTTGCAATGCAGTAAAAAATAGACAACTAGATCAGAGGCTTTAAATAAAAACTTGTTAAAATTTCTCCTACTCTAACGTCAATATTATTAAACGGTGCATGTTTGTGATTCATATAGCATATGCCATATACTTATAATACAGAATATGAATATATGATTATAATATTATAATAATTTTGTAGTTTTTCAACACCACTATATTAACGGCGCCATATTTTCTGCAAATAACACGGTCGGACAAGTGGGCAATGGGCGAGGAGGAGGCAGGGGGAAGGAGGGGGAGGGGTGGAGAAGGAGGAGCCATGGTTCGTGTGTACAACAGGACTCAAATTACCCTAATTGACGTCTCTTGTGTCGGCCGCCACGGCGACCCGCGCGCTCGGTTGCCCGTCTCCATAATTGCAGAAGACAACAAAATAATAACACATGATAATATTATAATATTATTATGACGATGCGATGGAATTTTTTTCGGCCAAAAATTATAATATGACGTGACGCCTCCGTTCGCGATTTGTAACGAGGCCTCATCTTCTGAAATGTCTGATTTTGAAAAGGCCAGGCCTTCGTAACCACAAATTCATAGCGGGATGCCATAGAAAACGACCTGATAATAGTACATTATACTTACAGTATAAAATGTTGTGAAATAAAATTAATAAAATCGAGTTTTGTATTTATTTTCTGCACAATTCCGACTATTTTATTTACGCCGTTCACTGCGACCTACTTATGCAATGCTTTTAATGAAACAGGCAATGAAATATTATTTTCAAAAGACACTGATTTGACATTTATTTTTAAAATTTAACCGACCTGTCATTATTCTCATTACTTACCTAGTACCGCTGCACGACTTCCAAAGGGCTGTAACTGCCGAAGGCAAGGACCAAGTGAACATCTATATGGACCGGGGAAAGTACCTATAAGTTCTAAAATTGCCCGCGACATGAATCGAAAAGTTTCGTCAATTAATAAAATGAAAGTGATCGGCGTTTTATTTATCTTGTATTACAAGAAAATAAACTCTTCGATTTATTTATTTATTGTCGATAATTTTTACGTAATAAATTAATCAACAGTCAGATTTCCCTGCAGTTCCGGGGTCAATTCCGATGACGTTTGTCGCCTCGCCTGGATTTTGAACGTATTTTTAATCGACAATAATAATTATTGTTGGACGCACACCAGAAAATAGGCAGCACAGCCGACGGTTTTTCAAGTGCGAAAAAAACATTAAAAATGATCATAAAACACATTTTATGTGCCATTTCGTGGACTCTCCAGTATAAAAATATTTTGCATTTGAACGACCTTGTGCTGGGAAAATGTTTATTTAAAAATATTGTGTGTGGATTTTATTATATCTTTAATTTTCATTATATTTATGTAAATCATTCCTAGATAGCAGTTGTTCATTTTTCACGGCTATAATCTTGAAAGAGACTAAAATCTTAAAAATTACAACTAGTTAGTGATCTGTAACGCCAGTTTATATTATATAAGTGGACAAATTGTTATACAGTTCGGCAGACGACGGCCGAACTGTATTTTTATTTATTTATTGTAGATTATAGACGCGTCGACATCTCAGGTCATTAGCGTCTTTCAACTACACTAAATAACAACTAACTTAAAACTAAATAACATCACAAAACATCCATGAGCGCAGGTGCGATTCGAACCCACGGCAGTCCAGTCTAGAGGTTGCGGCGCCAAGCACGCTAACCACTAGGCTGTACTGCCCTCTGGCCGAACTGTACAAACGCCGTCTGGCAAACATAGCGAATAGATTTTAATGCTACATAATATAGGTACAATCATATCAAATTATAATATTATATAAAATTATTTCGTTGACTTGATTTGAAACCTCGTGGTGAATTCTATACACCTAATATAACTTTCTTCGGTTTTGTTTTTTACCTAACTTAACCTTCAGTCCAGTTGAACGTGAAACTTGCTTGCAAATTTGGTTTTACAAATGCCGACAAGGCACTATAATTAATAATATTATTATACACTTAATATTAAAAAAGAATCGCATCCTAGTCTATTTTTAACTTATTTTATACATATTTAAGTGACTTTCATCCGAGTGGAAAATGACTAAGAAATTATTATAGTTTTTTAAACTGCAGCTAAAAATATCCAACTTTGAAATAAGGTATCCGAAGACATGACGTGCGGTCATTGCAGTGCTGTCTCTAATTTTTATTGCAGCGATAAACAGATCACTAGGCCACGATTAACTTTATTTTGATTTCCCTGTTTTCTCGTTTGGAGGTCGCTGACATCTTCTAGGCAGGTGACGCAAAAGTAAAATGCCTCCTCCATTAATTGGAACTTGAAACGCCGAGACAAAGTAGAAAATCTATAGGCATAGCTCATATATATTTTATGCATTATTATGAAACGCAGATGAAATTATTGTATATCTTGATAATAAAATGTTCGCGGGGTAGTGCTAAAGCATGTCATGTGCAAGAGAGAAGAAATATGCGCACTCTCTCGAAATGTCACCCTCGTTTTTTTATCAACTCGACAAAAAAACTTCCGCTCGAATTTTCGTTTCTAAAAAAAGAAAATATTAATTTTTTTGCTATTTGTTTGTCGATGCTTGACACTCGTCGAGCCATGTGTAGTATAATAGGTACCTGCCTACGACATCAAAATGATCGGGAGCGTGCCACAAACTTCTATGATAAAAATTATTTGATTCATTTAAACTCCCCGTGCATGCCTGAAACTCTTTGACCGATGAACTCGATCGAAAGGGCGGCTGCTGCAGTACAGACATTAATTATTATTATGCACTATAAATTCCCATAGTGCAGTGCGCGTTGCAGAAAGACTCTTATAATTTACGCGGGTGATTTTAATTTATTCATGACGTCACGTCGCGAGCTCTGCTTTTATAGCGGTGCATCATTTCGAATTAATTTAAGCGCTCGCTTACAATTATTATTATTATTATTATTATTATTGCTGTTTTACGACGTTTTCAGTACTCAATGGAGATTGGAGATTATTCGACAATTAAAATAGCAACTGCAGCAGCTTTATAGATATTATGTATTTTTTTACACTTACGTTTAATGGTGGTCGGCCGGCCGAACTATACAGAGTGGCCCAATGAAAACAGTCACCCCAAGTTTTGGCCTCTTAACATCAGTTTTGCGAAAAAAGCTCGCACACGTCAATTTTAGAATCAAGGGGGACATCTAAATCGATTGGTATTATTTACGTAACTTCAACCGTGAGAGCAGGGTGAATTGCCCCCAAAATTTATTCATGGAAAGGGGTGTCAAACGATTCGCAGTTCGAAAGGCCTCTCAATTCTTTTTACAACAGTCTTTTTTGTATTTCAAATCCGATCATTAATTGCGGAGAAAATTACATTTTAATCTTAGTCAGATTACTTCAGCAATGTTGGAGAACGTACGACGACGTTTTGAGGATTATCTTTATTAGTGTATTTGCCATATGGCACATACACTATTGGCGTCGGTCGGATGGCGGGACCTAGGGGTCGGACCAAAATTTCTCGACGTTTCATAGCCTCCTGAACATTTTGGCACCATTTTTGGAAATGTCTATTTATATATGTATATATATATATTTATATATATATATATATATATATATATATATATATATATATATATATATATATATATATATATATATATGTGTGTGTGTGTGTGTGCGGGCAATAACTTTCGAAAGAGTTAATTGATTTTGACGGAATTTGGTAGGCACGTTGAAATCCATCACCGCACGAAGCCTATTTAAAATGGGCCCAATCGGACCATTTTAAGGGTGGTTTTTAGGGGTTGAAAAATGTTTTTGGGCCCGAAAATCCCGAAAAAATTCTCAGAATCGTTTCAAAATTGAAATTTAACCTTTTAGTAACGATTAAAATGTGCTTTCAAAATTTTAATAAAATCGGCCCGACAGGACCGGACTTACAAATTTTATAAAAACACTAGTTTGCGGATAGTGCTTTACTTACTGAAGGGTGTATTTAATTTGGTACCGAGGTTGCATTGATAAAAATATTGAAATTAAGAAAAAAAATATTATTTTAAGGGATGTATTAAGGAGTTAAATTTTATATTTTGTTCAAAAACAAACTTAAGTTCACATAATAAAGCCACAATGCCAGTATTAGCAAATACACTATATTGTCGGCAGGGTTTTGGCACTGCGACCCGAGTTTTTATTATAGTGCAATTTGCCATATGGCACATACACTATTGGCGTCGGTCGGATGGCGGGACCTAGGGGTCGGACCAAAATTTCTCGACGTTTCATAGCCTCCTGAACACTTTGGCACCATTTTTGGAAATGTTTATATATATATATATATGTTAATATTTAACCGGGAGTACATCCGTTCGTTGTTGTTTTCCATTGCTGGAGGTCGCAGACGTTTCGCCAACATCTCAGTTGGCATCTTCTGTGCGAATGAAGATCTGTGAAAATCAACCTGCATTTATAGGTATTTTACCACCCCCTCGCCTCGGCCTTAGAGCGTAGCGATTGGTCCTTACTGGGCTTTCCCTCTGCGCCGGAGCGGTGACTGTCGGTGTGGACTGGACGACTAAGAGGTGGTGAACGTCAGGACTGGGGGGCTTGGTGGTCGTGTTTATTTTATTTAGTAAAAGTTTCCACGCCGCAGGTAAATGTAACGCATCGTCCCTTTTATTCAAACTGCCTTGCTTCTCAATTTCTATAGATTCTCTTGTTAGTCTAGGTTTCAGGTAAGGTATATTGGCTATTTCTTTGCATGCGTCTAGGTCGATTTTATGTCCGGTTTGAAGTTGGTGTTGGAATAGCGCTGACGTGGTGGATTTATTTCTTATGGCGAGTCGGTGTTCTTCTACTCTTGCCGATATTCTTCTGTTGGACTGCCCCACATATACTTTGTCGCAGTTTGAGCAAGGGATGCTGTAGACTCCTTGGTTTTCCAGTGGTCTTTTGTCTTTTGGATTTTTTATTGATGATCCAAAAGACAAAAGACCACTGGAAAACCAAGGAGTCTACAGCATCCCTTGCTCAAACTGCGACAAAGTATATGTGGGGCAGTCCAACAGAAGAATATCGGCAAGAGTAGAAGAACACCGACTCGCCATAAGAAATAAATCCACCACGTCAGCGCTATTCCAACACCAACTTCAAACCGGACATAAAATCGACCTAGACGCATGCAAAGAAATAGCCAATATACCTTACCTGAAACCTAGACTAACAAGAGAATCTATAGAAATTGAGAAGCAAGGCAGTTTGAATAAAAGGGACGATGCGTTACATTTACCTGCGGCGTGGAAACTTTTACTAAATAAAATAAACACGACCACCAAGCCCCCCAGTCCTGACGTTCACCACCTCTTAGTCGTCCAGTCCACACCGACAGTCACCGCTCCGGCGCAGAGGGAAAGCCCAGTAAGGACCAATCGCTACGCTCTAAGGCCGAGGCGAGGGGGTGGTAAAATACCTATAAATGCAGGTTGATTTTCACAGATCTTCATTCGCACAGAAGATGCCAACTGAGATGTTGGCGAAACGTCTGCGACCTCCAGCAATGGAAAACAACAACGAACGGATGTACTCCCGGTTAAATATTAACGCATATTTTTCCATCCGTGAATCAATTCGAACGAACATATATATATATATATATATATATATATATATAGATGTGTACGGGCTATAACTTTCGAAAGAGTTAATTTATTTTGACGAAATTTGGTAGACACGTTGGAATCCATCACCGCACGAAGCCTATTTAAAATGGGCCCGATTGAACCATTTTAAGGGTAGTTTTTAGGGGTTGAAAAACGTTTTTGAGCCCAAAAATACCGAAAAAATTCTCAGAATCGTTTCAAAATTGAAATTTAACCTTTTAGTGAAGATTAAAATGTGCTGCTAAAATTTTAATAAAGTGGGCCCGACAGGACCGGACTTACAAATTTTATGAAAACACTGGTTTGCGGATAGTGATTTACTTACTGAAGGGTGTATTTAATTTGGTACAGAGGTTGCATTGATAATATTATTGAAATTAAGAAAAAAAAATATTATTTTAAGGGATGTATTAAGGGGTTAAATTTTTAGTGTATTTGCCATATGGCACATACACTATTGGCGTCGGTCGGATGGCGGGACCTAGGGGTCGGACCAAAATTTCTCGACGTTTCATAGCCTCCTGAACACTTTGGCACCATTTTTGGAAATGTCTGTTTATATATGTATATATATATATATATTTATATATTTATATATTTATATATATATATATATATATGTGTGCGGGCTATAACTTTCGAAAGAGTTAATTGATTTTGACGAAATTTGGTAGGCACGTTGAAATCCATCACCGCACGAAGCCTATTTAAAATGGGCCAAATCGGACTATTTTAAGGGTGGTTTTTAGGGGTTGAAAAATGTTTTTGGGCCCAAAAATGCCGAAAAAATTCTCAGAATCGTTTAAAAATTGAAATTTAACCCTTTAGTAACGATTAAAATGTTCTGCTAAAATTTTAATAAAATCGACCCTACAGGACCGGAGTTACAAATTTTATGAAAACACTAGTTTACGGATAGTGCTTTACTTGCTGAAGGGTGTATTTAATTTGGTACCGAGGTTGCATTGATAAAAATTTTGAAATTAAGAAAAAAAATATTATTTTAAGGGATGTATTAAGGGGTTAAATTTTTTATTTTGTCCAAAAACAAACTTAAGTTCACATAATAAAGCCACAATGCCAATTAGCAAATACACTATATTGTCGGCAGGGTTTTGGCACTGCGACCCGAGTTTTTTTATTTTGTCCAAAAACAAACTTAAGTTCACATAATAAAGCCACAAGGCCTGTATTAGCAAATACACTATATTGTCGGCAGGGTTTTTGTACGGTGTTGTCGAGTTTTTGTACGGTGGAGGTGGTCATTTTGACAGATGACGTGCTTTTGTTTGCTATGTTCAATTGTTTTAGACTATTGATATAATATATTCTGAACACAGCTCGTCTCGGACAGAGACGCTTGAAATCCTACGAATCATCGAATTATGGCGTCGTGGCAGCGCCATGATTGAACATCAAGATTAGAGCCATTAGAGGTTAGAATCCAATTTACTTATGTATGCTCTTGTATAACAACACACACACAAAGAGAGAGAGAGAGAGAGACCTTCCCGCTACGCCTCCAGCTTTATAAGAAGAAGGCTGTGAAAGCTGTAAATGGAAATGGGTCAGAGAAAACAGACAGCGTCTAAGTACGTCGATCTGCAGTGGCGCACCTTGCGGGGGATTCAAAAGATACAAATATAAAATGAGTATATAGCTTATATTCGGGTTTTTCAGTGCTCCACTAGACGCGGTCAAAAGTCGGCTGAGTCGCTTCGGGGTAAAGTATATGTCCGCCATTGCAGTTTGCATGGTGCTCGCATGGCTTGCAAATAATTGCATTTCCGTATTCGAGGGGGGAGGGGGGAGCTAGGTGAGATGAACATGACATAATATGCCCATAGGTAATGAACATAGTTAAAACACATCGCTTCCCCTTTTCTGTCTTACCGACATTCCGTAAACTGACAGAGAAAAGAAATGAGATAAAGTTCAGTTTGAGATTAAAGAAAAAACTTTTGCTAAGCGACTGAAAAGCCTATTCTGCACCGCCATAATATATTATTATTATGAAGCTGTTCTCTTACTATTAGCACAGCACCAAAGTACAAAACTACTTATAATGTACATACGTTGTGTATTATGTATGTATGTATGTATGTATAAGAGTAGAGATAAAAAAAAACTTTTTAACAAAAAAAAACCTCCTTCAAAAAGCCACTAAAAAGAGGAAAATAATGTAATTTTGAGATCTGCGCCAATTTAATAAAATATGAAGTCGATAAAAAAGTATAGTATGGTGATTAATATCTTCTTTTTAACCAGCTTCATATTTTATTAAATTGGCGCAGACCTCAAAATTTCATTATTTTCCTCTTTTTAGTGGCTTTTCAAAGGAGGTTTTTTTTTGTTAAAAAGTTTTTTATTTTTTACTTTTAAGTGTCAAAAAGTGACATTTACCTTAAAGGAATCACACGCCGCTACTCACTTTTATTAAACCGACTTTCTTACGCTGTCTGATGTGTCAAAAAGTGACATTTACCTTAAGGAATCACACGCCGTTACTAACTTTGATTAAAATCAGCCGAACTACTAAACCGATTTTGATGAAATTTCTATGGGACCAATCTGAAAGTATATCCTTTCAAATAAAAAAAAAATTTTCCACATCGGTTTTTAAATGACGGAGTTCTGAGGTAACAAACATAAAAAAAAAAATACAACCGAATTGAGAGCCACCTCCTTTTTTTGAAGTCGGTTAATAATAAGAAATGCTTTCACCGTGTGTTTTCGTGTTTAGCATCCATTCTCGTGTTTATCAGCGGCAATCCAAACCTCGATCGATGCGTTCTCTCATCGGACGTCGGGGTTCAAAATATGCAACGAGGCAGGTCGAGATAAGACATCGACACCCACACGAAGAGTCGGCACCAAAGCTCCGGGGAGCTGTTGTGTTCTGTGATCGCTGAATACGATATACAATATCTATAGTCACACACTTAACGGCTCTGCACCGCCGCCGCCCACCCCCCTCCCCCGACCCCCCTGCTTCTTGCTATCTATAACAAGCTGATGTACGAGGCGTGACGTTTCCAAAAGGGTAAACTGCAAATTCAGCCGAATCGCTCTGCGTAGGTCCCTATAGTCCCTACCCGATAGGTTATAACTTGAAACGAATTTTCACTTTTTATAAACTCTCAAAAGGACCTTTTTGACCTGATTGGTTTAGATTCGCATCTGGACTCAAAGAATCACTGTTTTTTGTCGGACGGCGTTAATTTATATTTTGATATTTTTGTGCCTAGGTAGTATAAATTATTACAACTGCAGACTCGAAACTAATGTAAATATTGTGTTCTAATGAGCTGTCTTCTGGAGATGTGTAGATTTCCTTACATTTTCCAAAACATTTTCACAAGTTAAAACCTTCTATAGATCGTTCTAGTTTAATATAATAAGCCGATTAAATTCGCCGGAAACCACCCCCCTCAAGCTGTAACGTCCCCTTGTCACTTAAATTTATCTCTGTGGATGGAAAAAGATTTGGCCCAACCCCCACAACAATTTAAAAAAATCATCGGATGGCAGTTTTTATTTTTTTTATAAAAACTCGGAACGAAAAATAACCATTTTCCTGACGCTTTGCCATCACACTAGGTGCAGGATATAGATTTCAATGAAGCATCTTGTATAGCGACTTGGACGCAAAGGGCTTACAATAAAGCGAAACCAATGAGGTATAACTAATATAAGTACATATAGTAAATACCGCACCTAATAGGTAGACACTGTGAGATGGATCGTTCACGGCCGATTCGTTCAAATTAAACGAATCACGAACTGGACGCGAGTGAAATTTTTTTTAACATTGGAAATGTTTATGTTCGTATATGGGGGCAGAGTTACGAGTTTTCGTTCAAGGCCAAAAGACAACGGTGTCGCGATCAAGTGAGGAGCAATCATGCAAAATTGAACAAGTGCAATTTTTAACATTGGAAATGTTTATGTTCGTATATGGGGGCAGAGTTACGAGTTTTCGTTCAAGGCCAAAAGACAACGGTGTCGCGATCAAGTGAGGAGCAATCATGCAAAATTGAACAAGTGCAATTTTTTCGAAATGTGTTTTATATCATGTCTAGTTCATTGAGAGGTATTTGCGACGATCTGCGGTGTTATTTTTGAACAAATGTTAATAAATACTGTAGAAAAATCCATTTAAAAGTTAAGTAATCAAGCAAAAGTGAACGCGTATATAACAGAAGAATAATAGGGTTATTCCTGACAAAACTAAACAGTGCATTGATAAATATTGTGTGTATAATAAACAGTTAATTATGTTTCATATATGCTGTTATCATTTCCAATGTTCTCGATGGTTGCAAGGATTGCGAAATCTGTGAATTTTTCATTAGTCGTCATCACTCACGTCTACAGCTCGACCATAGCCGGCCGAACTGTAGTATAACTTTCCCCACTCACGAACGTCCTTCCCACGCATTGGAAAGTGAAAAATGGACAGCCCTGTAAAGACTTGGACGACAACAGTTCCTGTAATAATCAATTTATGATAAAATATTATTTTTTCGGATATTTTGCAGCCCTATATTCTTGAATAATTGTCGAGCGTCTATAAACCACGCAGCAACTATCTCTCTCGGACGCATCGATAAACGTATAATATTATGTGTAACCATATATAGCTATATAGCTACTATACAAAATATTATACGAGTCTCTTGTGGAAGAATCAATCTTCCCATCTCCATAACTATAATGTAGATGATAAAATTATGTAGGTTTAGATACGTATATCACATACCTAATAAATAATTATTATCAAGTTCTGAACGCATTCTATCGGAAATAATTTACATCTACCTAGAAATTATTGTCTGATTTAATAGCGATTTGACATAATATTTGAATTGAACGAGATTCTGCCGGCGCGACGCGATCTTTGAAACACGACCGCGACATTGCCAGTTGCCTTAAGAACTTGTGTTTAAATAAAAAAGGTTAAAAACCATTTTTTATTTTAGGTTCAATATTATAAAATTGTGGGTCGCTAAACTCTATGATAGTTCATTATCGTTACGACCCACGCTTTTATAATAATTTATGAACCTAAATTAAATTATTACTTTTTCCTTTTTAGTCAATTTTTAATAAAAGCTTGTTTTTAAATTTTTTTTTACCTATTTCATTTTTAAATTTTTAGTTCTAGTAAATATTATTACTTATATGAATAAAATGCTTGTAGATAGATACCTTAATAAAGACGACCTAGAGACATGTTCTCCCACCACCGACACCGGGACTTCCACCACAAGTTATATTTCTTGTTTTTTAACTTGTTATTTAAGTATTATTAGGTAGGTATAGCCAAAATATTTGATAATTGTATTGTCAACTAAATACAACTGACCTCTCAGCTGTCGAGCGTCTATAATCTACAGTCGGTCTGTCTGTCTGTCAGTTGGATAAGCGGAAGTGGGTCGAAAATTGCGATACAAGATTTCACAGTTACAGACAGACAGAAAAGTGAAACTAAATAATAACTTATAAAAAAAAGCATTATTTCGATGTTCAATTGTCACACGCAAAGTTTCATTGTTTATGACGCGTTCGTGAAATTTGTGTTCAAATGAAAACGTCTCCGGAGACCTGCGGCCGGAAGTGGCGTCTCCGCCGGGATCTGACATTTCGCAATATTTGAACAGAAAAAGCATTTCAGTCACATTTTTTTATATTTATGCGTTTGTCGCACGTCGGGTGGAAAAATAACGATAATATATTATTTTATCAGTTCCTATCGTTTCAATGTAAAAACCGATTTTGCTTAAATTTCATCAAAAATAATATTAAGCGATGATCCCAACTCCCAGTCAACCGATCGACAACTAAAGATTGTATTTGATGGACGAATCGGCACAAATAATAATTTAAAAAAATATGGCAGATGTGAAACATTTTTATAGCTCTCTCCCTGCGACGATAATTAGTGAAAGAATTTTTAGAATCGGTTCGGTAGTTCCAGATATAAGAATTTATGATTTATTACCCCACATTCCCTGCGATGTGCAAGTATTGAAACAGCAATACACAGAAATTTACACACACACACACACACACGTAACATAGCGACTAACAGTATAGTGCGGAAAGACGCGACGTGACGACGTGAGTTCTGAACGACGTAACATTAGAACGACGTTCCATTCAAAATGGTTGGCATTTATAGTAAAAGTCGGTTTATTATGACTTAAATATGAACGTACCTATAATCTTATAACTTGAAATCTCTCTGAATAAATACCCAATAAAGCTGTAAATAAAAAAAAAAGAAAGATAGGTACCTGACATATCAAATAAATGTCTGAAATGTTTCGTTTATTATAATACTTTAGTTGGTATATGATAAAATCAATCGATTTAAAACCCCTTATATCCACACTATATTATTCACATAACAATTAGAGGTGAAAATAATAAATATCTAAGACAGCTAAGCTGCCATGATTTTTGAGCTATATCTAAGAAAAAATCAAATGACCACTGTCGGGACTTGAACCCGAAACCCCCAGTTTCCGGCTAGGTGAGTTACCGATTTCTCCACAGTGCCCGAGAGTGGAAACCGATCTCTTCTTATATATAGCAATTTCACGTTGAAAACACACTAGGTACATGCGAGAGTCGACTATTTAAATAAACTGCAAAGCATAGTACAGCTATTAAACAGTCGAATCATTATACATGCGAGAGTTAACATTTTATAAGTTTTTTCAACTTAATAAACTCGTTAGGCCGGGAAGCCTTAGGTTTTACCTATAGATAAACAACGTTTTGAGTTTCTGTGGACAGTAGTTAATTGGTAAAATCAATCGATTTAAAA
This sequence comes from Mongoloraphidia duomilia, assembly GCA_039654895.1. Lineage (NCBI taxonomy): Eukaryota > Metazoa > Arthropoda > Insecta > Raphidioptera > Raphidiidae > Mongoloraphidia > Mongoloraphidia duomilia. The sequence continues at coordinate 25,585 of CM077518.1, forward strand.
TCCCTTATATCCACACCATATTATTCACATAACAATTAGAGGTGAAATACTTTAGCTTGAAAATAATATTGTTTTATAACCAGCTAATATATAATTATTTTGTTATTGTGAAAGATAAAAACTTTTATTTATGTTCGAGAAAGAGACTTGCAGTATAATAATTATTAATTGTCATCAAAATTGGACATAATTTACAAATGTTTGCCGTCGAGTGGAACAGGCAGATAAAGCCGCTAGCGCTGTTCAGTTAAATTGCTTCAATATTTCACGAAAAGCGTAAAAAAAGTCTTTTTTAATCTCGCCCATTGATTTTTAGTTTTATACTGTTTCATAATAAAAATAATCGATTTTAAGTTTATCGTTCTTTTAAACGTTGGGTTTTTGTTTCGACCTGCAGGCGCACCTTTCTATAAGGAAGGAATATTATTATTGGTTTTTCGTGGAATTTGAAAACGCAAGGAGACCTTGCCGCTGGAACCCGACCGATTTTGAATCGCTTTATCTTAATCTATATATATATAAAAGAAAGTCGCGTTAGTTAGTTACACCATTTATAACTCGAGAACGGCTGGACCGATTTTCATAATCTTTGATTTTTTGGATTTGTCTCCGCCCTGGCTAACAGAATAACTATTAAAACATCGGAAAAATTCACCCGGGAGCGAACGAACGAAGCGAATGAGTAATGTAATTATAATATTCAAGCGAACGAGCGAAGCGAGTGAGTAATGTATTGTAGTTCGGGCGAAGCCGGACCGGACCGCTAGTTTATAATAAAAACTGGATGTTCAATAGGAAGTGTGTCGAGTCGTTAGATAAATCGAATTTTTCAAATGCAAAGAACGCGCAGAACTTTTTCTACAGCAGCGCGTCACTAAAACAACGACGCGTCGAACGAAATTCGCTCACCAACACACATTCAAAATAATAAACGATGCGGCCTCCCAGAGAATAAAAAACCGTTTTAATTTTTGTCTCCCGCACGTTTGAAAAAAAAAACTTATTCTGTAAAATAATAAATGACAAAGGAAAATGAAATCAATTTTTGCATCCATACGGATTTTTATTTTAAATCTCACTTGATTCACAATTGGAAAAATATGAAAAGCTCTGTTGTGTTTGCTGAAACTGATTTTTTTTTCATTTCTACGTTGTTTTTTTAACATTGTTTCAGGCAATTGAAATTGTACGGCTAGATTATCGTTATAAACTTATTTTAGTGTTACATGTTTGTTTTTTTAGTAATAAGCCACGTTTTCCATTTCACTAAACAGGTAAACAGAAAGAAAATTAAAGTTTAAGGCCGGCGTCTCGTAAAACTGTATTTTTCCATTCATCACTTTTATAAAAATAATATCAGTATTATTTTTATATAATAATAATAACTAGTGTACCCGTGCAAAACTTTTTTGCGACGACTTAACACTGTCTTCAAAGAACAATGGTTTAGTAAAGGCTATCGCCAAAAAAAAATGTTTGCCAACACAAACCTTTTTTATTTATATGTAATATGAATCACTTTATTAAGAAAACAATAAGAAATATATATTTCAAGCTTTCTCAATATCATTGTGTATACGAACGCGTGAGTAAAACACATAACCTAGCTTTTAACGATATGTTTTTAATATAATTTTTGATAAATATTTTTGATTCAAACTTAACTTTAAAGTGTACGTAAAATAGTAGTTTTTTAGAAGCTATAGAACGTAGGTATCTATCAGTGTAATACTTACGTACGAATGATCTTCAGAAAAAACTCGATGAGTTTGTCGGTATTTGAGAAACTAAGTACTATATTTAAAAGAGAAAAAAAAATTGCACGTACATATAAATCTTTATTGTTTAATTTTAAATACTTTTGGAAATTTTGTTAATATAACCCTATTAAAATCTGGGCTCTAAAAATTAAAATGTACAACTGTCAAGATGTTTCATTGTTTATTGTTTGCATAGCCTATCCACGACATGCGTACATATTTGCATTTCTCTCACATTCATGTATCGTGAACGCCGATGGATTTTCTCTGTTTACGTTTCTCTTCACCCCACTGCCCCCCTCGTCATTTTTACTATTATCGCTTGAAATCACCCCTTTTAAAGAAATTTCACCAAAAAAAAATAGCGATAACATATCTGTGGACTAAAGGCCTCAGTTTAAGAAAAAAATTATGTCAATCGGTTGAGCAGGGGTTGCTGGCGGATTGTCTAGAGAAATAGGGCTTGTGTTTTAAATATATAGATAATAATAACCGACTGAAATATTAGTACATCCCGAAGTCGCCAGGTGCAGCACAGCTCGTCTACTTTTTGTGTTGTTTTTCTTTTCATTTTTTCTCCCGTCGCACAAAAAATATACAACTTTCCGTCGAGTAAATAATCCCTTTTTAGGCGCGATCTTAGCGAAGCTAGAAGCGCCTATATACACTCGCTTTGTCTGTACGTCTGTGAATCTGTGAATCTGTCAATCTGTAAATCTGTCAATCTGTGACGGATTTTTTGTATCAGTCGTACAGCCTAAACGGGTTAGCCGATTTTAAAAAACTTTTTTTTGTTCGATTCCTCTCGGGGTCTATTTGATCCTAACGTCGCCCGATTTTTGAATTTTGGCCCCAGAGGGGAGCAAATTAGAAAAAACGGTGTTTTTTGCTTATAGTTTGCTCAATTTAAGTCAGATCGATTCGAAACCTGTCTTAAACGAAAGAGCAGAAAATTTTAGATAGATTTCATGTATAATATTGTGTCAAAACAGTTTTTTTATACAGATTTATATGATTATTAAACTAAATAAATGCGACTTTATCTAATAAATCGCGAACTTGTTTCGGTTGTCCTTGTCTGTTGCACAGTGTGATATGGATATTGGAAGATAGCGTATGCTCTGTCTTATATTGCATTATTTCAATATAGTTATTCAATTTTTTGACTGCTGATGTTTGAATTTAAGTTTAAAAACCCTGGCCTACTGAGTTAAAATGACGTGTAACTAATTATTGACGTCGATCGGATCGGACCAAAATTTCTCGACGTTCATCATACCTTCCCGAACAATTTGACATTCTCTGTCTCTATGTCCCTTTGTACACTTATAACTCGAGAACCACTGATCCGATTTACATGATTTTTTTTTTCAAGTAAATAACTTCTTATGCAACTGCGAGTTTTAAAATATTCTGGTATCACGCAAAAGCAACCGAACTGATTCTCAAATAAAAACGTATGTTCTGGCATCACGCAAAAATAAGTAGGTAGTAGATGCTTTGTTTTTTAAACGGTGGTTTTATTTAGCTTGATCCCGTATATTTGTTACAAATCTTGCGATCGATTGAGTTGAAATTTTGCACACATGTGTAGCTCCGGTGACAATACAATATTATGGTAACTAGCTGACCGGCCCGGTTCGTCCGGGTGTAAATCTTACTTCTGAATTTTCACCCACTTCCCGAGATCCGATTGAGTTGAAATTTTGCACACATGTGTAGCTCCGGTGACAATACAATATTATGGTAACTAGCTGACCGGCCCGGCTTTCGTCCGGGTGTAAATCGTACTTTTGAATTTTCACCCAATTCCTATGATCCGATTGAGTTGAAATTTTGCACACATGTGTAGCTCCGGTGACAATACAATATTATGGTAACTAGCTGACCGGCCCGGCTTTCGTCCGGGTGTAAATCGTACTTTTGAATTTTTACCCACTTCCCATGATCCGATTGAGTTGAAATTTTGCACACATGTGTAGCTCCGGTGACAATACAATATTATGGTAACTAGCTGACCGGCCCGAGTTTCGTTCAGGTGCAAATCGTACTTTTGAATTTTCACAGGAAAAAGGTCTTCCTCCGGAACGTTTCGGATAAATGTAATAAAATCAGACTAAGGAAATAAAGCACACTAAAAATTATTAGATCCTTTTGAAAATTAATATTTGAGAGTTTTATAGGACACAAAAAAATAAAATGGCGTCAGATTTCAAAATGGCGGCCATATGTACTTTTTTGTAAACATTATCCGATTCTTTTCAAAATTAATATTTGAGAGTTATATAGCACACAAAACAATTAAATGGTGTCAGATTTCAAAATGGCGGCCATATGTACTTTTTTGTAAGAATTATCAGATCCTTTTGAAAATCGATATTTGAGAGTTTCATAGAACACAAAAAAATAAAATGACGTCAGATTTCAAAATGGCGGCCATATATACTTCTTTGTAAAAATTATCCGATCCTTTTGAAAATTGATATTTGCGAGTTTTATAGGACACAAAAAAATAAAATGATGTCAGATTTCAAAATGGCGCAAATATGTAGAACTCCTTTCTAAAAATTATACGATCCTTTTGAAAATTGATATTTGAGAGCTTCATAGGACACAAAAAAATAAAATGACGTCAGATTTCAATATGGCGGCCATATTTACTTTTTTGTAAAAATTATCCGATCATTTTGAAAATTGATATTTGAGAGTTTCATAGGTCACAAAAAAATAAAATGACGTCAGATTTCAAAATGGCGGCCATATATACTTTTTTGTAAAAATGATCCGATCCTTTTGAAAATCGGTATTTGAAAGTTTCATAGGACACAAAAAAATAAACTGGCGTCTGATTTCAAAATGGCGGCCATAATATGTACTTTTTTGTAAAAATTATCCGATCCCTTTGAAAATTGATATATGCGAGTTTTATAGGACACAAAAAAATAAAATGACGTCATATTTCAAAATGGCGGAAATATGTAGTACTCCTTTGTAAAAATTATCCGATCCTTTTGAAAATTGATATTTGAGAGTTTCATAAGACACAAAAAAATAAAATGACGTCAGATTTAAAAATGGCGGCCGTATGGACATTTTTGTAAAAATTATCCGATCCTTTTGAAAATCGGTATTTGAAAGTTTCATAGGACACAAAAAAATAAAATGATGTCAGATTTCAAAATGGCGGCCGTATGTACTTTTTTGTAAAAATTATCCGATCCTTTTGAAAATTGATATTTGAGAGTTTCATAGGTCACAAAAAAATAAAATGACGTCAGATTTCAAAATGGCGGCCATAATATGTACTTTTTTGTAAAAATTATCCGATCCTTTTGAAAATCGGTGTTTGAAAGTTTCATAGGACACAAAAAAATAAAATGATGTCAGATTTAAAAATGGCGGCCGTATGTACTTTTTTGTAAAAATTATCCGATCCTTTTGAAAATTGATATTTGAGAGATTCATAGAACACAAAAAAATAAAATGACGTCAGATTTCAAAATGGCGGCCATATGTACTTTTTTGCAAAAATGATCCGATCTTTTTAAAAATTAATATTTGCGAGTTTTATAAGACACAAAAAAATAAAATGATGTCATATTTCAAAATGGCGGTCATAGGTATATATTTCTTTGTAAAAATTATCCGATCCTTTTGAAAATTGATATTTGAGAATTTAATAAGACACAAAAAAATAAAATGGCGTCAGATTTCAAAATGGCGATCAAATAATAACTTTTTAATTGTATTATTTATATCTTTGATAAATTCGGTTTTATATACAATGCGTAAAAAGCATAGCTTCTGTCGGATGTCTTACGACACATCATGACTTTTTTATTTAACCGGCTCCGAGTAACGCTTAATAGTCAACCGTTGCTATCGAAAATTGTTTAAAAAATTCACTGTACTATTTTTTCTATGTAATCCAATACATATTTATATTAGGTCTTATGGCTCATAGCCTACTACAAAATTATAAATCTTCTCAGTGTTATTTTCCCTATGTTCAATAAAACCGTTTCACCACCACATGAATATCGCGCCTTGTAATTCTTGAATTACTTGTATGCTCCAAAATTTTTGGCAGTAAATAATCCCTTTTTACCTATGCGTTTTATACGAAAACAAATTATTGTTGGTGAACGAGCTAAGGCCTCGTTCACATTAGCTGACAAAAAAAGTATGTCTTTTCAAAGTCGACAATCGATAGAAAAACATTGAGTCGAAATACTGAATTAATTTTTTTCATATTTCAACTCGCATGGTCTCTTGTCGAGCGTCTATATAATCTATAATCTACACTCTACAGCCTATTAAGAAACAATACGGTATAAGAGATGTAACATAAGAGCGTGCTTTTTTTAACCGACTTCAAAAAGAGAGGTGGTTCTCAATTCGGTTGTATTTTTTTTTTATGTTTGTTACCTCAGAACTCCGTCATTTATAAACCGATTTGGAAAAACTTTTTTTTATTTGAAAGGATATACTTTCAGATTGGTCCCATAGAAATTTCATCAAAATCGGTTCAGTAGTTCGGCTGATTTTAATAATAGTTAGTAACGGCGTGTGACTCCTTAAGGTAAATGTCACTTTTTGACACATCAGACAGCGTAAGAAAGTCGGTTTAATAAAAGTGAGTAACGGCGTGTGATTCCTTTAAGGTAAATGTCACTTTTTAATATTAAAAAGTAAAAAATAAAAAACTTTTTAACAAAAAAAAAACCTCCTTCAAAAAGTCACTAAAAAGAGGTAAATAATGAAATTTTGAGGTCTGCGCTAATTTAATAAAATATGAAGTTGGTTGAAAAGAAGATATTAATCACTATACTGTACTTTTTAACGGACTTCATATTTTATTAAATTGGCGCAGACCTCAAAATTTCATTATTTACCTCTTTTTAGTGGCTTTTTGAAGGAGGTTTTTTTTTTGTTAAAAACATTTTTTTTGTCAATATGAATATCAAACAAATTCTCACCGCGTGGGAAAAAAAGGCGTGACTAACTGTGCGAGAAAAGTGGCTGCTTACTTAAAGTGCGAAACGCGGCTTGCGGCTAAAATAAAGAAAAGTCTCGCCGCTAACTGAAATAAAGTTGTTTCGCACTGAGAGAACGCGTTAAATAAAAAAAAAATAAAGAAGGCAAAACGAAGGACCGGGTCACACAGCTCTGTCGGCCGGCGGCGGCGGTCGCGGAGAGTCAAATGGAGATTGATGAATGCAGTTTCCGTGTTCTGGAAGAGGCGCGCCGAAGCGAGACGGACAGACAAAAAATACAAGCGAACCATGCGACCGTCCCTTGCGCTCGCACGAACTTCTATTTTGTAAACGCGGAGCCGCCCCGACCGTCATTTATTTATGTTCTCGCGTCCGCCAAGTGAATTTCTTTTCTTATCTTAGAAAAGAATTCTGTTATCAATTATTATTACCTATTATGAAACATTTATAAGAACATTTTTGGCACTGGATTAAATACTTTTTCAACAACAACTTAGCTCTTCAGTCAAGACGTACGCAAAGGAACGCACGTAACGTTGTGAAAAGGACAGACAGGAATACAGAGAAACGGGTAGTTTTATTTAATTAAGCCTAATAATAATATTATGTTTAACTTTAAAGCATCCAAAGGTCAAAAGGCGGCCCTCTCCGTAAAAAATTGTACGTCACGTGTTCAACATAAATAAAATGGAAAATAAAAATCTCGAAACAATCTTCCAAAGTACCTACGAGATGAGAAGGAAATTACATTTTAACGTATTTTCCTAGAAACTATTAAAAATAGAAAATGTCGTACAGCCTTCAAAAAAGGTTTCCATTTCATTTTGCCGGCGGACCCATTGTATTACGGTAAGAGCTTTTTAATAAAGGCCGACGTAACAAGCGGTTTTTTTTTTTTCAATTCACCAGCTATAGCTACAACAAAGCGATTATATTATTTGTTGTTGGATGTCGCCACTGCAGCTGTAATCAAACGCGGGCAAAAAGTAACGACATATACGCGTCCTTTTGTTATTTTTCTTTTCAGTATCAAAACCAGATACCTATAACAGTTAGATTGTATCTTTTTCAATATCCGATCCTCTGAAATTATTGCAGGGATGTCCAATGTTTAAACGTTTCTGTCGTTTTCGCCTGGTTTGATTAAAAAAAAATTCAACTGATGACCAGTCCTATACTTCCCACATAGTAAATATTTGCCAAAATTAAACATTCTTTTTTTTTATTCTTTGACTTGGCCCAAATAACCTTAGCTGTTGGTGGTCTTTAAAACACAATTTAATTTTTATTCTTTGAAAAAAGCATGGCCCTCTTTTTTGTTTGGTGATCTACTGATGGCTAGCTTAATATAGCAAAAATCATGGTTACCTTGATTTACGTACAATTTTTATTTTTTTTAGTAAAATATTTTTTTTCTCGAAATCTATACATTTTAGAGAAAAAAAATATTTACATTTTTTTCATATTATAACATCTAGAATTCATTTATATTTTTTTTTACCTATGTTAATACGTGACATTGAGGACGTTTTTTTGAATATCTCAGGATCCACTGAACCGATTTGACTCAAAATCTAATCAGATCTAAGTTAAAGGCTGATAAACACAATAGAACAATCGGCATGCCCGTATGTTGTTCCGTTCTTAAGATATCGAAGGCGAAAAATTGACCACACATACACACACACACACATACACACATACACACACACACACACACACACACAGAGAGAGAGAGAGAGAGAGAGAGAGAGAGAGAGAGAGAGAGAGAGAGAGAGAGAGAGAGAGAGAGAGAGAGAGAGAGAGAGAGAGAGAGAGATCAGTCAGAAAATAATCTTAAACGATTGCTAGGGTCTCAAAACGTGAAAATCTGTTAAAATCTCGAAATATTTTTTTCGGACTAAATCCATTACTTCCCTACCATAGTAGAGGTGGGAAGTAAAAATCTATTCACTTTTTAAAGTATCATATTTTTTTCAAATATAATCGAACTGCAATCAAAATATGAAATGACAGATAAATTTGAGACAGCCTGTAGGTACAAGTTGGCGGTCGTCAACTGTGAATTAAGTGGAAGTCATTTTCCGAACCGACATCATGAGTCTTTCTCGCGACATGCCGCGAATTAATCGATATTTCACTGTCTATATGTCTATCTGTCTAATGCATTGCAGTTATTATTACTTACGTAATATTTACTTTACTTGTAAGCTGAGGCAGCGTTCTTCGTTCTTCTCTTATTGTCTGTTCTTCCGTCGAAAAAAAAATTGTACAGCAACCACAATAAATAATAATTAAATATCAATGAACTTTCCATTGGCGTACAGACATAAAAATTATAACCACTTAAAAACTATTCCTGGGGAAAAAAACAGTTTTAAGCGTTGCTCGAGAGAGCATGACTGATGTTAGTTCTATTTCCAAGCAATTACCTTGAAACACTCGGAATAATGCGGTGTGGAAACAAAGAAACAAGAAGAAAATTAAGACCCGCACTTCCACCACATTATTCCCGTCATCGTTCTCCCACCATGTCGTATGATCGTCGTAGGATCCAATTGTGCGCCGATATTTAAAGTACCCGTGCTAGTCGAACTTTTTTTACGATTCAAATCGTCAATATCAAATTTAATAATCAGCGGACAACAGCTATACTAACATAATGTAGCAAACCCCAAGATGTTACGCCACTACCTCCAATAGAGAAATCGAGAAGCGGTGTCTGCTTGTTGAACCACGAGTACCTGCCGAAATGTTCTGGAGAGCGCGAGAACGTACTAGGCGGGGTTGCGCGACCTATATAAGGGAAGTACGAGTGAGTCAGATGATCAGTCGACGGTGTCATGCAATGAAATAAATATTGATCAGTCAACGGTAATCAGTCAGTGTAGATTGCACTGTGACAGTGTTGAACAAATAAATAAATCTGATATAAATACCGTGACATAAATAATTACGAATAAATAATCCTTGTATATATAGTTATTTGTTAAGTGTTATATAAGTGGCTCGTTTAGTTCAATAATTACCGTTTAAGTTTTTTTATTGCTAGAATTGACTTTTCGTTGTTGTGTCTTTAATTATTGTATATAGTTAATTGTTACAAATTATTGTAAATAAATATTTATTCGGCCAACTCAGAATTAGCCTTTGAAATTTAAAAATCGCAAAGCAACGTTAAAATCGCCACACAAGAAGTCGAACAGTTTTGTCAGCACTGGCGACGTCGGCCAATGACAGCGCGTCCGTCCCGCACCGCGCCGCTCGCCGTCTAATTGTTGGTTCGCATAACCTCTATAATGCGCGTCTTATTTTCATTGTATTCTTGTACAATATTGTGACGTCACAGAACACGGAGTGACGTTGCGAAAGATTTAATATCACGAGACGAAGACGCGAACCTGTCTTAATAAATAATTAAATTAAGCCACATTTACACAACAACAATAATAATTAGCGCGATATATTGTGTCGACGCGAAGGCTTATTACGACGGCCCCCTACAATAATTAGTCGTTATTTAATCAAATTGCGTATATTAGAATCGCTTAACCGCAAGCGACTGTTCTCTTTACTGTTCGTACAGTTCGGCCGCTCGCCAAACAGTGATTCCGGTTCGTCTTTGTGTACCTATAATACATTATACATAATTTTATACGAATTGACAGGACCTGTCTTTAGACGCCGCTGCTTTTTGGACGAGTGAAATATGCACAGACGTTCCTAATTAACTTGTCAAATAATCTACGACAGACGTGACAGCGATATGCGCTCGGCCGAACTATTAATGCAAATCGATAGTTGATATGTGATTGGTTCGGTGATTCGATGCGAGTTTCATATTTTGTTTCGATCGTCTATTTTTTTTGTTATTAACATGTCACAGGCTCGGCTCTAAGCAGTTCCTTCAAAGTCGAAATTGAGAATCGAAATTATCTTTAGAAATGCCGCGTCACTTCGAATCCTTTTACAAGTTAAACAACCTAAGTACTCCGTGATCCACGCGCCAACTAAAGCATTCATTCATTAAACAATTTTTTAACAAAGTCACGTGGAAAATAATAAAAAACGTTATTAAATAATTACATAATAGATAATTATATATTAAATATCTGTCTTGCTTCTTGTAAAATCGTGTTTTTTACAGAATTAGTAAGAAAGTTTTCGTTAGACCGAAGTTTCTTCATAAGTTATAAGAAAAAAGCCGGAACTTCAATACCAGCTAAGTATAGGAAAGTTTGTATTGAAAGCATTTTTATGGCTTTACCAATACTCCAAGTTGACAAAAAAGAAACGAAATCGTACGCCCACTTTTGTTTCATATTATTGTACAAGGTGTTCTTCAAAAGAAGTCTCGCAATTTCGTAATGTATATTTTATAGAAACTAAATTTTACAGTAAAAAACGTAGGCAGAAGAAAAACATTTTTTGAAGACACCTTATAGCTCGAGGTCGCCGATTTTTAGGTTGTACTACGTAGCAGGGTTGTTACGGATGCAAAAACTTAGACATCCGCGGATGCAGATGCGGATGCGGATTATTAGAAGTTCACATCCGCGGATGCGGATTTGATGCGGATGCGGATGCGGATTTTGGGATTTTAAAAGAATAATTATTTAAATTTTAAGTGCATAAATAACTGAAAAGCAATTTAATTTTAACTTTTTATTTATTTAATGTGAATCTGCATCCGTAAAAACTCCGCATTGATTGATGCGGATGTGAATGCGGATGCAGATGTCTGAATTAATGCGAATATTCCGCATTTACGGATGCGGATGCGAATATTCGTAACACCCCTGCTACGTAGATAGAGCTCAAAAAAATCTGTTTGGACCCTTGATCTAATAAATTCTAATCCAAGATATCAAATTTGGAAAAAGCAAACCTAAACCTAAAAACGAATTTACTATTATTTCTGTCAATTTTCAAAAACGACCACTAAAATCAAACTACTGTTGAGAGCACGCTCTCTTCTCTTCTTAAATTCAGTTTAATCTATAGAATAAATTCCAGCGCCGCCTGCTGTTTAGTGTCCCTCGCGAACGAGTCCTGTTTATTTGAACTTATATATCGCGCGGGCGGATTAATTATTTTCAGCGTCCACCGCAACGAGCGGTCACAGCACGTTGTTGACTGCAAATGTCCCGGTTCGCTGTAATAGATGTCCCTCCCCCCTCCCCTTTCGTCCCTCCCACTCCCTCCGCCCGACTCATTTAGAGCTTTGCTGTTTTCATTGTTCAACAGAATGAGATCACGGGATTAGTTGTTGTCTTACGACTTTGTACTTTATTATTTAATAATAGTAGGTATAGTAACATTATATTATTATTGTACCACATTGTAGCTATCAATTTTTCAATTAAAATTTCCCTTCTTACAAACGCCGCGATGAACCGCCTGACCCTCCCGCGTGACTGTAGTCTATTTTTAGAGCAACGAACAAAACTTACTGCAATTAGGAAGTTTCCATTAGACGAAAATACTAATTATGATACTGTCACATCATTATAATAAACTTAACTTTAAAAATTCTGAAAAAATTATTTTGGTATCTTTAATTTCAACGGAGATATTCAATTTCTTGTACGTGGGGTCGGAAACGAAACTGATTTTTGAATATGACGTCACGCGGTACAAGTTTGCTGTTTTTTAGCTTTGTGAGTAATTAGAACCTAAGTTACTTAGTAATTATTTTGTTGTAATACAGACTTTTCTATTTATATTAAATTAAAATTAACTGTCAAAAATTTAAATATGTCAATATTTTCCGTCATCAACTGGTTTGTTTTTAATGTTTCCATAATAATTTACGAATTTATAGAAAGAGATTTATCGGAAGTTACCATGTTAAATTACCACACATACAAACTGAAAATAACTTTTAAAAATATCGTGCCGCGTGACGTCACCCGGACTGAAAACGGAATTTCTTGGAGAATTGTCAATTCAAACTTTGAAGTAGCATAACTTTGTTGTTTTTAAAGATATTTCAAAAATTCTTTCGCCATTAATTTTATAATTTTTAGAACTATGATTTAGACCAAAAAAATAAAAAAGGGAAACTTCCTAATTGGCGATCCGGCATTTTCTACATTTTATGTAGAAAAAATGTGGTAGAGCAATATTCAACGACTCTTGGGTGACAATTATATTTTGAATAAATAACAATATATGAGTTAGGTAATTGTGGACAACAATATAATAATTATTAATTAATTCAACAATGAATTTTTAATCCACAAGGCATCCACTAGGTAGTGAATAGTATTTCTTAACATATATAACATATATGGGAAGGAACAGATTTCACTTTCGGGGCACTGTGTGAGTAAATGGCAACTCAACCAGCCGGAAACTGGGAATTTTAGGTTCAAGTCCTGACAGTGGCTTCTGATTTTTTCCTTATATGTATATCTTATAACAATCGTTTGACGTTTAACAATCATGATGGCATAATATGCTGACTGATATGTTAAGAAATACTATTCACTACCTAGTGGATGCCTTGTGGATAAAAAATTCATTGTTGAATTAATTAATAATTATTAAATTATATTTTGTAAGCACGTAAAAGCGATTTTCATCGCATCGGCTAAATTTAAAAGTATAGTTGCGGCGACGCTTGATTTGTAGCCGTACTAACGTCGTGTCATCATTCGGTATGGGACTAGTGCCTACACAATATGCGGTGACATTGCAGATATATTACAGTGCTTCGAGTGCTGTAAATCGCTACAAGCTGGAGATTCCACCGTCTGTTTAATTTATGAAGATTTACGGCAGTTTTCTGCTTTTTTCAGGAAAACAAAACCATTATTCGAATGTTTTTATCTTTATTTTAAATACACGGTGTGACAAAAATAAACTACAATCTAATTTTTTTTCGCTAACCTATTTTTAAATTAATTATAGGTAATTAATTTAAAAATCGAAAGTCGGAAACTAAAAATGCGTTTTCATTTGTTCCCGTCGTAATCTTTTTATTTACATTTAATTTACAAACGCCGTCAAAACGAGAAGATTTTTCTATTTTTATTTTTGTTATTTCTGGTTGCAGTGCGCAGCTGGCGGCGGAACGCGCCGCCGCCGAAATGCAGCGCGGTTCAACCGCCGGCCTCCTTGCCGACGCCTCGTCCAAGTCGCAACGCGCCGGGGGAAAACCGCCTCTGCTGCGTTCGAGGACTTTGCCCGCCATCGTCGTTCCCGGAATCAACATCCTCCAGGCGCAGATCGACGCCAATCGGAACCAAGGTATTTTTTGTTTCATATTATTGTGTTAATAAATGATCGGGAACTCCATGTTCCATTTTTAGGGTTTCTTTTCCACAAAGGAACCCTACTGTTGTGCCAACGATGTATGTCTGTCTGTCCGCCTGTCCGTCTGTCTGTCACAGGCCTCCAGCTTCTAAACGAAATGAGATAGGTGCTTGAAATTTACACAAAATATGTATTGCTGCGGCCCAAAGACGGAGATAATAACAAAAGATGAAAAAAGTTTATTTAAGGGGGGCACCCATACATGCAAACGGGGGTCAAAAATTTTTTTTTGTACCTACTCTTGTGGGGTATCGTTGAAAAGGGCCTTTTGAATAGTGTGTTTTTATTTTATTTATTTTATCAAAATTAAATTAAACTTTCAGCGGCGTTCAAAATTTTCTTTGATTACATTTAAAAGATTTTTAGTTTTTCCCACTGGAAAATTATTTCAGCTAAAATTCACCTGCGTCGTGACGGAAAAAAAACAAACTTCTTAAGGTGGCAACATTTTAGCGGACACTATTGCTACCTCGGAAAAAAATAGTTTTGTTTATTTAAACTAAACGCAATTTTTTATCAGCAATTTAAAAACTATAAATATCAAGAAATCGACATCTTGTTTTTTTATTGTTTTTCAGAGACACCGTGCGGCGGCAGCAGAGGCGGCTCGTTCACAAATCGTTGCCCGGGGCGCATTTCGTTCAGCGACGTCAGCAGCGCCGACGGCAAGTGCTCCGAAGCCCGAAACGTCGACGTGAATCGGCGAAAGTCGGCCGTCAGTCGGCTTTGTGTCGGCAGCGCGTTCGGAAGTCCGACCGAGCGACACAACGACGGCAGCCTCGTGCTCAGGTAGGCCGTTCGTTTCTTTGTTTTCTTTTTTTTCGAATTTAAACATAATATAATAATATTTTGAGGCGCCTGAGTTATCTGTCTCTGCGATTCCGATCTTATTTTTACTACTTATTAAAATAAGACACATCCTTGTATCGATAAAAATATAAATTTAATTCCCTTTATAATTTTTTGTTCATAGAATTAAATACATATAATAATAATAATAATAATAATAATAATAATAATAATAATAATGCGTTTAACGTCCGTTTCTCGACATTATGTCATAACAGACGCCATTCGCACCATTACTATTTTCCATTTTTTAACACTTCCCGTTTTATACTTTTTTATTATACTTCAAATTATTTAATAGCAAAGTGCGAATGGAGGAATTATAGGACATTAGGATAAGGTAGGCAACTTTGGGAGCATAGGAGTTTGACAGGTATTCGGTCATGGCCTTGAATAAGGAACCATCTCGATATTCATCTGGAATTATTGAGGGAAACCATGGAAAACCTCAAACAAGATGGCCGGTACAGGAATTACCGTTTCTCGGCGTGAGGCAGTAGGAAAAAGTCCTAACCACATCTGCCTCCGCCGGGATTCGAACCCAGTACCTCCCCAATGCGATTCTAGTGCTGTACCACTAAGCTACATCGCTGGGTGAATTAAATACATATTAGTATACGTATACAGCAAAATTTCTTTGAAGCTATGCTTCTTAAAGCACGTTTGGCATAGAGGATTTAAAATATAAAAAAATATTAGGTAGGTAGTAATAAAAAAAAACTTTTTAAAGACTTACGCTTTTATTGAAATGGATTAAAAAGGAAAAAATAATTTTTAACAATTTATGGTCATAATTATTATAAAGGCGTGGGCTGTAAACTCTATGATAGTTTTTTGTCACAGACAGGAAAGCCAGTTAAGTAAAAGCTTGTAAAAACGTCACAAACACGGCCTTGGAACGCGGCGATGCAACGCATCTCATTGGCTGGGCAGCGCGTATTTTAATTGTTGCTATATAGCTTTTATATGTATCTCTTAGACGCTAATAACCTAAGTTGTCGGGCGTCTATAATTTACAATTCAGTTATTATATGTATCTATATATTAAATTCGATTTTTTATACAATTAATTAAGAAGCATAGCTTCTGTCGGGTCTCCCACGGGACACGACGCCTCATGGCTTTTTTTTATAACAGGTATTTTCAATACAAAGTTTTTTTTATACTCTTTTGCATTAATGTTCTCTGCTTTGAGAAAAATTCCGTTAAATTACAATTTCTTATTCGCTTGAATTAAAAATAAACAGACCTACCTAAATATCTGTGTAAAGGAAAATTCAAGTATCCAAAGTAAAAAAAAGTAAGAAGAAATATTAATAAAAACTCTTTCGTATTAAATTAAAATCGAACATTATGACACAATAATTCATACAACGCGTCCAAAAGTATATTATAATATTATAAAGCTGTAACATCGTTACATAAAGCTGGTGCAGAATATAATGGTGGAAGTGAAGTATCGTTGGATGGTGGAAGCGCCGTGTGCTAGTAGAATTTCCAAGTATTTTATATTATAAACCAAGTGTTGTGCAGCAGAGCGATCGAGAAAACTTTTACACGTCTCAACATAAATTGTGTTTTAACCCTTCATCGACATAACAATGTCTCTGTTGTCCGTTTTTCCATTGCAATGGACGCAGACAGCGCCGTCCAGTTTAATAATTTATTATTACGAACTTTTATTACCAACTAGCCGTCATTTATCGTAGAACGTAAATACTTATATCTATGGACGCGAAGCAAAACGGCACATGTACAGTTTTTTAAATATTTTAACAAATTACATATTGTGTTTTTATTTGCGAATGACGATTAATTAATTGTTGCCGATTTTGTGAACCATGAGTTCTCAATTTTTTTGCTGCTATAAAATTCGAAGCGGCAAGAAGTGTGTCGCTTTTCGTTGCAGCGGAAAAACAGACCAGCTGGGAGGCCAAAGCAGACGCCAGTCCATTTAGAAATTATTATAATAAATTTGTTAAACGTAAACAGAAAATTGGGACAGAAAAAATCTACATAATCGATTTCGTTTTTCGGCCGCAGATATTGACAGGGCGCGCGCGCGCACACACACACGAGGGGTGGGTGGGGGGCATTAATTGCCACAGACATATTAATCAAACGACCCAACCCACCCTGACAAATTATTTTATTGTGAATTATTCACAGCGCGGCCGGAAGCCAACTTGATGAATGAGAAATTATTATTGTACCAACTATTATGTTTAATATCTGGGTGCCGAGCTTTGCTCGGATGAGTTCAAAAAAATAGTACTTGTATGCTGTGAGATATTATTTTCTCAAAATATTATTCCGAAACGAATTTATTTCTGAAACATAATTTAAATAATTGTTTCTGTTAAATATTTTAAATACCTATGTGTATTTTTAAGCGTAAAAACTAAGTATCAACTTGAATCAAGCATTTTTTCCTGTAAATATTACTTAGGTCGCCATTTTCAAATCTACCGCCGTTATTGTTTTGTTGACTGAAGAGCTCGCAAAAACCGATTTTCATAGATTGAATATCTTGTAAAAATGTTCGAATCAGATGAAATTCTGCTTGCCCGTTGCCGTTTCAATAATCCATTTTTAAACATTGATACCAAATATCAACTTTATCGAAGTACTTTTTCTCTGTGATGTCATCTTAGCAACTTTCAGTAAATTTCAAATATTTTGTTTGCATAGAAGGTACCTACTGAAAAACTCACAAAAATCGATTTTCGAAGAAATAGAATTCATATTATATCTTTTAATAACAAACGACAGACTATAAACCTGCAGCGCAAAACTTTTTTGCATGCATCTTCACCATAGTTTTTAAAAATCGATGTGTTTTGATATACTTGCATGCCGTGCAAATTTTTAAACAAAACTTTTTTGTATGTATCTTAACAATAGTTTTCAAAAATCGATGTGTTTTTACACAGACTCGCGGTGCCAGAAGTTCGGCCCTTCGGGCCGCCTATTTGTCATTATTTACATATTGTGCAAGACACTTCTTATATTAGTGTTCATTTACAGTTTTAACCCTTGTGATATATTATACAAAATCTATGTAGAAATAGGCTTCGAATTGATCTGACAATTGACCGAGTTATAAATAAAAAAACTCTTTTTTTTAATTGCTCCCCCTGGGACCAAGATTCCTACCTAGATCGATTTCTCGCCCCGAAAAATCCCTATTCTGTAAATTTCATCAAAATCGTTATTCTTTTTTGAGAAAAAAAAAGTCTAGGTAAGATTATACGTCATACTATATTTAACGTACATAATATACATATTTTATATAGGTAATATAAAAATAACATACTTAGGTATCTATTTATTTAAATATTAGTTAAAACTACTTACATAATTACGTTTAGTTTTTATTTCTGTTATTCTTTACTATACAAATAGTTCACGGATTATTTTAATAAGTTAAAAATTCTGTCAGAGTATTTTGACATATTATAAATAATGAAAGTAGTTTGTTTTCTCCAAAGCCTACTCACGATATTACAATGTTTTGACAGGTCAAAAAACCGTTTTTAAAAATGATAAAATCGATAGGAAAACGAATTTTTTCAGGGATGAGACCTAGCTAAATCGATTTTTTGCCCCCCGAAACCCCTTTTCGGTAAATTTGATCAAAATCGTTAGAGCCGTTTTCGAGAAAATATTTATATATATACATATATACATATATACATAGATACATATATACAAGATTTACTCGTTTAATAATATAGGGGGATACGCACCTAGTTCTAATAAAATTACAAGCGAGTGTGTTTTCTGAAATACTTTCGCCCCTCGATTTCATAAAAATTCTTTTAACAACTGCGGTGCCGGTGTCAAAATAGAGACATTTCAATTTTTACGACTGCCGTTCTAACGCTGAAATGACTGTCGTTCCCAGGGTGCCGGCGCCCCACGTGGTGGCGGCCCGCGCCTACCGCATGTCGGCCAGCGGAGCGAGCGGCGGCACGGGCAGCGGAGTCGGCAGCAGCGCGGCGAGCAGCCCCTGCAGCGCCGCCGGCGGCGCGGTCGGTTCGGGCGCCAGCGCCTCCTCGTCAAACACGGCCCTGTATCGGTTGGCCCGACTGCTGAACCAGGGCACCACAAAAACAATGGCGCCGCCGGCGACCGACGACACCGGCGTCGTACGGAGGCTCAGCTGGGAAAGGTAAGAAATAATTTTTTTCTTTTTTGAGTTAATAATTGTCTTATTTTTACACACGTCTTATAATAAATATTAATTAATAATAATAAGATTAAAAGGCGGACTTTTGATTTTGATAGAAAACTATTTTGTTTCATATTTCATTGAGATTATTTTTCTTTATCATAATTTTCAACGAAACGCTCACTTGATTGGAAAAATCTGACAAGCTTTCTAAAAAATGAACGTGGCTTGCAAATTTTCTTGAACCGAAAGTCTTTCCGACTCTCGCAGAAATCGTTACGTTGAAATCGATAGACGCGTCGGAACTTCTATAATTCTTGTAGATTATAGACGCTCGACATCCGAGGTCAAATCTATATTTCGTTAGGTTTAGAAAGTTAGAGAGACTTACAACAAAATTGTATTCTCATTTATGCAAAAATGAAAAACACAAAAATAGTATTCGAAAAAAACGTAGACACGTGACAAATTGAATGAGTTGAGTTTGAGGACCTCGTTTTTAAGTCACAATGTAGACAGATCCCATAATATTATATAAGGCCTATAAACATTTAGTTAATCTGATCTCGGCCAGCAGAGATTAGATCCAAGCCGTGCCAAATAATAAGTGAATCTACTTTGTGAGATCCTTCAGGAATTTTTGAAGCAAATTAAGACGTGAGATTAATTAATATATTACACTGAAATTTGTCGGTTCAGCGTTTTTGTTTTGTTTCTCCTTCTTATAATAATATGGCAGGTACAGTCGCGTCAAAAATTCTCCGAAAGCAAATTTCACGAAGCAGACCTGATATTTTTTTTTAATTAATATTCATTAAACAAATTACAATAAAAAGATGAGCGAATTTCATGTCGACTGAGTAATTTAGTTGTTGTTTTGTTTCGGTAGGTAAGGTTAGAAGAAACACCGACTCCATGTTGAATTCAAAACAAATAACAGTAGGATAAAATTAAGCAAAATCGCAGGATAGTGGACAAAATAATTTGATTTATTAAATTAAATGTACGACGTTTCGTCTATAGATTTAGACTTTTTCAAGTACAATATTGTACTTGAAAAAGTCTAAATCTATAGACGAAACGTCGTACATTTAATTTAATAAATCAAATTATTTTGTCCACTATCCTGCGATTTTGCTTAATTTTATTATAATCACGATGGACACGATTTCTAATATAAATAACAGTAGGTATTACATAGCTGTTTAATGCAAATTATTTAACACGAATATTAATGTTAAGGCGCATTCACACTTCTTTAGGGTCGAATTGGGGCGTAGATCGCTTGTCGCATTATACTTTTAGGTACCTTCCCACTCGGCCAGTTTAGCCAATTACCAAACCTGATAGAAGAAACGGCGTTGTTTTTAGACTGCAGGTGCGCCCATAATAATTTCGAATTGCTGTTTTTAAAAATGTGGAAAACATAATACTATACTCGAGATTTCAACTATAGATGGAGATCTCCTTTTCAAGCTGAAAACACATGAGATTCTTAAGTCTAGATTTAAATCCGACAGTCGTACCAGAAACTGAGCATCAAAATATTCCACGTTAATAAAAACGAAATTAATGTTTTGTGTAACTGAAAATTGTTTGAACGGAAAACATTTAATATTGATTGATTACTTGAAAATATCTTCTATTTAAGACAAATTTGAGTTTATTTGTTCTTTGTTTTGCTTCACTTTTTTTTACTTTGGAAGACGCACCTTAAGCCGGCCCTGATCCGAATCGCCGAGCACACCGTCGACTGTAATACCTATGTACATGCAAATTGCTTCCAGCATTTATGCCGCCGGCGGCTAATGAAGGCGGAATTCAATTTCATCTCTTTATAGCAGGTACCTAGTAATTAGTTGTTCGTTTTGTTTTCAAGATGCCTGCCCCAACACTAAACTTGCACACGCTATACCTATTATTATTATTGTTGTTGTTTCGTCGACTTGCCGGAAAAACATTCCAAGTCTGATTTTCTTTTCAAATTTTTTACACAGAAAACACCAGAAGAGAATTTTTCATATAGTCTTGGCATGACATACTTCGCTTTTAATTAAATAAGATTTCGCCTACATTTCTTTTTCAAAACATGGGACGTTTTACCGATGAACCGTCGATATTATTCCCGTTTACAACACTTTGGGGAACGGATTATTATTCATTCTAAGTATATGGAGATTATTTACGGACCTCAAATAATCTTTGCAGTGTTGCCAAATTAAATACTTAGACAATCTCCGACCACACAAAAACCAATTTCTTACGCTGTGTTATGTGTCAAAAAGTGACATTTACCTTAAAAGAATCACACGCCACTACTAACTTTTATTAAAATCAGCCGTACTACTGAACCGATTTAAGTAAAATTTATATGGAACCAACTTCGAGGTAGATCCTATCCAATAAAAAAAGAATTTTCCAAATCGGTTTATAAATGACGGAGTTCTGAGGTAACAAACACAAAAAAAAATACAACCGTATTGAGAACCACCTCCTTTTTTCGAGAAATTTCACTCGCGACTCTCGAGCAATAACTAGTACCGCAGCAGATCTTTTCACTGCATCGAAAAACCGTCGAGTTTCCGTTAGATCTTATTTTTTCAGAGGAGAGACGCCTTCTAACAATTATGTAACATTATAACCAATGGAAACAGATGAGCGTTAGATAAATAATATTTACAATTTATTGAACGAAAACGGTTTTAGCTACCGTTTCGTTTCAAAAGCATCGTTTGCTCGAACTTTATTTCGTCACAACGGCAACTATTCAACGAAACCGTTTCAAGTTTGAAAGGAAACAAAACACACTCGACTAACAAAGACCGCGCGGATCAAATAATAAGATCACAAGCGCCAGATAAGAGAAGGAGCCTCGCTATAAGAAAAGGCCTTGCCTCGAAATGCAGAAAATCAACAACAGAATTACAGTTCGGTGTCGTGAGTTTTTTCACTTGATTAATTATTATGTCAACATTTCATAATAAATTTTATCGAAAGAAAAAATCAGTTTTATAACTTGAAAATTTTTATCGTCTTTCATAAACATTGAACCAAAAAAAACATGGACATTCGCAGAATTCCTAAAAATATGGTGTGTGGTGGGAGTGCAGGAATATATGGTGGAAGAGCGTAGCTAATTGAATGAAAAAAATAATTCTGTTCGGAAAAAGTCATTAAATTTTTAATGTTGATTTTCAAAGGCTTGATAATGGTTCTTAAATGGTCATGTTATGTAAAAACCAAATTCAGTTTTGCACTTTAAAAGTTTTACCACCCTTTGTAATTATTTTTTTGCTATACCCACTACAAAATATCTACTTTCCATGCACGTATACCGACCTCTATTTAACAGGCAGGCGTGCCGAAAACGTTTTCAACACATAACTAGTGCGGTAAATAAACGGTTGCCATAGCAACTTCTGTTTATTCGCTCTATCAGCCTGCTATATTACATATACTCATGGGCCTACTGTAAAAGTAAAGATGGCGATGCAAATGACCTGTCAACATTTTTTGAAAATACTTAAAATGAAAAGAAAGGTAGCTATTTTATAGTGGGTATGGCAAAAAAGATCATACACAACCTCGTACGTAATGGTAATATGACTCGTTTTGACATACTGTCACCACTCGCCAGTAATATACCCCATTACGCATCTAGATATACAATCTACTATTTTACGTCTCGCTCCGGTCGACACTGAACCACAAAAACATGGACGTTCGCTAATAACTTGTCGCATTTAAAAGAAACCGATCACCCTATAGGGAATTTAAACGCGGAATAGCTGCAGAAGCGCGCTATTTCTAGATTTCCTCAAACTGTTTGTACAATCGCTGTTTGCGCTACTAAAAATAGCCACCTAGCAAATAGCGTCTTGTAAGACGTTACGCGAAAACGATTATATAATAATTATAAGGCTGTAATTCAATTAATTATACGATCGTTGGCCGTCCGCAATTCTGAATAACGAGCGTCCCTCGATAATCGCTTTTCAAATTTAAAACCAGGAAAACGTTTCCCCAACTCAAGCGCGTCCGATTTCATTATAAAATATAAATATTGTTCGCCTTAGTCATTTTTGTTCCAGACCATAAATCTATGAGGAATTTGAAATAATATACTGATAATCTATATATATAAAACAGTTCCGTTACTGACTGACTGACTGACTGACAGACAACGCCCAGGTCAAACCGCTGAAGATATAAACTTGAAATTTGGACAGTACGTTCCTTTTGTGACGTAGGCACCCACTAAGAGAGGATTTTTGAAAATTCATTAATTAACGGGGTTAAATAGGGGATAAAAGGATGTTTTTCATTTTTGAAGTTAGAAGCATGAAATTTTGCACAGGAGTTTCTTATATAACGTAGGTGAGCACTAAGAAATGTTTTTTTGCAAATTAATCCCCTAAGGGGGTTAAAAATGGGATAAAAGTTTGTATGGAAGTTCGTCATTTTTGAAGTTAGAAGCATGAAATTTTGCACAGTAGCTCCTTATATAACGTATGTGAGCAATAAGAAAGTATTTTTGAAAATACTAAGGGGGTTCAATAGGGGATGAAATTTTGTATGGAAGTTCATCATTTTTGAAGCTAGAAGCATGAAATTTTGCACAGGAGTTCCTTATATATCGTAGATGAGTAATAAGAAAGGAATTTTGAAAATTCAAGCGAGTGAGTTATGTGTTAATAAAATTCGAGCGAATAAACACCACAAGCCCGGCTTCGCTTCCCAGGCGGAGAATGTCTCGAGGGGGGGATAATAAATCAAATCGAAATATGCGTGGGCGAAGCCACGGGTAACGGCTAGTAATTAATAAACTATTATAATAAAACTACTTATAATATTATCCTTTCAGTGAAATGACGTCACATAGCACAGAAGAACCCTCCTGTATGTCGCGCTCGGCAGCCTGAGGCTTCCATTGTTCGAGCAGTTATTTGATTTTAGATGTAAATTTAAGGCAGAACAGTAATTTGAATAGTCAAACGAAAATCAGCTTCTGAATTAGAGATTCGTGTTTGTCGTTCGCGTTACGGCAGCGACGCTCTCTCAGTCTCTCTCTCTCTCTATGTTTGTATGCATCGCGGCGCCGTCCTCCAGAAGGTGCTGTTGATTTCTGTTCCTCCGCGGGAATCGAAAGCGTGCAAACATTGTCTTTTGAATTTACTTTCGACATGTTTTATATCGCCGATGTCAATCACAAAAAACTCGGGTCGCAGTGCCAAACCCTGCCGACAATATAGTGTATTTGCTAATACAGGCATTGTGGCATTATTATGTGAACTTAAGTTTGTTTTTTGACAAAATAAAAATTTAACCCCTTAATACATCCCTTAAAATAATTAAGTTTTTCTAAATTTCGATATGGATTTTATCAGTACAACATCTGCACCAAATTAAATACACCCTTCCATAAGTAAATCCATATCAACAAACTAGTGTTTTCATAAAACTTGAAAGTCCGGTCCTGTCGGGCCGATTTTATTAAAATTTTAGCAACACATTTTAATCTTTACTAAAGAGTTAAATTCCAATTTTGAAACTATTTTGACAATTTTTTTGGTATTTTTGGGCCCAAAAACTTTTTGGAACCCCTAAATACAACCCTGAAAATGGTCCGATCCGGCCCATTTTAAATAGGCTTCTTGCGGTGATGGGTTCCAATGTGTGTACCAAATTTCGTTTAAATCGATTAAGTCTGTCGAGAGTTATCGTGTACACACACACACACACACACATATATATATACAGTGTGTCCACAGACTCATCCTCAACATGGGGATCTCCGTCGTTATGGGAGATAGAGATTTGGTTAAATGAGACAAAATGTGCAGAATCTCCAGTACTACTACCCTGCGTAGTCAAACTTTCCATATTCTGCTTGGTTCGCGACCGACAGTTGAAAAACGAGATTTACCCATTTTCGTTTTTTGTTTATAACTCGCTTATTAAGTAAGTTAGAAAAAAAATATTTTCACTTTCTTAAGGCCCTTTTTTATGAAGATTTCAAATCTCATTTCATATTTTTATTTACTTTTATAGTTTTAGAGATACTTGTATTAACTTTGTTTTTTTAAATACACGTCAAAGATGGCCATGACACCATTCGAAAGAGATTTTTTTTCTCTTTAATTTGATATGAGGGTTGATGGATTTATTTTCAAAAATAACAGAGTTATACGCAAAACACTGATTTTTAATAGTAGGCTATGCTAAATTAATTGATAAAACAACAGAAGGCTTAGCAAACAGTTGAAATTCGCGTTGGCTTAGTAAACGGCTGTTTTGTTTTAGCTGTCAAAGTGTAGTTTGTTGCTAATTTGTCATTTTACTAAGTGATTTATTAAATTTACTTTTGTTATCATGGAACCATTTTGTAACAATGAAAAATTTGATATGTTATCTACTGATACATTCTATGTCACAAAAATTCGACCAGAGCTGCAGAAATGTACTTCGATCAGTATCCAGAACGAAGACAGCCTCATTCGTCTATTTACAGAAACTTACGAGTAAATTTAATAAACTATGGATCATTTAAAAAGTCGTTTACTAAGTCAACGCGAATAAGTAAAGAAGACAAAACTACTGTTTTACGATCAATTGTTGAAAATCGCTTATTTTTCATTGTTACAAAATGGTTCCATGATAACAAAAGTAAATTTAATAAATCACTTAGTAAAATGACAAATTAGCAACAAACTACACTTTGACAGCTGAAACAAAACAGCCGTTTACTAAGCCAACGCGAATTTCAACTGTTTGCTAAGCCTTCTGTTGTTTTATCAATTAATTTAGCATAGCCTACTATTAAAAATCAGTGTTTTGCGTATAACTCTGTTATTTTTGAAAATAAATCCATCAACCCTCATATCAAATTAAAGAGAAAAAAAATCTCTTTCGAATGGTGTCATGGCCATCTTTGACGTGTATTTAAAAAAACAAAGTTAATACAAGTATCTCTAAAACTATAAAAGTAAATAAAAATATGAAAAGAGATTTGAAATCTTCATAAAAAAGGGCCTTAAGAAAGTGAAAATATTTTTTTTCTAACTTAGTTAATAAGCGAGTTATAAACAAAAAACGAAAATGGGTAAATCTCGTTTTTCAACTGTCGGTCGCGAACCAAGCAAAATATGGAAAGTTTGACTACGCAGGGTAGTAGTACTGGAGATTCTGCACATTTTGTCTCATTTAACCAAATCTCTATCTCCCATAACGACGGAGATCCCCATGTTGAGGATGAGTCTGTGGACACACTGTATATAAACATTTTCAAAAATGGTGCCAAAGTGTTCAGGAGGCTATGAAACGTCGAGAAATTTTGGTCCGACCCCTAGGTCCCGCCATCCGACCGACGCCAATAGTGTATGTGCCATATTCTATGGCAAATACACTAATAATATGTTCAACTGAAATATTGGATTGTTGCATAACATTTCACAATTAGTGGAACAAAAACTGTAAATATTTTTCAAAAATGTTTTTTTTTTTATTCTTTCCTCGCTGTATACGAGATGCCAACATAAATTGCCTGAAACTAGGGATTCCACATATCAACAAATATTCGCCAATTAAATCAGTGTAGAAAAATGTCAAAATGTAAAATCCGTAGTAAAATATCAGGCGTAACAAAATGCGTCAACTGTAATACATAAAAAGTCGGAAAAATACATTTCACTTAAAAGTGCGCTCTTCGCGGCCAAAGAAAAAATTTGATATTTTCATTCTAAAAATATATTCCTGTCACAGTTAATTCTTTAGACGTTTTTTCAACATCTTAGAGACGTGACAAAATTAACTTTTATTTTTTTATTTCTCTTCAGACTTTCTAACGCTGTAAAATAAACTCAAGGAGAATGTCAATTGCTATTTTCGACCCAAAAACATAATTTTGTAAAGCTGTAGAGCTTTCAATATCTTACATTCTTCGACAACTGGTGATTATAATAGAGTGTTTTCTAAAAAAATTCAGAGATTTCGCAATCCTTGCAACCATCGAGGACATTGGAAATGATAACAGCATATATGAAACATAATTAACTGTTTATTATACACACAATATTTATCAATGCACTGTTTAGTTTTGTCAGGAATAACCCTATTATTCTTCTGTTATATACGCGTTCACTTTTGCTTGATTACTTAACTTTTAAATGGATTTTTCTACAGTATTTATTAACATTTGCTCAAAAATAACACCGCAGATCGTCGCAAATACCTCTCAATTAACTAGACATGATATAAAACACATTTTGAAAAAATTACACTTGTTCAATTTTGCATGATTGCTCCTCACTTGATCGCGACACCGTTGTCTTTTGGCCTTGAACGAAAACTCGTAACTCTGCCCCCATATACTAACATAAACATTTAATTGTACAAAGCGTCCAAACTAAAATCCACTAACCACTATAAATTATATAAACAGTGTGGACTTCCGCTGGTGTACTTTTTATGAGCACTAAACAGCTGCAATATTAAATGTGATAAAAATACTTTTTCTCTTTTTTTTATAACTAGCAACTTTATTAGTGCGAATACCGCCTATAAAACAAAAACACGTCGCGCTACTCTACTGTTTTACGGCGAATTAAACGATATTCTGTGTTTCTTCACCGCGCGACGTTCAGCTGTTAAAAACAAAACAGTCGCGAATCAAATAATGCTATTGTCGACAAAATGAAATAAATAATAATTATTCTTTAAAAAAGATATCGATTTTAAGTAAGCGACGCTAATGACCAAAGATGTCGAACGTCTATATCTGTCGACGGTTAATCGATACAGAATCAGGCAACGGCAGAGCAGGCATTTTATGCGATAATAATTAGAGACTAGACACAAACTTCTAAACTCGAAAACACAAACAGATTCGTGAACCGCCTTCCAACTAATTATCTTCGTTACTTCAACAAATCTCTCTTCGTTTAATAATATTACGTAGAGTTAAATATCCCTAGTTTCCATTTATAAGTTCATAATGACAGGGGTGCCAACAGCTCTCGTCTTTCCGACAAAATATTATCTAATTACTTAACGCCGTATAGGTAAGAGCAGATGTAACGAAAAATCGTTGCACTCTTCGGACACCGCAAGTATTGGAGTCATTTTGGGGTCATTTTTGAGTCATTTTGGAGTCATTTTGGGGTCATTAGGGGTCATTTTGGGGTCATTTTGGGGTCATTTTGGAGTCATTTTGGGGTCATTTTGGGGTCATTTTTGAGTCATTTTGGAGTCATTTTAGAGACATTTCGGAGTCATTTTGGAGTCATTTTGGGGTCATTTTTGAGTCATTTTGGAGTCATTTTGGGGTCATTAGGGGTCATTTTGGGGTCATTTTGGGGTCATTTTGGAGTCATTTTGGGGTCATTTTGGGGTCATTTTTGAGTCATTTTGGAGTCATTTTAGAGACATTTCGGAGTCATTTTGGAGTCATTTTGGGGTCATTTTGGGGTCATTTTGAAGTCATTTTGGGGTCATTTTGGAGTCATTTTGGAGTCATTTTGGGGTAATTTTGGAGTCATTTTGGAGTAATTTTGGGGTAATTTTGGAGTCATTTTGGGGTCATTTTGGAGTCTTTTTGGGGTCATTTTGAAGTCATTTTGGGGTCATTTTGGAGTTATTTTGGGGTCATTTTGGAGTCATTTTAGACTCCAAAATGATTACAAAATGGTTCCAAAATGACTCCAAAATATCGATTTCGGCCTAAATATTAAGCGGCCGATGACACTCCATCGCACAATTAAATTATAATTCTTCTTATATAATATACAGCAGTGCCGTTTGTTTCCATTGCGGCAAAAAACTGGACTGCAGGCAAGGGTTGAATGGGCGTGGTTTGCCGTCGTCGGAGTAACAACTGCCAACTGCATAATATATTAAAACAATCGCTACACAATATGGCTGTGCCAACAACAGAGGCAGTAATTATTGTTGTTGTTGTTTTACACAGTACAGATGAAACATCAGACGGGATGAAAACAACAACAACAACAAGATGATTTAAGGACGAGAAGCGTCAGCGCCGCACTGTGTCTGCCACGGAACTAAACTAAAATGCTGGAAGAAACTTGCCGGACGATCAGTCGGAATTTATAAATATTATGTGGTGGGAGTACGGGTACATATGGTGGAAGGGCGGGGCCGATTCGATTAAAGAATTTCGAAAAGAAGTCAAAGAATACCTAATTCAGTTTCGTAAGTCTCGTAGGCTCGATAATCGTTGATAGCTCGTCCCGCGTACGCCGCTGATTCGACCTCAAACTAAACTGCATAAATTATTTGCTTATTTAAAACACACAGGCAAACGGTAGCCAGCTATGCAAAGAGCTAAACAAATGAGTGTTTGACTTGCACTTCGCGTTCGCGTTGACACAAGGAAGTCGGTCGTCGCACTTATAGCGCATTGTTACTTATTTGTTAGAATATATTATGTTATAAATTTCAAATGAATAAAATATCCCGTGTTCCTGCAGGGAATATTATTATACACCTTCTATCTAAATAAGTCGTTGTCTGCCTGTCTGTTTCTCCGCTTACTTCTCCTAAACCACGCAACGGATTTTGAAACGGTTTCTTGGCAATAGAAAGAGCGATAAACGAGGAAGGTTTGTGTATATAATTTGTAAATTTGTAAATATTTTGTACTATGACGGTGTTTTGTCAAAAAAAAACTGTGACCGCTATTAAATTATAATTTCATACCACCCGGGCGTAGCCGGAGCGGACCGCTAGTATTATATATCAATTTCTTTTTATACAGATTTTAAATTTTGTCTTTATACAGATTGTTTTTCGAAATTCGTATATCAAATCGGAAATTTTCTTCGAAATTCAAAATGACTTAAAGAACTCGACATTGAAATCTAAAAATCAAAAATGGCGTTTAAGAAACACTCTTTCAAATATTTACGAAACAAAAGTTAATCTCCGCAAGTCGATCGAAGTAATTGAAGCTCTTCAAAATCGCCGTAGCTGTTTTTTAACTGTTTTAAGTATAACTTTATAGTTAGATAGCGAACAGAAAAAAACACCTCATTTTCAATGAGTTACACAAAGTACATGGACTTCTAAACTGAACAAAGGAAATTTTAGCTCGACGTGTTCTCAATTCAGTTTACAAGCGTTCAAACAAAACTTTTCCCAAGCTGCGCTTTTATACAGTGGCGTTTCGATTGAAAAAATTAAAATAGAAAATAGAATCACCGTTATTTTCTTCCTTCTATATTTTGAAAACTCGTCTCAAAAAGTCCACTTCATTTTTTGATGTGAAACATCTTATGTCGGGCTGTGAACAGCCGCGTGAGGGGAAATATGTAACGAAATTTCTGGTCCGCTCCTTCGCTGCTGTTCTCCTCACCACTGCGGCTCTCTCTCTCTCTCTCTCTCTCTCTCTCTTGGCTCAGGCATGCACTGTAACACACGCGGTGTTACAGTGCTGTATATAGGATTACGTCAGCATAACAGTTAGTTGCTGCTTTTGAAAAAATATATACAACTACATAGAGAATACCACCGAGTGCAATAACGTTTTCCCGAGACCCACACCCTTTTTTTTCAAAACGACTGCAACTTGCAAGTAGATAAGTGTATAATTTTTTGTAATGACTTTGGAAACAATTTTTACTAATAAAAAAGACGCTTGGTGTGGGGGTAAAACCACACTGCTAACTTCCCATAATTGGTGCCCTTAGAGATTACAAACCAACATTTTACAACAATTTTACAGTAGGGAAGACCGGTGTCAATTGTAATAAGTATCGATTGTAGAGCCATCTTACATCAAAAAAAAAATATAACAAAAATAAAAAAATTTATAAATAAATATCATGTACTTAGAATTTAGAAAAAAAACGTCAAAAATTGTACGATGCCATGAGTTTCCGAACCCAAGTCCCCACGCATAGAAGGCTAAAGTGGTACCACTACTCTGCGGATGAACTTGTCTATAGACAGCCGTTGTTACTGATATATGTATAACTTAATATACCCGGACAATTAATTTATAAATTATTTATCCAGTACAATATAAGTGCCGCAGTGGTGGGGAGAACAGCAGCGAAGGAGAAACATTTCGTTGCATTGATCTTTCGTTGCATATTTCCCCTCACGCGGCTGTTCACAGCCCGACATAAGATGTTTCACATCAAAAAGAAATTGTGTTCGAACTCTAGGGACCTTGAAACGTGGTGATACTTCAAAAATCTTTCATTTGCAAAATCGGACCCGATGCAACAACTTCCAATGGGAAGTTAATAAAATATCTAAAGTATAGTTTAAACGGTGTGCATTTAATATATTATTATCACACTCTGAAATGATTGTGACTTTTCAAGTAAAACTTTCGCAATATATTATGTCATTCGCATATAAGTAGGTAGTACAAACAGACATATTATAGAGGATGAACAATAAATAGACGGCGCACGGAACTTCTACATTATAGCAGCATTTATAATAGTCTAAGAGCTAGTAGCCTCGACAACATACCCATTTCAACACAGCACTCATTGAAATCAATTTAGTGATATGGCACCCCCTTTCCACCACCCAATCTGTATGGCTGTTTGCATATCGTCTTTTAGTTATTTTTCGAAGGTACTGTTAAAATTTCAGCCTTGTTGAAATAAGTAAATTTCACTCCTAAACGGCAACCTTTGACCTGGTATGGCAGGTCATTTCCATCAACTAAACGGTATGGCAATTTTTGTATCAACATTAAGGATAGTATTAGCTATCACTACTGCAAATTTCAGCTTTGTTGAAATGAGTAAAATTTTCCACTTTTTTCCCCTTTTTAAAAGTTCAAGGGTGTTCACCCCACCGACGTCCTTTAGCCATACCGGCCATTCCTTCCTTGAGAGATCTAGCCTAACATTTTTACATGTTTCTAGCTGTGTTAAAATGGGTATGTTGCTGAGGCCCTTAGCTCTTAAACTATAACGTTTGCAGCGAAATTAAATCGATACTTCGTTCGAGACGAAGGCTGAACTCGTTCGAGAATGTTGATTCTGTGCCAGCCGACTGCACAGCACGATAAAACTCGTTCGAAAAGCAATCTAGATTTGTGTAAAGTTGAGAGAGAATTGCAACTTTACACAAACGGCATCGTCGAAGTTCATATGAGCTTCCTGATCTGCGTAATGATAAGCGCCTATTTACAGTTGTGTGTTTTTAAAGACCACCAACAGCTAAGGTTATTTGGGCCTAGCGCTAATTCATATTTTCAATTCATAATATTTTTTTTTATAATAAATTGAAAATCCAATTGACACTTTTACCAGCTCTCGGGCTAGAACCCGGGAACTGGGGACTTGTAATAGAGGAACCATAGCGACGTCATGTAAACAACAGCACTGCTACACGCTCGGCTATTTTCAAGCCCCTTATTTGCAGTTTGTTTACTGTGTATCAACTATATAAAATAGCTATAATACGTTAATTTATCGCTTAGCGGTATCTGATCGACATTCGAATATATTACTACTAGCCGTCACCCGTGGCTTCGCCCACGTATATTTCGATTTGATTTATTATCCCCCTCCCCTCGAGAAATTCTCCTCCTGGGAAGCGAAGCCTGGCTAGTGGTGTTTATTCGCTTAAATTTTATTTATACATAACTCACTCGCTTCGCTCGTTCGCTCGAGTTTTATTAGTACATTACTAACTCGCTTCGCTCGTTCGCTCAAATTTTATTAATACATTTTTGTTCACCTACGTTATATAAGGAACTTCTGTGCAAAATTTCATGCTTCTAACTTCAAAAATGACGAACTTCCATACAAACTTTCATCCCATTTTTAACCCCCTTAGGGGATGAATTTTCAAAAAAACATTTCTTAGTGCTCACCTACGTTACATAAGAAACTCCTGTGCAAAATGTCATGCTTCTAACATAAAAAATGAAAAACATCGTTTTATCCCCCATTTGACCCCCTTAATTGATGAATTTTCAAAAATCCTCTCTTAGTAAGTGCCTACGTCACAAAAGGAACCTACTGTCCAAATTTCAAGTTTATATCTTTAATAGCGGTTTGACCTGGGCGTTGTCTGTCAGTCAGTCAGTAACGGAACTGTTTTATATATTATATAGATATTTCGGATCGGCCTGTAGACGCGATGCTCGAACATAAATCTCAAAATACAGCCACGTCTGCGAGCTGTTCATTTTACGGGTCTCCCGTGACCTTGAAAGATCGTCTTATATCCCGCAGTACGGCAATAATTTATATACAAAACATATTCTCCCCGAGAATGAGAAACAATAAAATTAAACAGGTATTTTGTATGAAATATGACCCCGGTGAATCGACGAGTTTCACACGCCTAATCCGGCGGTTAACGGTGAATATGAGGAAGCGGAACGGCGAATTAGCAATGCAAATGACTCGACTACTGTCTCACAATTCTGGGATAATCGAAACTCGTTTTGTCGTTTTGTTCTGCCGCGGGCCGCCACGTAAAAGGAGTCATAAGTAGAGAGAGAGAAAGAGAGCTCTGGTTTGCACTTAACGTACGTTTTTATCAAAATCTCTATTCGCGTTATTTCTAAAACAGATTTGCCTACTTTAATTGCAAATACCGCTGTAGTTTTTTATTATTTTTTCAATACTGCAATCGACATAAGTAATTATTACGAAAGAACTCGTTGCAGTTTCTAGACAAAAGAAAAAACAGTAAATAATTGAAGTCGAACCACAGCTGACGTGATATCAATAAACATAATTTTTTTGCAGAATTGTGAACCGTTTAAAAATTAAAATGTCGAAGCTAAAAATAAGTCCATTTATTCTTACATAATCGTGTTATTGAAGAAGAAAATATGAAGAAACCCTTCTAGCCTACTACAGCGTCGATCTCGTCCCACAAAACACTGCGGCGGCGTCGCGACGGACACAAGGAGTGAAGAAGATTTGCGGATTATTGAGCTTAATAATAGAAGGCGTTATTAAATTACTTATATTGAGAAAGAACATTGAAAGAACAATTTTATTGAAGGTGGAACTTAAAACATAGTTCCGAACCGCACCTAAAAAAAATTCGACTGATGACCAGTCCTATACTTCCCACCTAGTAAATATTTGAAAAAAGCATGGCCATCTTTTTTATTTAGTGATCTACTGATGGCTAGCTTAATATAGCAAAAATCATGGTTACCTTGATTTACGAACAATTTTTATTTTTTTTTTAGTAAAATATTTTTTTTGTCGAAAACTGTACATTTTAGAGAAAACAAATATTTACATTTTTTTCATATTATAACATCTAGAATTCATTTATATTTTTTTTACCTATTTTAATAAGTGACATTGAGAACGTTTTTTTTAATATCTCAGGATCCACTGAACCGATTTGACTCAAAATCTAATCAGATCTAAGTTAAAGGCTGATAAACACAATAGAACAATCGGCATGGCCGTATGTCGTTCCGTTTTTACGATATCGAAGGCGAAAAATTGACCACATACACACACATACAGACATCAGTCAGAAAATGATCTTAAACGATTGCTAGGGTCTCAAAACGTGAAGATCTGTTAAAATCTCGAAATATTTTTTTCGGACTGAATCCATTACTTCCCTACCATAGT
Organism: Mongoloraphidia duomilia; assembly: GCA_039654895.1. NCBI lineage: Eukaryota > Metazoa > Arthropoda > Insecta > Raphidioptera > Raphidiidae > Mongoloraphidia > Mongoloraphidia duomilia. Next base: position 60,287 of record CM077518.1, read on the forward strand.
AGAGGTGGGAAGTAAAAATAATAACAGAGGTATACGGAAATGCAATATTTGTTAAGTCGTTTCTATATTATATAATATTATCCATTATATAATATCTGAACAAAATAAAACTGTAATAACGTTCCTGAAAGAAATGCAAAATAAACATGCATCTACATGTTTGCACTGCGCAACACCCCGAGCTGCACTGGGAAATTGCGCCAGACACCGTATTACACTACCGGAATGAAGTATTTCTTTTTTCTAAATCAGATAACGGATCGAAAGTCGCGCTCTTCCAATATTTTATCGTTTCTATAATATTATTAATGCAAACTTATATTTAGACTTTTTATTACAGAAATACTTTTTAGACGCGACCTTCACATAGCTGGAAGCGTCAATATTATAATATGCACGCGCGTTTTGTCTGCAAGTCAGTATGTCACTACTTTATTTTAAAAGAATTGAATGATACTGATTCTACTTTCAGCGCCGCCATTATTAATTATTCTTTTGGAGATAAAAATCCAGTCGATATTTTCACGAATTCAAAAAAAGACCTCTGGTACAAACAGAATTTAGTTTAAACACTCCTGAACTGTGCCAAAGCACACTACGACTGAGCTGTGAGTGTTTTATTTGGTTTTATCAGCCACTGTAATATTATATACCTGCACCCGTTCTTCTACCAGATCTTCGTGTCTCTCTATCTCTCTCTCTCTCTCTCTTCAACACGAGAGGCCGTCGCTAACCCACCGCACTGTATATTTTGTCGTCTTGTTGTAGTATTTTCTCTCCTTTTTCCTGGAGGTGCTACAGGAGTGATGTAATACCATTATGTTATGTTGGATGAGTTTATGTTCTTCTTGTGCTTTTGTTATTATAGCTAGGTCCCGTCCAAGGATTTGCAAAGCTTCGAAGCTCGACATAATGACGTGACCTCTTTTGTAACAAGAAAAAAAATGGACAGTATAGTTTAGAAAATTTTAAAACACACTACAATGGTGAAACTGACACAAAATCTACATTTATACGTCCGGAAAACAATGATTCTAGTTTATAACAGCCATATTGCAGCTATTTCTGAATTATGAAGTCGGTATAATATTATAGAAAGAGCCCAATTTTTAAAGCCATCGCAGGAAAAACGATAACGAAAACGCAAACAGCAAGCGTCGTTCAGCTTTATTATTGTTCCTTTAAATTATTGGAGTTTGTTTGTTTGTTTGTTTAACTGAACCTATTCGCACTAATAAATGTCTCGTATTCTATGACATCATCTCTATACTGTCTGTATACAGTCGAATCTCTCTAAGAATGGCGTTATATTATGGCGATTCACATAATATTATGTACAATGGTAGAATTATTAGGTAATCTGCAATTTCTGCACTTGAAGTTCTCAGAGAGCGTGTTCCTAGGAAGAACGGACTGTAGGATATGTTGTGCTGTGTGCGTGCAGTAAAGCCGTTAAGGCGTTATGATAAATAAATTTGCATATTGGGTCAACATTTTTCCATCTGAGATTCACAGAAAGAGACACATAGTTGCATAATCAATTATGTAACGGCAATTTGTTCGGTTCACTGATAGTGGTTTGAACTATATTAACGTCCAACGATGTCCTGTTTTTAATGTTCGTTCCGTTTTATCATATATTTATCACCGACCGTTCAAAATGAAGGAATGAATTGAAAAGAGAAGAGAGACGCGAGTGTGCCAAGACGAGTTCGCGTGGGTAAAACAAGTTTCCGCAGGACAACTGGAATAGTGAAAGGGATTTTTGCTTTGATTGGGTTTTTTCACTCTGTTTTTGTATTCACAATAACTATTGAAAAATTTATTACGAAATCAAAAAATATCTATAATAATTATTTATCTAAAGCTGCATGTTTTTAATAATTTTTAATAAAAGAACATTTTTTAAATTATTGTTTTTCTTCATACCCGAAAATATAAAAAGCAGAGAGTGGGTCGAAGGAACATTATTTAAAAAAAAATATAAAAAAGTCATTCACCTATCTATATTAATAAGAACCATCATGATATGGCGATTTCAGTTTGTCATTAAACGCTGGACGATAATGGGTTAATTATGTCTTCTTGTCTGTCTATTGATTTTAAAACACTCTTTGTGTAAATTACTCGAAACCGCACTGGTTGGAAATTTAAAGCACATAATTTAAGTTAAAATTCGGTTTACCAAAAAACTGTACGAATATCATTAGTGTATTTGCCATAATATGGCACATACACTATTGGCGTCGGTCGGATGGCGGGACCTAGGGGTCGGACCAAAATTTCTCGACGTTTCATAGCCTCCTGAACAATTTGGCACCATTTTTGAAAATGTTTATATATATATGTATGTATATATTTATATATATATATATATATATATATATATATATTTATATATTTATATATATATATATTTATATATATATGTGTGTACACGATAACTCTCGACAGACTTAATCGATTGAAACGAAATTTGGTACACACATTGGAACCCATCACCGCAAGAAGCCTATTTAAAATGGGCCCGATCAGATCATTTTCAGGGTTGTATTTAGGGGTTCCAAAAAGTTTTTGGGCCCAAAAATACCGAAAAAATTGTCAGAATCGTTTCAAAATTGAAATTTAACTCTTTAGTAAAGATTAAAACGTGCTGCTAAAATTTTAATAAAATCGGCCCGACAGGACCGGACTTTCAAATTTTATGAAAACACTAGTTTGTTGATACGGATTTACTTATGGAAGGGTGTATTTAATGTGGTACAGAGGTTGCATTGATAATAATATTGAAATTAAGAAAAAAATATTATTTTAAGGGATGTATTAAGGGGTTAAATTTTTTATTTTGTCCAGAAACAAACTTAAGTTCACGTATTAAAGCCACATGGCCTGTATTAGCAAATACACTATATTGTCGGCAGGGTTTGGCACTGCGACCCGAGTTTTTTTTTTTTTAATATAATATTTGGCCGAATGCGACGTGTTTTACGACTCCGCATGACTGCGGCGAATAAATTTTATTAAATATAATTGCATTTAAACAAAGTTTTGCGAACGTTCATCGATTCGAAAAGCACATAGGCAGGTACCTAGCCGACTGTAAATGCTTTTGCCGAAGTTAAAAGCTGCAGTTTAAACTCGCGAATCATTTTGCTTTTTAGTGTAAGTATTTAATTTTTCTTTCTATTCTTGGTTCGGATATATGAAGGAATTTTTTGAAGATTTTTCCATGTGATTTTCATCGCTCCTAAAATCATAAACTGATCTAAAGATTTCTCTCGTCAGGGGGACCTCACAATAGATAATTATTATAAATTGTTTATAACTGAAAATTAATTAATATTTTGTTTGTTTGTTTGTTGCAGACGCGATACGACGGCCCATTCGACGAATCGTTTGCCGCGTTCGTCGAGCATCGACTCGATGGTCGAGGCGGTGTGGGGCGGCGGCGGAGAATACGCGTCGAATCAGCAGGGCGGCGGCACCGACGCCGGCGGCTCGCAACACTTCCTCTTCGCGTCGGCGGCCGCCCGGCCTCTGAGTCTCGTCTCGCCGTCGGTCGGACGTCGGGTCAAGGGGCAGCGCGGCATCAACGGTCAGTTCAAATACAATTTTTCGAACCGATTTTACAAATTTAAAAAATCTACGTACTGTTAAAGAACGGTTATGTTGTCTGCAGTTAAAATATATCTTAACCCAAATCGCGGGGACTTAATAATTTTGAGCAAAACTTTTTATCCAATCTATAGGTAGGTAGGTAGGTATATCTATATAAAATAAAATTTACTCTATGATGGGTTTTATTTTAGACATTTTCAACTAAAGTTCGATTCTCATATACACAGATGTTACCTAGTATAAAATATCTTCATTTTAAAATGATAGGAAAAAAACAAACTGCGCTAGCTGCAGAAAACCAACACAGCAAAAGTGTATTTTATTTAGTTATCTAAAAGTTAGCACTTTTAACTGAAATATGGGAATGAAGTTTTATTTTCCGATGTAGCAGATAACTTGATTATATCGCCTATACAAAGTTCTGTGACAATATATCCCGTCCAATGCGGACAGGGTTTTCGCTTTTCAGATAAAACTATCACCCCTAGAATATAATTACTTAGCTCAATAACCGTATTGGAAAATCGCGCAGTCGAGCTGCTAGTCAAATGCAGGTACCTTTCCCCTGCACAACAATCGCGAATGAGTCATCGAATTTTTTCTCAAACGTTCGCGTGTCAAAAATTGTGGTGGCGCCGAAGATATTTTTATTCGGATCGCTTCACCACGCAACTGTGGAGATTTTAAAATTGTCTAAAAGTCTAAACTTTGAATGGAGTGTATTCTGAAGGTCCGCTACTGAATCCGAAGTAGCAAATATAATAAGAAGTATCGATAAAAGTGACTTACCAATGCACTGGTGATATGGTAATAATTATTTCCTTGCTGTGTAGCAGTAAAGGATAGAAAAAATTCACAGATTTCGCAATCCTTGCAACCATCGAGGACATTGGAAATGATAACAGCATATATGAAACATAATTAACTGTTTATTATACACACAATATTTATCAATGCACTGTTTAGTTTTGTCAGGAATAACCCTATTAATCTTCTGTTATATACGCGTTCACTTTTGCTTGATTACTTAACTTTTAAATTGATTTTTCTACAGTATTTATTAACATTTGTTCAAAAATAACACCGCAGATCGTCGCAAATACCTCTCAATGAACTAGACATGATATAAAACACATTTCGAAAAAATTGCACTTGTTCAATTTTGCATGATTGCTCCTCACTTGATCGCGACACCGTTGTCTTTTGGCCTTGAACGAAAACTCGTAACTCTGCCCCCATATACGAACGTAAACATTTCCAATGTTAAAAAGGAATTACAGGATTTCTGCTTGACACGTCTTGGTTTTCTTCAAAATCACCTTACATAACACACTTTATTACATTCACTATAAGATTCACAATTAGCGGATATTAATAATTGAAGATGTAAAAACCAAAAAATAACCTTACAGGTTCTAAAAAATGTCCCACTTGCGTGTGACTGCGTAACGTCTATTTTGCACTACTAAACTATGACTACTAACTCAAAAAACTGCGTCATAACTTTTTAGAACGTACACAAAAAAAAACAAAACAAAGGGCATACAGTGCCATCTATGAATCAAGTATATAACCCGATTCATTTCATAATTGAAATTTAAAAATAATTCTAGGGGGCGGCGTTAACAAATTGTTATATAACCCGATTCATTTCATAATTGAAATTTAAAAATAATTCTAGGGGGCGGCGTTAACAAATTGTTATGACGTGACAAAAATTGAAAAGCAGAGTTTTTTCATATTCGTTGAATTATTGATAAATATTTTGACATAAAATTAAAACAATGAAATTTATAATAATTGATTATAAAACATCAATAAATCTATTATAAAACCATGCATTCACATCAACAATGAGACGGAAATAATATATTTTATAAACAATGAAGCGAACTGGCCTCGTCGAAGCACATTAATTATATTATTTATTGAGTGTGGCAAATATAATGAGTCAATTATTTGTCATTATTTTATTCAACTTGGGTGGGCCTCCTCCGATGGCCGATCGCACCGCCGACAATTCAGTTTCGTCGAGTACTAAATCTTCCGATTGCAAAAAGCTGACAAAATAAAATTATTATTGCCAAGTTCTCGGCCGATTCCATCCTCGACGAGTTTAACGCGACGCGGCGGCGAGTTGGTTGAATTTTCAAGTACTAATTATAATTACTTCCGCTTTCTTAGCGAAATCCAATCAGTGAATGAATTATGTACTGCGCACTACAACTCTTATAAAATGTCGAAAGAAAAACGTTTGGACGACAGGGCTGTACAATTTATATTATATTCTTTCATTGAGCTTTAATCAATTCGATAGTGAAAGTTACCCCCTGCACTCTTCATCTCAAATCCTTTCCACTCGCCTATAAAACGGTTCCCGCTCTCCCGACGCTTTTTTTAAAGCTAAAAGATTCCGGTAAACGCCAAATGAAGGACCGAGAATCATAATACGGATCCTACAGGCGATTTTTTTGAAAAAGGTTTTGGTTACATGTGAAAGATTACGTAATTTATATGTTTTTTAAAAAGTTGTAAGTTTTCCCAGGAATTTTTTTTTTCAATTTTTCGACCGCAGGATCTGAAGTGTGAATCTCGATCTTTCATTTGGCGTTTACCCGAACTATTTAGCTTTAAAAATAGCGTCGGGAGAGCGGGAACCGTTTTATAGACGAGGAGAAAGGATTCGCTATCAAATACTCTTAGGTAAAAGGCAATATAGGGTCAAAAGATCGGATAGTGGAAAACTCCAGTTCATGGTCTTAACAAAAATAGGTCGCGATCAACATCCATAATAGAGCTTTTTTTAATTAATGTAGTGGGAGAGCGATTGTCGATTATAGAAGCTCGACATCTTAGGTAACTGGCGTCTACCTGAACTTTAATTAAATGCCCCTCGTGTGAGCGATGGCGCTTCGACGAGCCCTGCGTCCGCTGCGCGAGTCCCCGGTCTCTCAGGTGGGGCCGATAATCTCATCATCATGATGAGCAAAGTTGTTGGGGCGACCGTTTGTTCGGCCGGTAAGTTGTTTGTATTATCGTTCTTCTTCTTCTTGCAGTCGTTTTCTTTTCACGTCACGACGCCGGCCGTCGGATTAATGTCGTTTAAGTGTAATTGAATTGTTGTTCGAATCGAGTCACGGCCTACTATTATAACTCTCGGCCAATCAACGCGCGATTACAACAATCGCCTTTTATTGTAATAACTGTCATCAGCGTTTATCAAAGCTCTGTCGGTTTGGAGAAATTTCGGGAATTTGATTCGACAAAAAGTGCAATAATTGGAAAAGTTCACACAAAAAGTTTCATGGAAAATTACAAAACTTTGGTATTTACGGTCTGTACCAACGCACAGCAGGTCTTCGTTTTTTTTTCTTTTTTTTTCTTTTTTTTTTGAAAATTAAAATTTGTATAAATAATAATTAGGTATTTAAGTTTAAAAAAAATTATTAATTTTTTAATTTTTTCTAATAATTTTTTCTAATAGATAATACTGAAAATCGAAAAGAAAAAAGTTTTTAAAGCTATAGATAAATTACTAAAAATTAATTAAAATGTATAAAAATTTAAAAAATATCACGTGACTTCAAAACGCGCCAGGAATGTTTGTGACGTCGTTATGTTAAAATGTGTCTGCATTTGTTGGTATTTGTGTATATGTATTACACATACTATCAAAAATAATAAATTTTTAACTTGGTAACCATGGATACAAAGACCACAGATAACATAATGACGTCACACGCGTTCGGATTCTTTCGGTGCGTTATCGGAACTGAGTTTAAAAATTAATTTTTATTTAAATACTAGCCGTTACCCGTGGCTTCGCCCACGTATTTTACGATTACAATTTATTATCCCCCCCCCGCAAAAAATTCTCCTCCTGCGAAGCGAAGCCGGGTTGGTCGTGTTTATTCGCTCGAATTTTATGATACATAGCTCATTCGCTTCGCTCGTTCGCTCGGATTTTATTAATACATTAGACACTTGCTTCGCTCGTTTGCTTGATTATTATTAATACATAACCCACTCGCTTTGCTCGTTCGCTCGAATTTTATTAATACATGACTCACTCGCTTCGCTCGTTCGTTTGAATATTAATAATACAATACTTACTCGCTTCGCTCGTTCGCTCGAATTTTATTAATACATTACTCACTCGCTTCGCTCGTTCGCTCGAATATTAATAATACATTACATTTGTTATCCCCTTGCGAGAATCTCCCCCCTAAATTTGTTATCCCCCCGCGTGAATCTTCCCCCTAATTTGTTATCCCCCCGCGAGAATCTGCCCCCCTGCGTTGCTTTCTATTAGTGAAAGAATTTTTAAAATCGGTTTAGTAGTTCTAAAGATAAAACAAAAACAAATCTATCCCACGGGAACCGTACACTTTTCCGGGATAAAAAGTAGCCTATAACATTATCTGACCCCTAAAATACCACTATGCAAAAAATCATGTCGATCCCTTGCTCTGTGAAAAACAAAAACAAAACTATCCCACGGGAACCGTACATTTTTCCGGGATAAAAAGTAGCCTATAACATTCTCTGACCCCTAAACTACCACTATGCAAAAAATCATGTCGATCCCTTGCTCTGTGAAAAACAAAAACAAAACTATCCCACGGGAACCGTACATTTTTCCGGGATAAAAAGTAGCCTATAACATTATCTGACCCCTAAACTACCACTATGCAAAAAATCATGTCGATCCCTTGCTCTGTGAAAAACAAAAACAAAACTATCCCACGGGAACCGTACATTTTTCCGGGATAAAAAGTAGCCTATAATATTCTCTGACCACTAAACTACCACTATGCAAAAAATCATGTCGATCCCTTGCTCTGTGAAAAACAAAAACAAAACTATCCCACGGGAACCGTACATTTTTCCGGGATAAAAAGTAGCCTATGTTCTATTCCAGACTATAATCTATCTCTGTGCCAAATTTCATCCAGATCCGTTCAAAAATGACGAATTTCCATACAAACTTTCATCCCCTATTTAGCCCCCTTAGGGGATGAATTTTCAAAAATCCTTTCTTATTGCTCACCTACGTAATATAAGGAACTCCTATGCAAAATGTCATGCTTCTAACTTCAAAAATGGCGAACTTCCATGCAAACTTTCATCCCCTTTTTAGCCCCCTTAGGGGATGAATTTTCAAAAAAAAATTTCTTAGTGCTCACCTACGTTATATAAGAAACTTTTGTGCAAAATTTCATGCTTCTAACTTCAAAAATTACGAATTTCCATACAAACGTTCATCCCCTATTTAACCCCCTCGGGGGTTGAATTTCGAAAAATCCTTTCTTATTGCTCACCTACGTAATATAAGGAACTCCTGTGCAAAATGTCATGCTTCTAACTTCAAAAATGACGAACTTCCATTCCAACTTTCATCCCCTTTTTAGCCCCCTTAGGGGATGAATTTAAAAAAAAAAATTTCTTAGTGCACACCTACGTTATATAAGAAACTTCTGTGCAAAATTTCATGCTTCTAACTTCAAAAATGACGAATTTCCATACAAATTTTCATCCCCTATTTAGCCCCCCTAGGGGATGAATTTTCAAAAATCCTTTCTTATTGCTCACCTACGTAATATAAGGAACTCCTATGCAAAATGTCTTGCTTCTAACTTCAAAAATGACGAACTTCCATGCAAACTTTCATCCCCTTTTTAGTCCCCTTAGGGGATGAATTTTCAAAAGAAAATTTCTTAGTGCTCACCTACGTTATATAAGAAACTTTTGTGCAAAATTTCATGCTTCTAACTTCAAAAATGATGAATTTCCATACAAACTTTCATCCCCTATTTAACCCCCTTAGGGGTTGAATTTCAAAAAATCCTTTCTTAGTGGGTGCCTACGCCACAAAAGGAACCTACTGTCCAAATTTCAAGTTTATATCTTCAGCGGTTTGACCTGGGCGTTGTCTGTCAGTCAATCAGTCAGTCAGTCAGTCAGTCAGTCAGTAACGGAACTGTTTTATATATATAGATAATTTTTTAATTAGTAAGCAAAAAAAATAAAAAAAAAAGTTTTGCTATAAAACTTGTATGTGGTCCTTCCATTTAAGTAAAAAAAAAGTTCATTGAAAAACCCAATTACAGACTTTTTTCGGTCGGCGTGAAACGGAACCCCGTCTAATATTATGTTCACCTCACGGTTGAATGAGAAAAGCAGAAATGATGAGAATAATAATTTATTTGCAGTGAATTATTTGAATGAATTTAATTCATTCACGGATTCCAATTAATGCACTGCTGCAAGCAGCGAATGCATCAGAAAATATGCACAATAAAATATACGTTTATTAATATTTTTTATAATATTTTTAACAACGTAAATCACCCAGCTGGAAACATTTTGACGGAGTATTTTTTGAACTATACATAAAAAAAAACTTTTTAACAAAAAAAGAAACTCCTTCAAAAAGGCACTAAAATGAGAAAAATAATGAAATTTTGAGGTCTGTGCCAATTAAAATATGAAGCTGGTTAAAAAGAAGATATTAATCACTATATATACTATACTTTTTAACCGACTTCATATTTTAATTGGCACAGACCTCAAAATTTCATTATTTTCCTCTTTTTAGTGCCTTTTTGAAGGAGGTTTTTTTTTGTTAAAAAGTTTTTTATTTTTTACTTTTTAGTGTCAAAAAGTAACATTTACCTTAAAGAATCACACGCCGTTACTTACTTTTTTATTAAAATCAGCCGAACTACTGAACCGATTTTGATGAAATTTCTATGGGACCAATCTGAAAGTATATCCTTTCAAAGAAAAAAAAAATTTCAAAGTCGGTTCATAAACGACGAAGTTATCCGCGAACACACATAAAACATAAAAAATATATACGGTCGAATTGAGAAACCTCCTTTTTTTGAAGAAATTATTTAAAATTCAAATGGGTAGGCACTATTACGTAATATTATTTTCAAATTGATTGCTTATTACAATCAAGTTTTTATAAATCAAAAACTATTCGTTTATTTTTTCTTTCTAAAACCAAAAAATTTGACACACAAATCAAAAAATTATAAATGAAATTTTCGCCTCAACTGCGTGCATTTATATTACAGATTCAGCGTGAAATAGGCTAATTTGAAATTGTTACATAAAGCCAATTTTCGTTATAACTCATGCATTATTAAAAGCTTTGATTAAAATGGCCGGGATTAAAGCCATCAGTGGCGTATCTACCACAGGTGTTCCAGGTGGCAATCACCGGGGCCCCCTAACCTCGAGGGGCCCCCAATTTTTGGATCAACTACTGATTGATTAATTCTTACACTATTTGTAATAATAGTTGACATTACTGTAATAAATTTTCTTAGCAAACTCTATATCGTTTATGTCAATAATTATGATTTGATGAAGACAACTGGAGGATTTATTTATCCTTAAATATAAAAGAGCGCAATATTATTATCTGAAGAATACCAGTAGAACTTCTTTTAATTACAGAGTCGTTTATATAATATGACGTAGAACATTTTGAGAATACAATCAAATGTTGATGGGATGATGATGCCATGAATAATTGGAAATTTTTCTTAGTTGAGTAAAGTGGGGGGAGGGGGGGCCCCAAAAAAAATTTTACACAAGTAAAGTTACGCCACTGAAAGCCATAATAATATATAAATAGGAAACACCGCAATATCTGTATAATAATAATTATAAATAATGGAGCAAGCCGCAAAAAGCTTTACGGCTAAACTGAGCTGTTTTTGTTTATATAATTTAACAATGTTTCGCCAACACAATATTTTGTATATCGACTGCTCGACGAAAATCAGACCCGATACTTCCTATGGGCAAATGGCGACAATAAAACTGTATTTTTTTTTTCGAGTTAATGCACAATTTTGTTTTTGTTTGTTTTGTATTTTTTGATTTGAATAAAAAAAAAAAATTTTTCTTTTCCCCGTTACACCAAAAGATTGATAGATAGATTTATAATATTGTTAAATAAATTAATTTAAAAAATCAGGTGCGTTCAACTCTAGTTATAGGACTATATTATGTTTTGAAAAAATATTTTAATGCCTAGGTATCCATAAATTTTTAGATGTTTTTTAAAATTATATACCTGCTAAATAAACGAATAAACGCACATAAAAAATTTTAAATAATAAATGCCTTTCAAACGATACCTCAAACATAATCAGATATAAATCTTTACTTTTTGCAAAGTTATAGCGATTCTGCCTGTTTCATAAAACGCGTTGCTTATGAACCCGCGAACATAATAATATGTAAACATAGTCCTGCAGAAGAACAGAGAATAGAGAAATCATAAGAAGGAGCTTTGAGAGCAAAGACAGTCGAGCGTCTATAATTTACAATTCTTCTTCTTTCGAGAGCAAAGACAGCGCGGGGTCCGTTCGGGAGGCCCGTCGCAATCTAGTCGCGACATTAATTGCCCGTTTCATTCACCCTGTAAAAGTGTGTTTGCGGAATATCGGTGGCTTAAAAGCCAGTGAACTCTGTTAAAAGTAGGTAACGACGTCCGCGCAGGCATCGTTCAAGAACACACAAATCGTTAGTGTAATAATTATTTACGGGCTTTTTGGGGCACTCGCCGTTTCATCCACTTCCGGCTTTTTCATAATATTTTAATAAATTTAAAGTCGAAAACACAGCAGACTTGCGTTGAATATTTCAGAAGAAAAATTGCACTTTGTTTAAATGTACTGCAGAGCTGCAATAAACCTTTCGCTTCGCTTTCAAATATAATAAAAGTACTGCGTTTCTTATTTTTATGAGAATCTATTAAATTTATTTTCGTTTTTTTTCCTTGTGGAAAGTTTGGCCAATTGAACGCGAGGTTTAATAAATTAGCAAAAATCAATCTTCTGAATATCCAAGATATTATTATTTGTTTCTATTTCTGTTTTTATTGGTGGCAACGCACTGAAATTATCAATGATTAAAGAATAAGGCCGCGTTCAGAACAGACTCTCTTCAGATTTCAGTAACTATTGAAAATCTATATCGTTTCTTAAATTATATTTACGTACCAGTATTGTTTCAACAAATAAAATAAATGTTTTTTAAAGATTTTCTTCCTTTCTTTCTTTCTTTCTTTCACGTTTCTTTACTTGAATAATTTATTATTTAGAACCAATTGTAAACTGGAGGCTTGTATCGAATGAATTCATGGAAAGACCACAAATCACGATATAAATGGCTTTCCTAGGAGCTCGCCTATTCTCAAGCTAAGTGATTTTGCAATAGAGATACTCATAATAGTATAGTACAGAGGCTCCCAAACTTTTTTTTCTCATAGACCACTTTAAAAATGTTGCTGGTTCCGGTGGACCCTCTGCAGCTACATTTCTACCATATTCCCAAAACTCGACAAAAAATGTGAAGATTAAATCTAACTATGGAAGTCTCGACACGTTGTACTGAATATGGAATATGCAAGTTTTTACAAGTAACAGTCGCTGAGCTTCTTAAAATATTATCTGCCTACATTGATAGGTGAAGTCAAGCCAACATTTTAGTTCTTCACTATCGAAACCAGGTAAATTTTCGTGGACCCCCGCTTACGAATTGTGAGCTCCCATTTTTTTGTCACGCCAACTTAGACCCCCGTCGAGTCTCCCGTGGACCCCTGGGGGTCCACCTGGACCACTTTAGGAATCAATGCTATAGTACAAGTGTTTTTAAAATTTTAAGTTTTTGCCCACTTCGTCGGTTAAAAAAAAGCAGTCGTCGTGAAAGCGGCCTTCGAATATCCGCTTACCTCAAGCAGGAATATTTAATAAGCACTGGAAGCACGGTGCATGTTACGCGTGTGTGTGTGTGTATTTGTTTGGTGTCGAGCGCTTCCTGACCTAATTTTAGCATTGTAAGATTACACCCGGCAGCTATTGTGTAAATTGACAGGGCCGCATCGCTCCTCTGTGATAAAAGGGGAGTCAACGTGCAATTTGTTTCCAAAATTAAAGCCCCTAAATTCACCCCTTCACCCATAAACCGATACTAAATACCTATTCGGGAAAAAATGGAATTTTTACTTTCGGCATCTTAGACTGTATTAACGAAAATGCAACACATACTTTCTCAGCCTATAACCTTTTTCATTCTTCACAGTGGAATTGGTTTTCTTCCTCTCAATTAATTTTTTATAAACACAAGTATATTTTTTTCCATGAACTTTTTAACCGGGGTATTTAAAAAGTTTTTTTTACAATTCCTGCATTATTATTGACTATAACGGTAGCTTATTGGACATAATTTATTGAGATCGATTTATTTAAATTAAGAAAAATAAAAATGTTTGCACCATGTCAATAATGAAAAAAACTTTTTAACAAGAAAAAAAACCTCCTTTAAAAAGTCATTAAAAAGAGGAAAATAATAAAATTTTGAGGTTGGCGCCATTTTATTTACTTTATTATCTACTTTTTATATTTTATTAACCTCAAAATTTTATTATTTTCCTCTTTGTAGTGGTTTTTTAAATGAGTTTTTTTTTTGTTGAAATGTTTTTAATTTTTTACTTTTTAGTGGTTTTTCAATACGTTATAGTTTGCACGTTGTTAACCGACTTCTGTCTTGATATTTCATTACTAAATAACTTAAAAAAACTTACGCTGTATCAAAGCTGACATTTACCTTAACGGTATTACAATAGATACACTCCGTTAGTCACTTTTTATTAAAATCAGCCAAACTACTGAACCGATTTAAGTAAAATTTATATCCCTTCTTTGAAGTCGGTTACTTAAACTGCAGCACGGCCGACCTCAACCGATCCAAAGCCGGTCCTGGAAACACGGCGTATAGTACACAGGCACTTATTGTTTAGTCGAGTTCGCTCGCGAGTTCAATAACTCCTCCTGCGATGCAGCAAAGCCACTTGGATCTGCCATATGTGCCCGTAAAAACGCTGATATATACTTAGATATCATACGGAGATAATATTAAATTACCTTCTCTCTGCACTGAACTTTGGACGAAATTGCAATTTGGCAGAGCGCCGCTTATTATCTACACCCATTGCCTCCCAAAATTATTCGAACAGTTGTGGAATAGAAAATAAAAGTATAATAAATCTGATGAAATCCAACCGTTCAACTTAGGCTACAATAAAGCCCTAATTAATAATATACTAGTGTACCCGTGCAAAACTTTTTTGCGACGACTTAACACTGTCTTCAAAGAACAATGGTTTAGTAAAGGCTATCGCCAAAAAAAAATGTTTGCCAACACAAACCTTTTTTATATGTATAATATGAATCACTTTATTAAGAAAACAATAAGAAATATATATTTCAAGCTTTCTCAATATTATTGTGTATACGAACGCGTGAGTAAAACACATAACCTAGCTTTTAACGATATGTTTTTAATATAATTTTTGATAAATATTTTTGATTCAAACATAACTTTAAAGTGTACGTAAAATAGTAGTTTTTTAGAAGCTATAGAACGTATCTATCAGTGTAATACTTACGTACGAATGATCTTCAGAAAAAACTCGATGAGTTTGTCGGTATTTGAGAAACTAAGTACTATATTTAAAAGAGAAAAAAAAATTGCACGTACATATAAATCTTTATTGTTTAATTTTAAATACTTTTGGAAATTTTGTCAATATAATCCTATTAAAATCTGGGCTCTAAAAATTAAAATGTACAACTGTCAAGATGTTTCATTGTTTATTGTTTGCATAGCCTATCCACGACATGCGTACATATTTGCATTTCTCTCACATTCATGTATCGTGAACGCCGATGGATTTTCTCTGTTTACGTTTCTCTTCACCCCACTGCCCCCTCGTCATTTTTACTATTATCGCTTGAAATCACCCCTTTTAAAGAAATTTCACCAAAAAAAAAATATATCGAAAGGAAGACTAAAGGCCTCAGTTTAAAAAAAAAATTATGTCAATCGGTTGAGCAGGGGTTGCTGGCGGATTGTCTAGAGAAATAGGGCTTGTGTTTTAAATATATAGATAAATTTCTAAAAAATTATGGATATAGCAAATTCTGAAAATTAAAGAAAATAGGTTGAATGTAAATAAATTACTGCTTGTTTTATGTTTCAATTACTTAATATATATGTGATATAAAGAGTTGGGAGCCAAAAATAAAATGTCTACCTATAAATAAATAAAATTATAACATTTCCCTTGGGCGGTCGCTTCAGAGTAGATAAAACTCCAGTCCACCCACTCGACTTTTGAACACTTAGAAAAGAATTATTATCAGCGACCGGACATGGCTTGCAGGAAGTCTGCACCGACCTTCACCTTCCGTAGTGTTAAACTATAATCGTTCAAACCGTTAACGAATCAAATCTGTTAACGAAACGATTCTTCGTTCGTAACGATCGCATCAGAGTTTTCTGTCGAAGGCCTATTGAAATAGTAGAAGCGTCGTAATGAGGCATATTATTGACGAGTTGTGACAGTTTGTAAAAACGAGCGACAGCGAGTTCTTATAGTTACACGAGTCATAATATCATTACGCACGAGAAATACCTATATGGTATTTTTTGCCATACCCACTACAAAATACCTATTTTTCACTAAGCGTTATTCGATTTGTAAAACATCTGAGAAATTCCAAAATATATTTGGAAAAAGATCTCAAGGTATTTTCAAATGCAATCCACTTTTAGGTATATAGAAAATGCCACGGTAAAATTACAAGAGCACGCACATAATTTTTTTATTGTATATTATAGACGCGTCGACAACTTAGGTCATTAGCGTCTTAAATACATTAAATAACAATTTTCTTAAAATTAAATGACATCACAAAACATCCATGAGCGGAGGTGGGATTCGAACCCACGACCGTGTGATCCAAAGGCCGCTACGCTAACATAATTTTATTATTTAAGTATTATTTTATCTGAAGATCAGACAATATTGTCGATTCCGATATTTAATAATAATTAATTAAACGTTTTTTGGATAATATCTTATATTTGTTCTTCAAAGACATTAAAAGATTATTATGGTCTTCAATGAACGAATCGTCTCTGAGAACGAAGAGATCGTACATAGTTCTATGAATCTTCGCGAAGAATCTAACTTCCCATATTTTTCTCTCTCTCTCTCTCTCTCTCAACAGAGACACCTGCATTGGTGTGAGCGTTGAATTTGCATTTGAGGCGGCGGCGTTGGAGGCACCCTTTTAAAACTTAAATTTACTTTTGATACCTACCTACATTAAGCTCTAATGTATACAACGCATTAATTCCAGCAGTGAGCTTAAACTATTTGTAAACCTCAGCTGTAAGTACAACTTTCTTTTACATAATATATTTTATGATCCCGCGCGTTGCGTTGAGTTTTTTAGAAGGCGCGACACCTTGTCACATTAAAATAATAAGCCAAAGATGGCAGCACTTAAATAAATTTGTATTCACGAAAAAAGATTCAAGCTTATAAAACAACTGAAGTAAACATTCAAGATGTTTGACAGTAGCTGGTGTTAAATGATCCGTCGTTTAAAAAAAAAATTTTTTAAGTAAATAAAAGAAATGTTATTAGAACAAATTATAGAGTAAAAAACATGATCCTTTACATATTTCTATTGCAATTCAGTTTAATAAAAAAAATTAGGCAATATTTTTTTTAATAATTATTAATTACTTCAACAATGAATTTTTAATCCACAAGGCATCCACTAGGTAGTGAATAGTATTTCTTAACATATCAGTCAGCATATTTTGCCATCATGATTGTTAAACGTCAAACGATTGTTATTTAAGAAATATAAGGAAAAAATCAGAAGCCACTGTCGGGACTTGAACCCGAAAAAATTCATTGTTGAATTAATTAATAATTATTATATTGTTGTCCACAATTACCTAACTCATATATTGTTAAATATTTTTTTTATTCCAGTGCCCCCATTTTTTCTTTCGACATTTAAAAATCGTTTGTTTCGTTAACCTACTGGGTAATGAGATTATCGCATAATTTATTAAATACACAATCTGTCCGCATTTCCCCCATTTTCTTCTTTATTTCCACTTCGCAGTCGGATTTCATATTTTCTCTATGAATATTTAACGCGAGTCTCGTGGCTGGGAAAACCGCACGTATAAAAGCCGCGGAGTCCGCGGCTGGGCTTTGTTTGGACTTAAAGTCGGCAAACTGAACGGGCTAGTAATTTCCAAGGCGTCGCGACGTCCACCTTGCAGCGTTCGTCCTCTCGAACGCTTCTACCTCAAATCGAATTGTCAATAGATTTGTTGTGAAAAATAATATGCAATTACTCGGAACGAAACATAACGTTTGCAACGCGCGTGATTGCTGCCCTCGTACCTCGGGCAGAAAACTTTTCACACTGGTTGCAAAAGCTATGTTTCGACTCTTGTAATGCAAAATATACTATTTATTTATATGGAATCTGAGATAACGGTTGACGGCGAAAGCCGAAAGTTTCAATTCTTGTCGCGTGTCGACACTCAACTCTGCAGGAGCTGAGAGAATGAGTGCGCCGGAGCCAAAAGCGACGTCCGGGTTTATACCTGCGTAAGTAGATATTTCTTTTCTCTTTCGTCTCGTTAACTCGATGTTGAACGTTTTTTTCTTCTTCTTCTTCTGAATTGAGGTCATTCGCTACACTAAGTAGCCGAAGTTGTGAAAAATAATGGACATTAAAAACAGCAGATGGAAAGTTTGGTTCTTCTTTAAAAACTAAACATTCGTGCAGATTTTCTTTCTTACAGAAAATAGACGGCTGAATTAGACAACTAGGTGCGTACATTTTTTGAAAATT
This sequence comes from Mongoloraphidia duomilia, assembly GCA_039654895.1. NCBI lineage: Eukaryota > Metazoa > Arthropoda > Insecta > Raphidioptera > Raphidiidae > Mongoloraphidia > Mongoloraphidia duomilia. The sequence goes on from CM077518.1 coordinate 78,664, forward strand.
TTAGATACAGATTTTTTTTAATTCGTTTTATTCAAATAGTAGGCATACCGAATTTTTATGTCATAAGAATACGAAATAAACATTTCTTTTTTTTTTCGGTAAATATTTCACGTCGTTTTCAAACGGGGCATACCTAGTTGGCCTAAAAACGGGAAAGTAATTCTCATGTGGAAAATATTATTGTGCAGGGGTCTAGTTTTTTTTTCTTCTAAAAAAGCTCTTATTTATTTTAAACTCTGTAAAAGGAAAAGAAAAAAGAAATCTAACGGGACCGACAACTGTTGGCGCCAGAAAGCTTTGTAAGAATTGTTATATGTAAGCGTTTTCTCACTCGTAGATTTCCTTTGTAGAATTTTCCTTTTGACTCGCAGTGAAAGATAAAAGTTTTTTCGGTGAAAACTATACAATAATTTAATATAACTTTATTCCTTAGGGCTCAGAGGAAAACCAAAGAAAAAACGCACTTCGATGGGTGGCCACTTTTAAAAAACTTTTGAGGACAGTGTGGTCCAATGGTTAGCATCGCGGCCTCTGGATCAGACTGTCGTGGGTTCGAATCCCGCGTCCGCTCATGGATGTTTTGTGATGTCATTTAGTTTTAAGCGAGTTGTTATTTAATGTAATCAAAACGCTAAGTTGTCGACGCGTCTATAATTTACAATAAGTAAATAAATAAATTTTAAAAACTATTTCCTTTTAACTAATCCAACGATAGAAAACCAAAATTGTTAAGCTGATGTAAGACTAGAATTTCATTTAGGTATTATTTTATCAAACGACTTTACAGATAATTAATCTGTCTCGAAGCTCGATGGCCGCTTTTTCTTGTCCTGTCACGACGTGTGCGTCGGGTTGCCTGACATTAAAAACGGCGCTTATATAATTTGTTCGTTTGCTATGTGCGAGGCAAATGTCAAAAGTAAAACCGAACGGCAGCCTTAAAAGCCGAATTAATTGGAAAGGTTTTTCTCATCTTCTAAGGAACTGCACGGAGCACATAAACACGAGATTTCCATTAAATAATTAGTACAGAAAAAATGTTTCTTTCCTTAACTTTGTGATGTTAAAATTACGCTTTTCAATACATTAATTCAATAGAAAACATCAGAGCCAAAAAGGTAACGAAATAAATAAATTCTTAAATTAAGTAAGTAAGTAATATCAATTACTGTCAATACAATCTTTCTCGAATTGACTGAAGAAGTGAATAATACTGGTTTTTAAAACAATGCCCTTCCCGAGTTCCCCGACGAAAAACAACTTTTTATAATTCGCTTATTATTTTGAAATAATATGTGACACCAGGTAGATACTCTATGTACAGCTGCCTACAATTGACTTTTTTTTCATATTAGGTAAGTATAACATCAGGTGAATTGAACGCGATGAAAGTTTGTTCTGTTTTATCCAATATCAGGTTCCGTGAACCCTTTTTATATCGGAACCGAAAACCCTTGATAATGTTTCCTTTGTGATGTCAGTTTATGACGTAGGTCGCGTTCATTAAATTAAGAACGGGGGCTCAAGACGTGCCGATTTGCTTTTATTACAACACAAAGTTATGATCCAATGTTGACGTTTTAAATTGACTTATTATTACATAGGATTTAATATGTATATCAAATATTTACATATTACAGTAGGTACTATAATTATTACTAGAACATAACATTTTACTATATCTAGCATTCATTAAATATTCTAAAATATAAAATAGCAAATAAGAATTATAGCAAACTTACCAAAGAATCTCTGCAGGCGATAGATAATTTTTTTTCAGATAACAAAAGACACAATATTATGATTTACTAACAATTTTAATAAAATAGACATTGGACAAATTTATTTTTTTTTTACAATGAATTGAACACAGAACCAAAAAAAACCAATACAGCGTTTAATCCAAAAACCATACCCCCGTAAGTTAATATCAAATTTTTTCAAACAAGGACTACGATTTATAATGTTACCCGAAGTATCAACAAAAGTTATAATAATTTTGGATTTGATCAAAATAATAATTTTTATTTAAGGAACTGGATGTATCTCTCGGTCGCGTCTAAAACAAAAACTGAGGAATATTCACGAGAAAAAATGACATCTTTTTATTTTAAACAATTGCGTAAATCCAATAGGCTACCCTTCACAAAGTGATTACACAATGTGCAAACGAATTTTGTGTAATTGGGCAGCCTAACCTAAAGGGGATATAAAATATGGTATGGTTTTTGATTTGCTAATATTATTGTAAAAAAGCGTGGGGTGTTTTGCATCATATTTTCATACTACCCCACGCTTTTTTACAATAAAATTAATTATTTTTTACTTTTTAGTTCATTAAAGCGTAATTTATTTTTGCTTTTTAGTCCTGGAGATCCTGGTCAGGATAATGGGACAAACATATCGAATTATTGTATTGTCGTCTGTCCTTGATAAGTCGACAACGTTTAAACTAAATCTGACCGTTCAAAGTTGGTCAAAATCAAGTTCAAAGAAGTCGGTTACAAACTGACAAACAAGCAAGCAAGCAAACATACAAGTGAAGCTAATAAAAGCGTGTTAAAAATGAAAAAAAAAACAACAATTAAGCGCAACCTAATAAGATACGTTGCAAAAGTCCATTTATCGAGGAAGGCTATAGGCTATATAATATCACGCTACGACCAATAGGAGCGGAGCATTAATGAAAAATGTTGCAAAAACGGGAAAAATTATTCCTTTTGAGAGCTTCCGTTGCGTGCGCTGCACAAACGGTTAAAGTTACGCAAAAATCACGTATGACGAAATTGTTCCCGGAAGGTTTATATAAAAGTATAGCGAACGAGCGAAGCGAGTGAGTAATGTAATTCCTAAACCACGCAACGGATTTTGATGCGGTTTTCACCATCAGTTAGATAATTTTTCACGGAAGGTTTATATATATAGCGAACGAGCGTAGCGAGTGAGTAATGTAGTTATAATATTCAAGCGAACGAGCGAAGCGAGTGAGTAGTGTATTGCACCCGGGCGAAGCCGGACGGGTACCGCTAGTGAAAAATAAAAAGCGAATTTCTCACTCGAGTTTTGACAAAAACATTTTCAATACCTATGTAGGTACAGTTTTAAACAGCATAAGCTGGAGTGTTTAGATATTCCGCAAGCCCCGTTCACAGGGCACTAGGTATGTAGGTATAGAGTACTTAAATTTAGAGCTATGTAGGTATAGCTCACGCTTTAATATGTAGCTCAAGTAGGTATTATCGATCCAATGAAATGGCTGCCATTCGCGCACGTTTTTGGTATTACGAAAAGTAAGTATATACTGCAGCGATGCGTCGTCGTCAAAATACTAGCAAAAAAAGTGTTTTCCTTTTTAACGCTTGTCAAGTTGTCATAAACAATTATTATTATTGTATAAAAGGGATTTATTATTAAGCGGATAAAAAGCCAACTCTGATAACCGTTCAATAATTTGTGTCGCCTAAAGAGCTCAACGCGTAAAAAATATACGAAATGTTTGTACATATTTGATTTTAATATTATAATTGGATCCATCTTACCTATTATTTTTAACCGACTTCAAAAACAGGAGATTTCTCAATTCGACCGTATATATTTTTTATGTTTTATGTGTGTTCGCGGATAACTTCGTCGTTTATGAATCGGTTTTGAAAAATATTTTTTTATTTGAAAAGTTATACTTTCAGATTGGTCCCATAGAAATTTCATCAAAATCGGTTCAGTAGTTCGGCTGATTTTAATAAAAGTAAGTCACAGCGTGTGATTCTTTCAAGGTAAATGTTACTTTTTGACACTAAAAAGTAAAAAATAAAAAACTTTTTAACAAAAAAAAACCTCCTTCAAAATGGCACTAAAAAGAGGAAAATAATGAAATTTTGAGGTCTGTGCCAATTAAAATATGAAGTCGGTTAAAAAGTATAGTATAGTGATTAATATCTTCTTTTTAACCAACTTCATATTTTAATTGGCACAGACCTCAAAATTTCATTATTTTCTTCTTTTTAGTGCCTTTTTGAAGGAGGTTTTTTTTTGTTAAAAAGTTTTTATATACAAATAAAACAACTGAAACTATATTTGAAAATTACAGAACACTGAAAAAAAATAGTTGACGATCGATTGTAGGTAATAGTTGAAATGTAACCCAAATTATAGGTAATCAATATTTCACTTATATGTCGTAGTAATTCGGTTTTTTTTATCATAAATAGGACGCAGTAAAACTATAGTTCCATTATTTAGATATTATAGCCTATAGCGGAGGTTCCCTAACTGTACGTCGCGACGCCTTGGGGCGAGCTTGGGGCGTCGTAACGCTATTCTAGGAGAGTCGCAATTTCAGAATTTCAGTCCCGATTTGAGAAGTTAAGCTCAGAAAAACAAGTTCATCCCGCTCATTAATTGTATTGTTTGTAGTTTTTTATGTTTTCTAATTATTAGAATTAGAATCTAATAAATAATAAATAACAATACATGAGTTAGATAATTGTGGACAACAATATAATAATTATTAATTAATTCAACAATTAATTGTTTCGGGTTCAAGTCCCGACAGTGGCTTCTGATTTTTTTCTTATACTTATATCTTATAACAATCGTTTGACGTTTAACAATCATGATGGCATAATATGCTGACTGACATGTTAAGAAATACTGGCCACTACCTAGTGGATGCCTTGTGGATTAAATTCATTGTTGAATTAATTAATAATTATTATAATAAATAATAATTAAATTCTATATTCTTTGGAGTTTTCTTTGAACAATAAAGTAAATGTATTCTGCTAGAGCTACACACAGGTATCTTCTTTTAGAAAGGCGTCGCAAAAAATTGCAGCCTGTAAGGGGAGTCGCAGTAAAGAAAATATTGGGAACCCCTGGGCCCCATAGTATATAAAGCGTCAAATAAACATCCAAACGCAAAACTTGAAACCTTAATAATTGCATAATATTCGCCAAGTTGTAACTATATTGAAATATTTAACATTGTATGTAAAATGTCGACAAGGAATAAAAAATGTATTATTACTTAAATTATCTATTGTCGTAAATGTAAACTTTTAAGTCTTCTTTCGGTAATTTGCCAAATGTCAAACGTTCAGATTTCCTCAACAAAATTACGTCAAACGAACACACGAAATTTGCAGTTAATAATAACATTAATAAATTATTTATTACCCCGACTATACTCGATTCTAAGCACTCGTGTTTGACGAGTTCGTTGAAAGGCCGAGGCGGCGCTGCGATCGTTATTAACTTTTAGGTTTTCGCCAAAATAGGTACAGCTACAAGTTATATAAATTAATCGGGCGGTACCTATGGATGTATGTTCTTGTTTCAATATTCATTATATGGAAAGTTACTTTCATATTGTTTGAAATTGAGCTTTTTTAAGCCCTGCGTATTATAAATCAATTACAAAATGTTTTATTTCCGAAATAAGTATTTTCAATTATTTTTACCGAATAATTCACCGACCGCGATATATGAAATAACGGCCACATAACTCTAGGTACCTTCCCACTATCCGAACTAGATTCGATCATCAAGGCGACAGCAAGGCGTTGAGAAGAAGACATTGTGTCGAGCGGTACCGTCTCTTCCCATTGAAACTAAAAATGGAAACCGCGGGCGATTCCGGGGTTAAGGTACACCGCCAAGGCAGCAGCGCGCGATGCGACGGCAGGCGCTCCGCCTGGCCGAGTTTTGTTTGTTTCTGTGTTTTAAAAAATGTATTCAACAGACCGGACAGCAGCTGCGGTACACTCAATAGAAAAGCAGTGCATGCACTTGTTTTTGCACTACACACTTGATCCGGCAGACGAAATGTGAATTTATTGAGTTGGTGTTTTTTGTTTTTTTTTTTAATTAAATCTTTATTAACAAACGACCCGAGCAGAAACAAATTAATAAAAATTCGACTGATGACCAGGCCTATACTTCCCACCTAGTAAATATTTGCAAAAAATAAACACTCTTTTTTTATTCTTTGAAAAAAAGCATGGCTCTCTTTTTTGTTTAGTGATCTACTGATGGCTAGCTTAATATAGCAAAAATCATGGTTATACCTTGATTTACGTACAATTTTTATTTTTTTTAGTAAAATTTTTTTTCTCGAAAACTATACATTTTAGAGAAAAAAAATATTTACATTTTTTTCATATTATAACATCTAGAATTCATTTATATTTTTTTACTTCCCACCTCTACTATGGTAGGGAAGTAATGGATTCAGTCCGAAAACAATATTTCGAGATTTTAACAGATTTTCACGTTTTGAGACCCTAGCAATCGTTTAAGATCATTTTCTGACTGATGTCTGTATGTGTGTGTGTATGTGTGTATGTGTGTATGTGTGTATGTGTGTGTGTATGTGGTCAATTTTTCGCCTTCGATATCTTAAGAACGGAACAACATACGGGCATGCCGATTGTTCTATTGTGTTTATTAGCCTTTAACTTAGATCTGATTAGATTTTGAGTCAAATCGGTTCAGTGGATCCTGAGATATTCAAAAAAACGTCCTCAATGTCACGTATTAACATAGGTAAAAAAAAATATAAATGAATTCTAGATGTTATAATATGAAAAAAATGTAAATATTTTTTTTCTCTAAAATGTATAGTTTTCGAGAAAAAAAATATTTTACTAAAAAAAATAAAAATTGTACGTAAATCAAGGTAACCATGATTTTTGCTATATTAAGCTAGCCATCAGTAGATCACCAAACAAAAAAGAGGGCCATGCTTTTTTCAAAGAATAAAAATTAAATTGTGTTTTAAAGACCACCAACAGCTAAGGTTATTTGGGCCTAGTCAAAGAATAAAAAAAAGAGTGTTTATTTTTTGCAAATATTTACTAGGTGGGAAGTATAGGACTGGTCATCAGTCGAATTTTTTACCTATGTTAATACGTGACATTGAGAACGTTTTTTTTAATATCTCAGGATCCACTGAACCGATTTGACTCAAAATCTAATCAGATCTAAGTTAAAGGCTGATAAGCACAATAGAACAATCGGCATGGCCGTATGTTGTTCCGTTTTTACGATATCGAAGGCGAAAAATTGACCACATACACACACACACACACACATACAGACATCAGTCTGAAAATGATCTGAAACGATTGCTAGGGTCTCAAAACGTGAAGATCTGTTAAAATCTCGAAATATTTTTTTCGGACTAAATCCATTACTTCCCTACCTTAGTAGAGGTGGAAAGTAATAAATATGTTATAGATTTTATAGAGTAGATATTAGAGAAAGTACAAAACGAAGCTAATTTTGACGAATGGACGCACCGACGACCCCCGCGCTCCTTTGTTTCAACGGTGCCTTCAATTTAATTACTTTTGTTATAATTTATAGACTAGCGATAATATTATGTACCTATAGGTAATAGATATAAGTACCACTTTAAGGTGGACATCGGTTATTGACTGCACCGAAAGAAGAAAAGATTAAAATAGTCGAGTTCCGTCCGAAGAAAAGGAATAGAGTTGAAATATGAGTTTCTTTTTCTAACATTCGTTTCCAAATTCCAGTTGGAAGAAAGTATTTCCAGTAGTTCATAAAAAAGTCGATGTTTTGTAAATTGTTTTGTATAATTTGTATAATTTAAGAAAAGAAATTTTCGATCAGTTTTTATTTTGACAAGAATTCAGTAGAAAACGGTGAAAGTAGTACGTAATATAAGATGAGATATATTTATGAAAGTTTTGGTTTTTCAGCGTAGAAAAACTGTAACATCGACACTTTTTTTATTTGAAAAGAAATCACTTAAAAGATTAATTTAGCAGACAATCATATTTTAAACCAGTATTAACGTTTTTATCAACTTTTATGTTTTGTACGGCGAGTACAGTTTGAAATGGCGATAATATTGCAGAACGACTATGTTTCTCTACTGGGTTACCAAAAGGAGGGGCCTTTGCCCTTTTTTGGGCCTAAATGCAGCCGGATTTTTTCTGAAATATAATATTAAACACGTCTCTAAAACGCACCGCACTCGGTTAATAATTTAATAATAACTTGCGTGGAACAAGTTATGATGTTGGCATTTTATTAACATACTGCTGAAATATGAACTAAAGCATAGCTGCCTTTTTGTATTGCAATGAAACAAACATGTGTACAGACTACAGGTGACCATTTAATGCATACAATATAATATTATATCCTTTGTCCAATAATTCCAATAAATAGCAATAAACACAATTAATAACAAGCCGTGAGGTGGGTCGTTTATTAGGACTAAAGTGCGACCCTTGAGGTCCACACGACGAACTTCCCAGTTTGATAAATATTTAATACCTAATAATAATTAAATTAGATATTACACAGAAAAGTAATCATTTTAATCATTAAAACATAATTATTATTTATTTTTAACAATTAAAAAAAAAAAACGGCTGAACCGATTTTTATAAAATTTATGTCGGATCAAAATGACGTTAACACGCCTCGATTGACACCCTTACGAAGTCGATATAATTTTTTATTCGCGAGATATTGTGTAAAATCTACTTTTTTGGAGTCTATTTGGTTAAGAAAAAAGAACGGCTGAACCGATTTTGAAAAAATTTCTTTCAGATCATATTTACGTTAATACGCGTCGATTGGCATCCTAACGTAGTCGATATCATTTTTCATTCTCGAGATTTCGTCTTAGAAAGAAATAGACACATACGTACACACACACACACACACACACACATACATACACACACAGACATCTTTCTAAAAATGGTGTAAAAATAGTGTAGTGACCTTGAAACATAAAAATTTGTTATACATTTTGATTTCGATTTTCGGACCCATTACAATAACTTCCTATGGGAATATAACAAGTGATTCAGCTGCCCAATTTGAAATTTATTTCAGTGTTTAATTTTACCGAAATCAAACTAGTCGAATTAAAATTCAATTTACCAAAATAAAATATTATCATTGAAACGAGTGCCGGAGACTCAGACAGGCAGTGAGAAGAGCGTGACATTTCGGTTCATGAGTTGTACATAAAATATTATAGACATTGTTATACTGTCACAAAAAAAAAGACGCGACATGTAGGTAAGCACCCACTTTTGTCACGGAATATACCTCTACACTTACCTGTTCATAAACTCCGTTATTTGTTGCAGCCATAGTCTAAAAACGTCGGGCAAGGTGTACCTGTAAAAAGAGAGACTGCCATCGCGTCGCGAGTGCACTGAAAAGAGAAAGCGAATCGCAGATTAAGTAAACATTGACGGGCTGCAGTTTGAGCACGAGTCACTATTAAAATAGTAAATGAAAAATATTCATTTTATCAGTCGTTGACGACGGAAGAAACGCGAAATATTTCGCTCGAAATATTATTAGTGGAACCGGGGCTTTAGTTTTATTCGCTATTGAAATGAATTTATTGCATAACAATAATTTAACAAATAGTTGACAGTCAGACAAAAAAATGAACCTGTGCAAATAGCTGTGTGTTAATATTGAACCAATGTGTTTACATCTTTTGTTTGTTTTGATGCCAATCCGTCGAAACAAATTAAAGTGCGGACTTTGGGCGTTTAATTTGATTTGTTTACGTAACAAGTGTTCGCTTGCAATCGGAAAACATTGTGTGTGTGAATAAAATTATGCAGTGCTTTATAGGTTATGTTCCAATTTGAAAACAATATTGAACTATGTAAATCATAGGTGGTTGTGGCGATGTGTTCTACGTGTGTTCTACGCGATCGGCAGTGTCTTTTGTTTTTTGTGTTTAGTTCAAAATGAAACAGAAATATTTTTGCACGAATACCAAAGGTGAGTCGTTCATTTGTTTTTTGAAAAAAAAGCACAAAGAGGCATTTTTTCCCCCACTATAATTCGATTAACGAGACGAAAAACACGGGGAGAATTCAACGAGCAGTAAAGACACCAACCTGCCGCTGTCAATAATTTTTTATGCGGGATTTTTTCGGTGTAAAATTATTATACGGTGCGATACGAGTGTCGACTGCCAGTGTCATTGACTATTTTGCGTATTTCAATTATTCAGGGTCAGTGGGACCCGACGAAATGGTGTCACTTGAAACAACGCGACATACGACTAACGATGATGTCGCACAGTATTTTTTATTTATTTTTTACACTCTAAATATAATGTAAGGGTAACAGAAACGACTTTTAAATTCTTTACTTTGACCCTGAAATTGATTTTGCGGGGAGTAACAGAGAGCTTTCTAAACTTAAACCGTTAAAAATTTGACGCAGTTTACAAACTAATTTTTTCATCAATGCAATATACTATAGTGGAGGGTTCTTGGGGGGTAACAAATGCACCCTGACTGTTAGATACGACTAAACAATCAAATCATTTTTACCTATACATACTTATAAATCATTCAACAAATGAACAACGCTAACACATGCTTAAATTTTGTCTACGGAAAGGCGAATCATTTTTTCTTATTTATTAAAAATAGTCGGAATATCCAGATATTTAAAATTGTCCCAACATGTAGATATGTTTGAACAATTTTAAGGGCGTCCCGTTTTCCCAAAAATCGTCAATAATGTCCAAACATAACCTAACAAATTTATTTTGTAATCGATGCAAAAATGAAGACCGTTTTTGGGCCATTTTATATAATTAATGTTATAAATGTCTTGTCGGAAATTTGGCTCAAAAAATAGATATTTTAACAAAACTAATTAAAAATAAAGTTTTGCTATAAAATTAGAATTTTATAAAATATTTCTAGCTTATTTATTAACACGAGTCAGTTAATAATTAGAAAATGTCAGCGTAAAACAATCGAAGGCGTGGACGCGTTAATCAAAAACAATGGTCGTTAGTCATTTGATTGTTCGTTACTTCCGCTGTTTTGTTGACTCGCCGTTGTTTGACTCACGACATTCTGCATTCAAACAAATTAAACAGCTAACGCACCTCTTGCATTAAACTGCAAAACAAGTTTTGACTCAGCCCGACTAAATTTCAAAAAAGATCAATATACAAATACAATGAGCCATTTTCCTGAAAGTAGTTCCTTCAATTATCCACGAGAGGCAGCACATGTGGTAGGTACAAACATTATTTATTCCCCATTAGTATCGTGTCATTTTAGTGGTATAACTTAATTATTTAATTAATTTAATAATTAAGTTTTACCACAAAAATGACACGATACTAATGGGGAATAAATAATGTACCTGCCACAAGTGCTGCCTCTCGTGGATAATTGAAGGAACTACTCTCAGGAAAATGACTCATAACATTTATGTAAAACAATTTTACAAGTTGAAAAATTTCAGTTTTTTTGTAATATACGAAATACTATCCAATGATTGAAAACTCGAACTCGATTTCTTGGAGATTCATTCGTAGATAGATATTGTAGATTATAGATGCTCGACAACCGAGGTAATTAGCGTCTACGAAAAGCATTCTTGAAAAGTCGTCGCTCTCGTTTACATTCCATTCTAATAAATTCACTAGATAAATATTTACTGTGGGAGCGTGTTTTTATTTGTCCAAAACAAATATTGACAGTGGTTTTGTAACAGTTCTATGAATTATTTAACAGCTTCGCTAAACGAAGAATTAATGCATTTTGCAAACTTTATATTTAATGAAAAATACCAACACAGTAAAAATAAATATAACTGTTAATACTATAACACAGAAACTGTTACAAGCGCGTGCGGTGTGTTTTGTTTTGTTGTGAAATCACAATTTTTATTATAAAAGCGATTTTCTCTTTATAATGTGACTGCGATGCGACCAGGCGATAAGTTTTTAACCGTGCAACGGTCGCGCAGTATTCAATGCTAACACACGGAAAGAAACACGTATCACTAAAGTCGCGTTTGAGACGCTCGCGTAGTGGGAAGGTACCAATGAACAAAAGAATAAAAGAAATGTCGCGCGACAAGTGCAGGGTTCACACACATTACGCAGCATCGAGTTTGACGTGGCTTTCCATTATTTCTAGTTGAATAAAAATTATAACGAAGACCGACGACCAATCAGTTTTAAAAAATGTTTTCCACGAATCATATTCCGTTATCCTTTGTCCGTCTGTCCGTCTGTTACATCGGAGCTAGGGTAGATACTTATATATTTTTTTTATTCCATTACCTTAAAAAATTACAGCATAACATTAACACTTACGAGGGAATCTCTAGCGAGGGCGTCACCGATTTTGTCCACTTTTTAAACGGTTTTATTTAACTTGACCCCGTATATATTTTTGTTTCAAATCTTGCGACCGATTTTTCACCGTTCCCGTGATCCGATTGAGTTGAAATTTTGCACACATGTGTAGCCCCGGTGACAATACAATATTATAAAAACTCGGGTCGCAGTGCCAAAACCCTGCCGACAATATAGTGTATTTGCTAATACAGGCATTGTGCTGTTATTATGTGAACATAAGTTGGTTTTTGAACAAAATAAAAAATTTAACCCCTTAATACATCCCTTAAAATAATATTTTTTTTCTTAATTTCAATATTATTATCAATGCAACCTCTGTACCAAATTAAATACACCCTTCAGTAAGTAAATCACTATCCGCAAACTAGTGTTTTCATAAAATTTGTAAGTCCGGACCTGTCGGGGCGATTTTATTAAAATTTTAGCAGCACATTTTAATCTTCACTAAAGGGTTAAATTTCAATTTTGAAACAATTCTGAGAATTTTTTCGGTATTTTTGGGCCCAAAAACATTTTTCAACCCCTAAAAACCACCCTTAAAATGGTCCGATTGGGCCCATTTTAAATAGGCTTCGTGCGGTTATGGATTGCAATGTGTCTACCCAATTTCGTCAAAATCAATTAACTCTTTCGAAAGTTATAGCCCGTACACATATATATATAAATATATAAATATATATATATATATATATATAGACATTTATATATATAGACATTTCCAAAAATGGTGCCAAAATGTTCAGGAGGCTATGAAACGTCGAGAAATTTTGGTCCGACCCCTAGGTCCCGCCATCCGACCGACGCCAATAGTGTATGTGCCATATGGCAAATACACTAATAACTAGCTGACCGACCCGGCTCCCGTCCGGGTGCAAATCGCATTTTTTAATTTTCACAGGCAAAAGGTCCTGCCCCGGTTACGTTTCAGTGGATCGGATAAATGTAATAAAATCAGACTAAGCAAATAAAGCACACTAAAAAATTAGAAATAAAAATAGGTAAAAAAACTTTTAAGTTAAACGGTTTTATAAATGTTCTAAAAAGAAAAAAATAAAATTTAATTTAGGTTCATAAAAGCGTGGGTCGTGACTGTAATAAATTATCATAGAGTTTACGACCCACGCTTTTATACTTATGAACCTAAATTAAATATTATTTTTTTCTTTTTAGTACATTTATAAAACCGTAAAACTTAAAAAAAATTTTACCTATTTTTTTTTAAATTAAATACAAAAGCCTCAAAAAATATTTCGGGCCTACACCCATTTTTTGAACGTTCTAGCGGCCCGACCATAAAGAATAGTCAACGTATGTTAATTATTGTCGAATTCAACGGGTCATTTTCTATTAGCCGCTCCAATTGTTTGTACGCTGAACTACGGAATTTCTTGCATTTTCGAAATTCGATATCTCAGAAGAAAACGCTCCCAGTTTTTGGAACCCTTATTATAGTTTAATCCAAAAGAGAAGCTGATCAAATATCGAATTAATGTCGACTTTTACCATTCTAAGGTTAAAGCAGATTCAAGACTTTACAAGAATAAGTAATTAATGTGCACACATAAAAAAGTTTTAATAAATTCAGTAAAAAAAAAGAACCTACAAACACAGATTGACATCGACGTTATATTGTTTTATTGTGTCATTTTTTTTGCGTTTTAATCTGCGATACATTATTTATAATTAATACATAATATTATCATACATTTATATTATTATTTGCTCTGCATTTTCTATTTGCTATTTCTCGTTCAACCTGTGCGAATTTTATTTTTATCAGATTTTCATTGTTATAAAACCTGAATCGACTATTCTTATTGACAGACGGCACGCGAGAATTTCTAAGGTTCTCGAGAAGAAAATTTTAAAGAATGCGTCTTATTTAGTCCCGTAAATGTATAAACAGACCCTTTTAACATTGGAAATGTTTATGTTCGTATATGGGGGCAGAGTTACGAGTTTTCGTTCAAGGCCAAAAGACAACGGTGTCGCGATCAAGTGAGGAGCAATCATGCAAAATTGAACAAGTGTAATTTTTTCGAAATGTGTTTTATATCATGTTTAGTTAATTGAGAGGTATTTGCGACAATCTGCGGTGTTATTTTTGAGCAAATGTTAATAAATACTGTAGAAAAATCCATTTAAAAGTTAAGTAATCAAGCAAAAGTGAACGCGTATATAATAGAAGAATAATAGGGTTATTCCTGACAAAGCTAAACAGTGCATTGATAAATATTGTGTGTATAATAAACAGTTAATTATATTTCATATATGCTGTTATCATTTCCAATGTCCTCGATGGTTGCAAGGATTGCGAAATCTGTGAATTTTTCTATACTACTTCACGAGAGAGAGAGAGAGAGAGAAATGAAAAAAAATTCTTTCTGTCACATGTTTTGATTTCTGCCCTTTGAACTCACGAATTGGCCAAGAGAACAAAAAGAAAGAAACTCCGCCGATAAATTCGTCCCGCGACACGATTTCGAGACCGCAGCGGCAGCGCAGCACCGTTAATTAAATCCCCGTTGCATTCCAAACCAAAAATCATTTGCATATCGACTCGTCGAAAACACGTCACAAGAATAATTTATATTACAATATTATGCGTAAAGAATCATCAATCAGTGTCAAATGCACTGAAAGAGACAGCACTGCAGTCTGCAGCAGGCCGTATCAGTTTTGTTGAAAATATTACTCCTGTGCCGATAAAGAAAAACGAATTATCCATGGTGTGCAAGCTTTCACGGCCGGCATGGTTTCCGGGCTTGTAGGCCCCCGGACCACGGCCTACAAGCCCGGAAACCATGAAGACTTGAAAAACGAATTGTTGGCAATTCATCTCTTATCATATTTTCAAATAGATTTTTGTAAAAACGCTTCATCTACGCAAGTTCTAAATTTAAACTGCTTTCCAAAACCGCTTTTTGCCCCTCCGGTGTCTGTAATTATTATTAAATAATCTCATCTAACCGAAAATTTGACATACCTAAGCAGTTTTGCATTGCGACCACAGATTATTTATACAAAAATTAATAAACGTTACACTTTTTAATAGCAACAACAAAATATTATTATAATTAATTGTAATTTTATACGTCGAAAGATTTGTAAGATCAAATCATTGTACTTGACATTTGGGGTCAAAACAATTATCTTTTGTTATATTATTATCTTTAATTGATACAGTTTGTGCCAACATCAAAATAAATGAATACCAACTGAAAATGATATACAATTATAAATTGATATAATAACTAACTGTTAATAACAATAGAGCAATTAATATGAAAAACGCAACAGAATACTGCTTAATGAAAGCACTCCGGCATTGTTGCAGAATTATTACGGTAAAACAGAAACGTTTGCAGCCGGCAGTACATCGATGTGATGCGTGTTGCCCGAACAAAGGCGTTTTATTTTTATTAAAGAGCGAATTGGATTCATCATATTATAATAGAATATCTGGATGACCGAGCTTTGCTCGGATGAGTTCAAAAAAAATAGTACTGTGAGATATTGATTTTGTATTATTTTCTCAGAATATTATTCCGAAACGATTCACTGTCAGAGTAATTTGACATAAATAATGAAAGTAGTTTGTTTTTTCCAAAGCCTACTCACCATACGACACTGTTTTATGACGTCAAAAAACCGTTTTTTAAAATGATAAAATCGATAAGAAAACGAATTTTTCGAGGGATAAGACCTAGCTAGATCGATTTTTTGTCCCCCGAAATCCCTTTTCGGTAAATTTGATCAAAATCGTTAGAGCCGTTTTCGAGAAAATATTTATTTAGGTACATAGGTACATATATACAAGATTTGCTCGTTTAATAATAAAATATCTGGGTGCCGAGCTTTGCTCGGATGAGTTCAATAAAAACAGTACTTGTATGCTGTGAGATATTATTTTCTCAGAATATTATTCCGAAACGAATTTATTTCTGAAACATAATTTAAAATAATTGTTTCTGTTAAATATTTTAAATACCTATGTGTATTTTTAAGCGTAAAAACTAAGTATCAACTTGAATCAAGCATTTTTTCCTGTAAATATTATTTAGGTCGCCATTTTCAAATCTACCGCCGTTATTGTTTTGTTGACTGAAGAACTCGCAAAAACCGATTTTCTTAGATTGAATATCTTGTAAAAATGTTCGAATCAGATGAAATTTTGCTCGCCCATTACCATTTTAACAATCCAATTTTAAGCATTAATACCAAATATCAACTTTATCGAAGTACTTTTTCTCTGTGATGTCATCTTAACAACTTCCAGTAAATTTCAAATACTTTTTTTTGCATAGGTATACCTACTGAAAAACTCACAAAAATCGATTCTTTTAATAACAAACGTCAGACTATAACCTGCGCAAAACTTTTTTTGCATGTATCTTCACCATAGTTTTTAAAAATCGATGTGTTTTGATACACATGCCTGCGGCGCTAGAAGTGCGGCCCTTTGGGCCGCCGTGCCAATTTTTAGATACGCAAAACTTTTTTGTATGTATCTTAACAATAGTTTTTAAAAATCGATGTGTTTTTACACAGACCCGTTGTTTTGTCATTATTTACATATTGTGCAAGACACTTCTTATATTAGTGTTCATTTACAATTTTAACACTTGTGATATATTATATAAAATCTATGTAGAAATAGACTTCGAATCAATCTGACTTTAATTGAGTGAGTTATAATAAATAAAAAAAAAACCTTTTTTTTTAATTGCACCCCTCTGGAACCAAAATTCCTACCTAGATCAATTTCTCGTCCCGAAAAATCCTCATTCTGTAAATTTCATCAAAATCGTTAGTCGTTTTTGAGAAAAAAAGGTCTAGGGAAGATTATACGTCATACTACATTTAACGTACCTACTTACCTATACTACATATTTTATATAAGTAATATAAAAATAACATACCTATTTATTTAAATGTTAGCTACAACTACTTACATAATTATGTTTAGATTTTATTGTTGTTATTTTTTTACTTTTCAAATAATTACTGATTATTTTAATAAGTTAAAGATTGACTGTCAGAGTAATTTGACATAAATAATGAAAATAGTTTGTTTTTTCCAAAGCCTACTCACCATACGACACTGTTTTATAACGTTAAAAAAACTGTTTTTTAAAATGATAAAATAGATAAGAAAACGAATTTTTCCAGGGATGAGACCTAGCTAGATCGATTTTTTGCCCCCCGAAACCCCTTTTGGGTAAATTTGATCAAAATCGTTAGAGCCGTTTTCGAGAAAATATTTATATAGATACATAGAAACATATATACATAGAAACATATATACAAGATTTACTCGTTTAATAATATAGGGATAGGGATATTTATGAAATAAATGGCAATTTATAACAATTTTTATGTATAGGTATGTAGATTTTGCGTCGTAAGTTTCACTTCTTAATGTGTAATGTAAACAATACGCTCCGTTTATTTTTTGGAGTTTACTCCTTTAGAATCGATTTTCATATAAGGCGCCCGGTATGGAAATTTTATGAGCAGTAAAATTTACACAAGCGTTAACAAAAAAGCGTAACGTTTTTCTGCGCAACCTACCTTGTAACAGCCATATACGCATGTAAGTATTTATGTTTGCCTACTTTAAGGAGTAAACTCCAGTCGAGCGTCAGAGCTGACACACACTTTTTTTATTTTTAAATTTTAGCACAACAGAATTTTCAACTGCCATCGTTATCAGTCTAATTTCTTTTTTTTTGCGACTAGATTTTTAATTAAATCGAGTTTTCCATCGAAATAGAAGCGTCTCTCTATGCACGGATTTCATAGACAAACTCGTGACGTCACGCGACGATATAGTGTCGGCGGCGCTGGAAGCGTCCGCTCGACATCTCCCTACGGGCGTCGGTTCTGATGTCGATGTCACAACGAGTTCACTTCTCGACTTATCACACGTCGGGACGAAAACAAAATCACAGCCTACTGAATCAACGCGCGCGTCCTTCTCTCCTCTCCTCGCCTCCCTCAACCTCTACACGCAGATTACATAATATAATATTTTATGCATGTTATGTAAATCTGCAAATTGACAAATTAACTCAACCCTCCAGTGTCGCTCGCAAGTCTGTTTTTCGCTGCAACGAGAAACACGCGGCGCCATATAATATTTTAAAATAGAGTTTTCCATTGCTGCGAAAAACGGACAACTGGGTTAGTGTTGATCCACGAGTCCGCTGGAAGGTTGACTGGCGTTCAACTGTCTCTGACTCTCTGCTTGTTTTTAATGGAGCGAAGATAATAAATTATCGTCCCATCAAAAACAATTCTTGTAAAAATAAGACCATTTCTCGCGATCGCTTGGGACATAAATTAGCGTGAACCAGACCGAAGTTACGAGGGTTAAAAAATGCTTCGAGAAAAGGTAGGCTTGGCGGTGCTCGACTTGGCGGGTGGCACTGCCGTGCACCCAGAGAAACGCGACTTCCGCCATTGTTTGAGCTGCCGAAACGTCGTCTGAAAACTTCCGCGAGAGAAACTTGCATCCCTTACAGTTATTTGTTTTTCTTTTTCATTCGTTTACATCCTGGCAGCGACATCGCTGTCGTCTCAGTCAAAATATTATCTAGTTGTAAAACGATATACTATAAGAATATTATGTAATGTTTTCGTTAAATTTTACGCGACCGTAAAATATTTCTAAAGGAAAGTTTTCTGTGAATATTTATGGGTGGGTAGGCGACTAGGCGTTTTCATATTGGTTTAAAACGAAATTTATTGTACGATGTAGTCGTAAAAACTTTATTTTTTTATTTCCTTTTTTTAACTTTTTTGCCTGACATATAATTTGCTTTATGTACACGTCATGTAGAATATTTCATAATAAAAATTTTTTAAAAAAACTGAAAATATAATATATTATTCAAAAATGTGAAGCACAAGCGACTAGACCCTGCAGTCAGGGTCCATTCTAATTGGTCGAATACCCCATCTTGATGTCTTTTGACACACACACACCTAAACGAACGCAACAACTAACTAGTAAACTCTGTATACTAATATGGATAGTTGATAGCGATTAAAAAATGGGTTTTGTATGTGGAGAATGTTCAAACACATATTCTTTAAGACAGGCATTAATGTTCACAAAATTAAAATGAAAACTTCAGATAAGGCTTGTAATCTAATTCTTTCTATAAAAGTCGATCAATTTTTTGACAAAATAAAACCTAATTTAATATTATTATTTGAGATATTATAGGATATCCAAAATTTATATAAAAACAGCGTTCATGAGAAATTGGAATAGAAAAATAAATTTTAATTAAGTTTTATTTTGAAATGTCAGAAAATTGATCGACTTTTATAGAAAGAATTAGATTACAAGCCTTATCTGAAGTTTTCATTCTAATTTTGTGAACATTAATGCCTTGTCTTGAAGAATATGTGTTTGAACATACTCCACATACAAAAGCCATTTTTTAATCGCTATCAACTATCCATATTAGTATACAGAGTTCACTAGTTGGTTGTTACGTTCGTCTAGGTGTGTTTGTGTATGTCAAACGACATTAAGATGGGGTATTCGACCAATCAGAATGGACCCTGGCTGCAGGGCCTAGTCGCTTGTAAAAGACACGCGGTGAAAACCACATTTAAATGATAATTCTTTCAATTTTGTGCCTGAAAAATTTCATTTTTATCAACATTTTGTCTTAGCTTCAAGGTTTCGGAAATCCGCGTCAATATTTATGGGGGATGTAATATTCCGCTCTATTTATTTATTTAAATTTGCAACGTGTATTTAATATTCCAATGTTGTCATAATATAACATATTTCTTCCATCTAATTTATCGTACAAATGGTTTATACATAAAGTACGACATTCATCATAATTCATAATACGTTATCGTATTGGCACACGTAAATATATTGTATAGCTAGGAGCATCTACAAGGTAAATTTAGTATTAACTATAGTCTGTTCGCCCAGCAGAGAGACATGAAAAACACGAGAAAGCGAATTTTATAAATAATATTCTGTTTAAAAGTGCAGTTTCGTTAACATGGAGCACATAAAACAGCTTTGATGAACTACGACGAAAATATGCCGTTAGTTCGTTAAAATAACGACATTCCTCTTTCACCGCACGGTGTAGGTGCCGGGTCTGGCATAGCGAACCGAGTCTAGACACGAACACGTACCGACAACAGCAGCTGCCAGAGGTGTCGAACCTAAGCCGCGCGCTTCCAAGAAACGTACAACTAGTCGCGACTCGGTTAAAAGCAGAATTTTATTGATAATAAAAACTATATGAATGAACTAGCCGTTACCCGTGGCTTCACCCACGTATATTTAGATTTATGATTTATTATCCCCACCCGGCGAGAAATTAATATATTACTCACTCGCTTCGCTCGTTCGCTTGAATATTTATTTTCAAAAAACAATTATTAGTGCTTATTTAGGTTATATAAGGAACTCCTGTGCAAAATTTCATGCTTCTAATTTCAAAAATGACGAACTTCCATATAAACTTTCATCCCATTTTTTACCCCCTGAGGGGATGAATTTTCAAAAAAACATTTCTTAGTGCTCACCTACGTGATATAAGAAACTCCTGTGCAAAATTTCATGTTTCTAACTTCAAAAATGAAAAACATCCTTTTATCCCCTATTTAACCTCCTTAATTGATGAATTTTCAAAAATCCTCTCTTAGTGGGTGCCTACGTCACAAAAGGAACCTACTGTCCAAATTTCAAGTTTATATCTTTAGCGGTTTGACCTGGGCGTTGTCTGTCAGTCAGTCAGTAACGGAACTGTTTTATATATATAGATAGATAAATTAGAGATCGAAAACCTCGAATTTCTATTTTCCAGAAATAAATATTTATAAATGTTGAAAATAGTTGCAGCTGAAAGCTTAAAAATCACAAAATACAAATCGAAAATTGATTATTGTTTACACATTTTCCGAAGCTTAAAAAAAGCGGGCTCTCGTCTAAAAAAATCTAGAAAGTTAGTACTATTTTCTGTAGCGCGAGTCGAATGCAGAGGTTTGCCACTCCCGGACGCAACACAACATGTAGAGAAATGTAGCAGCGAATGTATGGACGACGTGTTATTGATCTACAAGATGTTTCTTCCGTGATAACGTTTTATTGACAATTCCGCCGCTGCCTACAACATTTCTACGTATTGCATAACATTTATAAACGCCATCTCTTTCTCTCTCTAAACTTACATAACATATTAACTCTGCAACGTTGCCGTCATTCTCGACTATTATTTATTGTTGTTTTGTTTTTGTTTTGTTTTTTCCAAACATTTTTAATTTTTAATAATACTTTTGTCGGGTCACAGTTCACAAAAACGATTCATATAATTATTTGATTACACATTATAAAGAATCTTTAACTACGTTTACCCCGTCGAACTGTAAAATCGATTGAAAAAAAAAATTATTAAAAAAACAAAAAACCCGACTGCGTAAAAATCGAACATAAAAGATGGAAACAAGATCAAATGATAACATTCAGTCGGAGGCATAGTAATAATAAATTGAACAGAAATACCTCCGACTGCATGTTATCATTTGATCTTGTTTCCATCTTTTATGTTCGATTTTTACGCAGTCGGGTTTTTTGTTTTTTTAATAATTTTTTTATTTCCTTCCTTTTAGTTGAATCTACTCATCAAGCCTTTTCATTTGATACCCCACACACAAGGTTTTACCGATTTTTTGCGTACTGACAAAATGGCGTCTAGCGCCCGCCATATTGAATTTTCCGTGACGTCATGTACCCTATCTGAAATGTCAACGAAACCTTTCTTTTGTTTTGATTTTGGTACCTATATCAATGTATTTAGAAGGAAAATTACTTTTGCATTCTGACAAAATGGCGTCTAACGCCCGCCATATTGAATTTTCCGTGTTATCATATACCCTATGTCACTCTGGGGATTCAGACGAATCTAATGACACCTCATTTTTCAAAATCCGTCAAGCCGTTTAGGCTACAGAGCGTGATAAAGAAATATACATACATACATACACTCGAAAAACATTACCCTCCTTCTGGCGCAGTCGGGTAAAAACAGCAAATTAAATAATCTGACTCGAGGAACAGCATATTGTAGGCGGTTGTAATATTATTCGTGTTTTATGAATTTCAAATATAATTTTTTTGAGTAGGTAACAAGTAAATATTTAAAAGCGAACGGGTCCAAAGTTTTACGCCCATTGTTTATTTTGCAAAGGGGAAAAAAATCACGGAACATGCGTACTTTATTAATTTAAAAGTATGTATACGTCAATTCCGCTTCAAATATAATTAATTAAAACATCCCTTTTAATTTATTTTGGAGGTTACAAAGTTTAGTGTAATTTAAGCTTTTCCACCGGTCGGCGCGTGGGAAAAGGAGGAGAAGAACATCGCAGCTGCGACGTTCTCCGTCGCGGGAGATTCGAGACGAGGAGAGCACTTTTCTCTATTTACCCATCTCTCTAACCTAACCTAACCTAACCCTACTCCTGTGCACTTGGGCATCGCATTACAACGGCGCCGACAGTGAGCTGTTGTCTCCCCGATATGTGACATTTGAACTCTTTAATGCGGCCAAATGTCACTTGTCCCGTTTATAATACCTCGTATTAATATAATACGTTGTATAAAAGTTGACACGCCATTATTCACTCCGGAAACCGGACATTTTTTAACCCTTTAGCGGACGCGTGATGACAATGCTACGTTTTGCAGCGGAAACATCCAGTTGCTACTTTTTAGGTACCTGAAATTCACAATCGTTGGGAGCGACGTGCCCAAACTATATAATTACAGGCTTAGAAGAGTTCAATTAGAAGGATCCTGAAGGAAGACACCGCACGATCCAGAAGATCTATTGTGGTCCCACATCAGGTTTTTAGGATCCCTATGTAAAAAATCTAGCATATTATTACTTCCCACCTCTACTATGGTAGGGAAGTAATGGATTTAGTCCGAAAAAAATATTTCGAGATTTTAACAGATCTTCACGTTTTGAGACCCTAGCAATCGTTTAAGATCATTTTCTTACTGATGTCTGTATGTGTGTGTGTGGTCAATTTTTCGCCTTCGATATCGTAAAAACGGAACAACATACGACCATGCCGATTGTTCTATTGTGTTTATCAGCCTTCAACTTAGATCTGATTAGATTTTGAGTCAAATCGGTTCAGTGGAACCTAAGATATTCAAAAAAGCGTTCTTAATGTCACGTATTAACATAGGTAAAAAAAATATAAATGAATTCTAGATGTTATAATATGAAAAAAATGTAAATATTTTTTTCTCTAAACTGTATAGTTTTCGAGAAAAAAAATATTTTACTAAAAAAAGAAAATTGTACGTAAATCAAGGTAACCATGATTTTTGCTATATTAAGCTAGCCAACAGTAGATCACTAAACAAAAAAGAGGGCCATGCTTTTTTTCAAAGAATAAAAAAAGAGTGTTTATTTTTTGCAAATATTTACTAGGTGGGAAGTATAGGACTGGTCATCAGTCGAATTTTTTAAATTGATTTCTCTGCGAAGTCCTTTGCTATAATAGACTCTTTCCCACCAACAGATACAGTAACGGCTCATATTCTTGTCCAAGAATTTAACGATTCGTCCGAGACGCCGCTCACGCTATTTTTAATCCATATCTTTAGAAATCTAATTTAAGTTTAAGTACTATATGCAGACAGTGCAGGACCAATTCCAGTCGTTTTCGAATAATACTGGTACAAACCGACAGACTGGCGGACGGATAAAAATTCTGGAAACACATTATTTCGACCAAGTTTCTTTTTTTAATTATAAAGCCGCCAACTGTCATGGATATCCGGGTCCAGTAACAATTCATATTTTCAATTTGTTATTATTTCTTATGGTAAATTGAAAGTCCACTTGACGCTTTTATCAGTTCTAGTATTAGAAAATGATAACTGGGGGCTTGTAATAGAGGAGCCATTTAAAAGTCATATAAAAACACCCCGAAAAATTCGTATGATGAAAAGGAAATTACTGATAGAAGTTCCGTTACAATTTTATGTATCTACCAGCCTACTATAATATAGTGACTGATATTATAGCGGCACAGAAAACTATTATATTAATTTTACGGTTCTCCTGTAATTTCCTATAAATTTTACGACCGCCATAAAATGTCAACGCGCTGAAAAGAAAATCTCATATTTTCTTTGTGTTCTTTTTTGTATATCCACTTCACTGTTTGGATATTAGAGAGAAATTACAAAGTCGTTATCCCCTCCCCCTCGAGAAATTCTCCCCCTACGAAGAGAAGCCGGGCTGGTGGTGTTTATAATATTAGTAGGATTCCGCCTATATCAGGGGTCGACAACCTGCGGCTTGCGAGCCGCATGCGGCTCTTATGATGTCAAGATGCGGCTCTCCAGTTCCATGCGCAAATATTAATAATTATATTATTTTATTTTCAAAACTCATAAAAAATATTATACTGCAAAAAAAAAACTTTAAACAGGATAAAAACACTCAACAGAGAACAGTGAGAATAGGTGGAGTAGAGAGTATACGGACAGCTGACATTTTTTATTAAATGTGGCAACACTGTTCTGTTTGTTTAGTTATTATAATCCTAATCAAATACCAAAATATTGAAATAAAAATGTTAGTGGCTCTTTAAAAACCGGGAAATGTTGTAAATTGTAACTTTTGGCTCTTCCGTCTCAAAAGGTTGCCGACCCCTGGCCTATACGCTAAAATGAAAAAGAATTGCAGGGTTACGTTTTGGTACTATCCCACAGGAATTATTCCCTCCCCCCTGCGAAAATAAAAGTATAGCCTATAACACTCAGGGATAGTGTAACTTTCTATTAGTGAAAGAATTTTTAGAATCGGTTCAGTAGTTCCAGACATTACCCCCTACATACAAACGAACAAATTTTACCTCGTTATAATATATTAGTATAGATTTGTGTCCGCGAGACAAAATCGCTTATGGCCAGTTATGTCGAGTGCAGATTTATTGATGAACGTCCGTGCTGTAAAAAAAATCTAAAAATGAAAAAGTAGCGAAATTGTGTGAAGACAGGCCAAAAATGTTTTACTTTAAAAGGTAAATTTATTACGAAATAAACGTAAAAACTCAACGTGCAGCGCTCAAATAAAAAAAAATTAAATAACTGAATGTTTTTCGTCCGGTATAAAAATATCGTAGCGCCGGCCTTCTCCGGAATATTATGAGACGATAAATAATATCTACATGTTATAAAATGCATAGGTATTCCAGTAAAAAAACCTACTGCACTATTGATTTCGCTTACAGTATAGAATATCCTTTTTTTAATAATATTTACGAAGGTAGTATGTATAACAAGTCATTTTTAGGGTTTCATAGTCAAACAAAGAACCATGTCCGTCTGTCTGTCTGTCTGTCTGTCCGTCTGTCTGTATGTCACAATCATTTTATTCTGAAACTATTAGGACTTCGGCGCTGAAATTTGGTAGACGTATAGATATTTATACCCGCTACAAAGATATCTATTAACATTTTGGAAAAAAAATTTAAGGGCACCTCTCCTACATGTAAAGTGGGGATGAAAATAAAAAAAGGGTGTGGGTCTCGGGACCCCCGACAGATGTGATACATCAAAGAAAACGTTATTGAACTCGGTGGTATTCTCTATGTAGTAGTATATATTTTTTCAAAAGCAGCAACTAACTGTTATGCTGACGTAATCCTATATACTGCACTGTAACACACGCGGTTGCCCGAGCGCGCGGAAGCCGAGAGAGAGAGAGAGAGAGAGAGAGTGCCGCAGTGGTGGGAAGAACAGCAGCGAAGGAACGGACCAAACATTTCGTTGCATATTTCCCCTCACGCGGCTGTTCACAGCCCGACATAAGATGTTTCACATCAAAAAAATTTAAAAGCCCGTCGAGTGGGGTATCGTTGAAAAGGGAATTCAAAATTTCTAAAACAGTTTTTCAAATTTATGTTCCATTTTTGAAATATTCGCGGCTCCTAAAATGGCCGTTTTCGTTAAGTTTCGTGTCGGCCACGATAACACGTCCTGGAAGCAATTTTGGAAAAATCTAAAAGAAATAACACGCGACTGTCTAGAGTCAAATTGTTTACGAGATACAGCCGAGTGCCGACCAAATTTTGACTCAATATGAACATTATTATATTATTTTGTTTTGTACCTATCTAGTCAGTCCACTGTCCACTAGATGGCAGTTGTAACAAGTCATAAAAGAGAAAGATTCTGCCTTCTTTAAGAAAATCGATTCTATCGATTGTAGAAACGGCTACGAATTTAAAAATGGCCGTTTCCTTACATTAAAAGTGACTCCATGTTATTAAGTTTAATTCAAAAAATTACTGCAAATTGAAAAGAGAACAGCTGATAAAGATTCGAAAGTCAATGATTTGAAACGCGCCTGCGCCGTATAAATGTCTATATCATGGCTACAATTTCCCAGTCACGCGCCGAACAGTAAATTTCCTACTGCATGAGAAAATTCGCCGTCTACCCGTTTCCGGATATACAAGATGGCTCCTGAGTTCGCTGAAAACGCAAATAAAAATTTTAAAACACGTTCCATCTGGGAGATTAACATATAGCTGTTATATTTATACGAAATTAAGAGCAATTATCCTGTGAAAAATCTCGATCACGTGGGTCGTTAAAATTTATTTTCAGAATTTTCCGTACAACGCAAGTACTTGGAGTAGGTACTAGGAGAGTCAGATTTATAGAAAATTTTTCTTTTTAACACGCTTATATTAACTTCACCTGTATGTTTGCTTGCTTGCTTGTTTGTCAGTTTGTAACCGACTTCTTTGAACTTGATTTTGACCAACTTTGAACGGTCTGATTTAGTTTAAACTTTGCACACTTATCAAGGACCGACGACAATACAATAATTCAATAAGTTTGTCCCATTATCCTGACTAGGATCTCCAGGACTTAAAAAAAAGCAAAAAACTTCAGATTGAACTGAAACTTTGCACACTTATCAAGGACCGATTACAATACAATAATTCCATAAGTTTGTCCCATTATCCTGACCAGGATCTCCAGGACTAAAAAAAAAAAGCAAAAAACTTCAGATTGAACTGAAACTTTGCACACTTATCAAGGACCGATGACAATACAATAATTCCATAAGTTTGTCCCATTATCCTGACCAGGATCTCCAGGACTAAAAAAAAAAAGCAAAAAACTTCAGATTGAACTGAAACTTTGCACACTTATCAAGGACCGATTACAATACAATAATTCCATAAGTTTGTCCCATTATCCTGACCAGGATCTCCAAGACTAAAAAGCAAAAATAAATTATAATTTAAAAAAACTAAAAGACACGCTTTAATGAACTAAAAAGTAAAAAATAATTAATTTTATTGTAAAAAAGCGTGGGGTAGTATGAAAATATGATACAAAGCACCCCACGCTTTTTTACAATAAAATTAATTATTTTTTACTTTTTAGTTCATTAAAGCGTGTTTTTTAGTTTTTTTAAATTATAATTATACCTAGCTGCTGAGTTTACAAGACAAATATTTGAAAATAAAACAGGTAAAGGTAGAAAAAATAAAAAGGCATAGTCGACTTTTTTACGGATTCAGTTAAGAAAAAGATTCCAAGAATTTTAGTACGCCCGTCCGCAGGCCACGCGTGTTGTTTTTCGGTGAGAGAATTTGCTTCGAACGAAACGGTTCGAATATTGTGAACCATTCTGTGTAAATAGTTGGCAAAACGTACGTGTGTTATGTCATCAGAGTTTATTCGTGCGAAATAATTTCCATGAAGACGTCACGAAAGTCGAGCCTAGAGTGAAATAGCGTCGGGACGTGCCGAACTGAAGGCGTCACAAAATATCACGCCCTGTTAAGATTGTGTGTACTTTCAACCAGGAACATGCACGAGACATTTTAATAAAAATTCACTCGCCTGGTATATTGGGAAGGTAATTGTTGTTATACTTACATATCGTCTGACATTTTGACTTCAGCTTATTTCTGCAAGAAAATCACATATTATATATTTTATACTCGTGCTATTTCCAGACGCAAATGCATTTCAGCCAATCGCTGCACGTTTGCTATTTAAATTGAACCGACGAACGATCTCGTATTATTATTATGACACCATGTACATAAGAAATCTGTACTGCTGATAGATCAAAAATCGTGAAGCCAACATACGTGCGGGTATATATTTCTGTCTTTTTTTATGGGAACCCAGCTGGCAGGTTCCTGATTGGCTACTTCCATAGACAAAGACAGAATTTTTAAAAGAGAGAAGGTATACTATTGACCACTGGGACACTGAGGTTTTACGTCAATGGCATCCATGACATATTTTTTTATCTTTATATATTACGTTTCAAGTGTTGTTTATACTTCAGTTCATATAATACTTCAGTTGATAGTGATATTATTATGCCCAAAAAGATCCGAAACCTGTGTTTACTTCTTATATCACTATGAATTTCAAGGAATATGAGTAAAAAAACTGTTTTTAACAAAATTAAACTAGGTTACGTTATAATGACAACAGCTGTCAAGCGTTTTGTTTACATTTTGTTCGAAATGAAAGATATCTTTATTTCAACATTTTGTTCAGATGGAACGTTCGTACATCGACCAATGACATCATCGGAATAAATGCGGAATAACTTCGTCAAAAGAGACATGCAGATATATTTTTGCTCTCTTTGTGGACTTCACTCACCGCACATTGAGTAAATGGACAATCCGCGGTATATAATTAAAGTATATGTATGACACCTTCAAATCCGATTACATAATGTTATGAAACGATGATCGGCTTAAAAATCGACCGGCAAACGCGGATTTGTTAATCGTTTTACATAATAAAGTTACCGTCAACCGGGGCTACTTGGCCACCCCTGGGTAATTTGGTCACCACGTGACCGACATTTGTTTTAAATTTTTTTTTCCGGAAACTGTTTATTTTTTTCGGATTGTGCACATGCCTTTTCTTTGTGGCAGATTGAGAGTGACCAAAAATTGTGAGAACGCGTACGAAAGAACTCCCGGATCCCGGAACTATCAAAATTATAGTCCGGAAGACTTAAAAAATGCCGTGGCGGCCGTTCGAAATGGCATGTCACGAAAATCAGCGGCCGAAACGTTCAAAGTACCGCGGACAACGCTCAATAGGAAAGCTGGCGGTAAAAATCCACAAGCAGTTGGTCGTCCAAAGGTCTTCAGCGACAGAGGGGGTTAATTTACCTATTTACGGTTATAAGGAATAAAAAGCTTTATTTTTCACAATAAATTATATGCAAATCTCTAATAATCGACTGTTTACTGAAAAAAAAGATAAAAAAAATTTTTTTTAAACATTTTTATCCATAAATGGGCTAACATGGTCATGTAGGCTTATTTCTATGCGTTTTGCAGCATAAATTTAGGAGGTGACCAAGTTACCCCAACCCTGGAGTAATTTGGTCACCCAAAATTTTATTTTTTTTTTACGGGTACACTTAGGCCCGTGATTTTGGTACGAAACGTTTCCTACGGTCCATGTTGGTACACTGTAGGGCTTTCCCTCCACTTTCGGTGTATTTCTACTCTTTTTTTTTAAAGAAAACCGTCCAAAAGGTGACCAAGTAGCCCCGGTTGACGGTATGTAATTGTGAGACCGCCTGTCGATTTTTGTCTCATCAATCATCGCATTTATTTGTGAAATTCTCGGTTGACACGCAAAACAACGTCCCACGTCCAGCGACACCCCTTCGGCGATTAACTCAAGGATTAGAGTTAATTGATTTGAGCGCAGTCCAGACTGCTGTCGTCTGCATCGTCCCGCTAGCATGCTCATAACTCAGTCAATAATTTTTTTGTCTGAGCATTTGTATTGCATTTATCTTTCCATTTTTCTGCTGGTATAACATTATTTTTTTATCATCCTGACATCTAATTTTACGAATTAAATAATAAGGTAATGTAGCAAACCCCAAGATGTTACGCCACTGCCTCCAATTTAGAGAAATCGAGAAGCGGTGTGTGCTTGTTGAACCACGAGTACCTGCCGGAATGTTCTGGAGAGCGCGATAACGTACTAGGCGGGGCTGCGCGACCTATGTAAGCGAAGTACGAGTGAGTCAGGGGATCAGTCGACGGTGAAATAAATATTGATCTGTCAACGGTAATCAGTCAGTGTAGATTGTACTGTGACAGTGTTGAACAAATAAATAAATCTGATATAAATACAGTGACTAATATAATTACGAATAAATAATCCTTGTATATATATAGTTATTTGTTAAGTGTTATTTAAGTGGCTCGTTTAGTTCAATAATTACCGTTTAAGTTTTTTTAACTTCCCATTGGAAGTTATTGTAATGGGTCCGAAAATCGAAATCAAAAAGGAAAAAAAAATTTTATGTTTCAAGGTCACTACACTATTTTTACACTACTTTTAGAAATATGTCTGTGTGTGTGTATGTGTGTGTGTGTGTGTGTACGTATGTACGTACGTACGTACGTACGTACGTATGTATGTGTCCATTTCTTTCTAAGACGAAATCTCGAGAACGAAAAATGATATCGACTACGTTGGGGTGCCAATCGACGCGTATTAACGTAAATATGATCTGAAAGGAATTTTTTTTAAATCGGTTCAGCCGTTCTTTTTTCTTAACCAAATAACCTCCAAAAAAGTAGATTTTACACAATATCTCGCGAATAAAAAATTATATCGACTTCGTAAGGGTGTCAATCGAGGCGTGTTAACGTCATTTTGATCCGACATAAATTTTATAAAAATCGGTTCAGCCGTTTTTTTTTTTTTTTTTTTTTTTAATTATTGATGTTTTAATGATTAAAATGATTACTTTTCTGTGTAATATCTAATTTAATTATTATTATTAAATATTTATCAAACTGGGAAGTTCGTCGTGTGGACCTCAAGGGTCGCACTTTAGTCCTAATACACGACCCACCTCACGGCTTGTTATTGTTAGAATTGACTTTTCGTTGTTGCGTTATTATTATTGTATATAGTTAATTGTTTTTAATTATTGTAAATAAATATTTATTCCGCCAACTCAGATAACAGTTTTGTTATAATAATATAAGTGTAAGTATTATTTAGTCACGCGTGGAAGCCGTAAATCTAGTCACTCTATGCAGGACGACGTTCAGCCATCGCCTCTGCAAATTCACCCACTCAAAAAATGTCAATATGAAAATTATAAGTCATGAAAAATTTTGGGGGCCTCGTACGGTCATTCAGATGGTAAGACGTGAAAGTGACAGCGTTTGTTATGTTTGTCGGTTCGTTCGACCGAGCCACCAGACCTCCCGGTTGTTGTCTGCGGCGCTCCGCCCCACAAGGATGAGTCTCGGATCGTGTCTCGATTTATAAGAAGATGCCACGCAGGGTTGTCCGAGAACATTTTCCATTAATTAAAACGGCATGGAAATCGGTGATCAAATGTCAAAAATTACATCTGACTTTGCAGGCTTATAATATGTACTTATAAGAAACTGGACGAAGTAAGGGTGGCCACTGGACTTCATCCGCGAGGTCGCCATTTTATGTTTTAAATATGTTTTTTCAAGTCCCGTCCGCGAAGGCGGCTGCGAAATACGAAACGTGTCTCGACTTCATATTTCCGTGACCTAAATAACATATTATGCTGCTGATGCCTGTTTATTTGCTGGAATCGTGATCGCCATAACAATTATTTATTATAATATTACATAATATATTTTAATTTTTATATTACTAGCAGTACCCGCGGCTTCGCCCGCCCTCGAATCGTATACATAACGGAATTCTGCTGCTTCCTGGTGACCTAACATAATGATTTGTTTCTTCATATTTTTATCGAAATCGATGCAGTAGTTCTCGAGTTATAAACAAGCAAACATACAGATGGACAGACAGACAATTCATTTCAAAAATGCGTTTCTGCTTAATCTTATAAAACTAACTAGTATCCGTTCTCTTTTTGATGTGAAACATCTTATGTCGGGCTGTGAACAGCCGCGTGAGGGGAAATATGCAACGAAATGTTTGGTCCGCTCCTTCGCTGCTGTTCTCCCCACCACTGCGGCACTCTCTCTCTCCGGTTCCGCGCGCTCGAGCACGGGAAGACAACCGCGTGTGTTACAGTGCAGCATATTGGATTACGTCAGCATAACAGTTAGTTGCTGCTTTTGAAAAAATATATACTACTACATAGAGAATACCACCGAGTTCAATAACGTTTTCTTTGATGTTTCACATCTGTCGGGGGTCCCGAGATCCACACCCTTTTTTTTCTCTAAATAACTAACCTATAGGAGGTACCTATACTATCTGTTTTTTGTTAGTCGAAATATTTACACATTCCCAATAACAATTATATATGGCAATTTTAGGGCTCGCCCGAAAGCACATTTTAGGAACCTCTGATCGTTGGCCGCTTGACTGACAACCGCATCATCAGCCGCATCCAGAATACCATTGAAAATAAAAATACGACAATAAAATATTTTTATGTAAATATAGAAATATCACGGATATGCGGTTTGTAAAAAATAATTGTATTTTCATTGAAATTAATTTAATAGTTCGATGCGCTGTCAAGGATGTGATAAATCTGTTAAAATATTGCAGCCGGGAATCGCCGATTTTCACCAGCTTTCTTAAGGTTAACCGACGAGAACGTTACCATGCAACGTTAAAAAAGCGTGACGTGTTCTTGGAATTAGGGATGCTAGCGAACGTATACATAATGCAGAAAAAAGCAGTTTTATTTTATAGGAGGAACAATATTTTTCACAAAAATTAGATGACATCTGCAGTAACCAGTCAACTTCTGCTTCATCGACGTGTTGAAGGACGCAAAATGCGCCATTTAATCTTTTTTAATCACTAAATTTCACTCCAATTCGGGTAAAAGATTTAAGATTGGAGTTGGAATCGAAAAATCAGCAACGCTAGATTTGTCCGTCTCCTTTTTTTGTATACATGTGCGCGTCTCTCTCCGACCAACGCGATTGCGCGTAAAGTCAACTCCGTCTGCCCTGGGCGATGGGTGCGCTGTGCGGCAACACAAGGCCGACGGCACGCGAGAAAGGGAAACGTGGTGCATTCTTTATTTACAACACCACACAATATTTTACAGGCTGCCACTGCTTGCCAGTTGGTTGTAATAATGGTACGGCCTTACCCTCGCTGTATTTTAATATTATATAGCCTCGGTTGGACAGGGCCGGACTCGAATACCGAAAAGTCTAAAATCACTGCCCTCAAGAAACTATTTTTTGACATAAATTAATTCCACATTGGCTCATCAGATGACACTGATATTTGTAAGATTCGGCAGAGAATGTTTTTTTTTGCACACCGACACTTATTTTCAATATTTGTGGCATTTTTAAGAAATTTTCCATTTTATTTTTCCGAACAGAATTCTTAAAAAGTGTGAAAAGATTTAAATAAGTTGATGTGAGGAAAAAATTCTCAAAAATTTCATTGCAGTGCAAATGTGTCAATCTTTATTTACAAAAATTCACAGATTTCGCAATCCTTGCAACCATCGAGGACATTGGAAATGATAACAGCATATATGAAACATAATTAACTGTTTATTAAACGCACAATATTTATCAATGCACTGTTTAGTTTTGTCAGGAATAACCCTATTAATCTTCTGTTATATACGCGTTCACTTTTGCTTGATTACTTAACTTTTAAATGGATTTTTCTACAGTATTTATTAACATTTGCTCAAAAATAACACCGCAGATTGTCGCAAATACCTCTCAATTAACTA
This sequence comes from Mongoloraphidia duomilia, assembly GCA_039654895.1. Taxonomy (NCBI): domain Eukaryota; kingdom Metazoa; phylum Arthropoda; class Insecta; order Raphidioptera; family Raphidiidae; genus Mongoloraphidia; species Mongoloraphidia duomilia. The sequence continues at coordinate 112,645 of CM077518.1, forward strand.
GACATGATATAAAACACATTTCGAAAAAATTGCACTTGTTCAATTTTGCATGATTGCTCCTCACTTGATCGCGACACCGTTGTCTTTTGGCCTTGAACGAAAACTCGTAACTCTGCCCCCATATACGAACATAAACATTTCCAATGTTAAAACAACAAATTAAATTTAAAGTGCCTTAAGAAGTTGAGATATATTATAAACAGAAAGAAAACTTCTTGCTGGGCTTGAGAATGGCCGAGCGTGTAGCAAGGCTGTTGTTTATTGCTATGGTTCCTCTATTACAAGTCCCCAGTTCCCGGGTTCTAGCCCGAGAGCTGGTAAAAGTGTCAATTGGATTTTCAATTTATTATTAAAAAAAAAATATAATGAATTGAAAATATAAATTGGTGCTAGGCTCAAATAACCTTAGCTGTTGGTGGTCTTTAAAACACACAACTTCTTGCTTTATACTTCAACTGTTATAGGCAGGTATTAATGAAAGAAAATTAAAATCTTACTCTTAGAGCGAAAACATTTTGCCAACTGATTTGGAGCTTTTTATTTTATTATACAAAATGAAATGTAAAATTATTTTTCCCGGACTCCGGCCCTGTGTTAGACATACACATTGTATAATTATTTAAGAGTCGATACGCACAAAACGGTCAAAATCACGACTCGCCTCAGTTGAATCGACTCTCTCCTGTCTGCTCACGACTCACGGAGTCACGTTTTTCTTATCAATAAATTTATTAGTCAGCGATATAAAATATTTTTCAAGTATTTAAATACCTACAGTCTTTTGTTTATTTTTGATTAGACGCGTAATATTTCTGTAAACAGTGTAATTTTTTTGCGTATTATATAATTCAGATCAGCTGTCATGTGTGCGATTATATAAGTATTATAAATTATATTTAAATTTTCTTTCGGGACAGGTGAAACTACAAACCACAATCTATGACATCATTAAAATCCATAAATCACCGCATTCGAGTAACAGATCTACGTACACTGTTTAAATAATTGCTTTTGTAATTTGTAAATAATATTATGCTACAGTTTAATAGTTTTGAATTAATTGAATATGACGCACATGACAAATAAGTAAAAAACACAAATTAACAGTAAATTTACTTTGGAACAATTCGCTCACGCGCAAATAGCTCGAAAATACAAAAACTAATTAATTATTAACTTATTATTTACTTTGAGAAACTAATTATCTACAGGATATCAAGAAATATTTCTCTTATGCCTAAAAAATTCTTAGGTAACCTACTTATTGCTGTGAGCGTCGTCAAATAAATCAAATTTTTATTACTTATAATTAACATTACTTTAAAAAGTGTCTAAAATAATTTTAATTTGAAAAAAAAAATTGAAAATTATTAGGTGCGGCTCTACGAAAACATCGCAAAACTGGAGACTTCAACGCCGGTGTCGACAGGGAACCTGAAACCATAGTTACAAAAGAAACTGCCAGTGGATAATTTTATAATTCTGGTTCAGATTTCAGTATCTAATTGACCCAAAAAGGGGGACTTTTGTTTTTCGCATTTTAAAAAGATACCCCATAAACAAAATAACAGAGAAAATGATTCATGAAATAAAAATTGTTTAATTTCACTGTTGCCTATGATTTAGTACGCGTATTATTTGTTGTTAAAAATACCTAAATGTTATTAATTATTTTGTTGTTAACATATATCTAAAAATTAATAATTTATCGATTTGTTCAACGCATCTGGAATTGAATTGGACAGCTGATAAAAACAAAATTAATCAGAGTCTTCTATCGCACAATTTTTATAATTTTTTTTCCTGTTTACTTCTTAAAAACAACAAATTGAACGAAAGAACGGTCGACGACTCGTGCAACTCTCGAGGAGTCTCGACCGCCGAACAATATACGAGTCGAATTCCCTCTCCAATATTCCTCGCCCGCTGTCGCTGCATCATCGAACGACGGCTCAGTTAAAACTATCGTGCGACAGAAAGTTTGTAAACAAAAATATGTACAGTTAACTGACTCTGTGTTCGTTTGCGGGTTTATTTTAAACAATTTCTGACAGAAAGCGGTGCAGTTTTTTAGTGAAAATGTGTTCGTGTCGAACGCGCGTTAATCCGAACAGAAATAAAATCGCCTCGCGTCAGACGTTTCGGGAAAAGAATGCGAATATTATTTCGGAGAAAACAGTTGAGGTTAGGTAACTGTAAATCGTCCAGAGAGATATGTGTTTTTAAAAGTGTTGTTTTTAGTAAACTGTTGTGCGTGTAAATTTGTCTGAAATTTATTTGTTTGCGGAATTCGTTATTCCTTTGTTTTATAAAAAGCGGATAACCTCTCGCCTTTTAAGGTTATGGGCCTTGCTGCTGGTAAAAAAAAAATATCTCGCTTACTACGTCTGTTTTTGTGTATCGACAACAACACAAAAAAAAAGTTCAATCGGTTATCGCGACTAATTTGTCAATAATGTAATTGTATCTCGTATTTTTATTAATTTTAAGTATGCCAAATGATTTGCACAAAACATGCCATTTAAATCGCGCCTAGTTCTCAGGCGTTTCTATTTTATCTTCATTGAATTTTAGTTACGCAATTTCATAACTGAATAATTCATTTTAGATTTTTAATGTTAATAAAAGATACTTTTATTACCTATTATACTTTGTAATCGTCGACGAGAAGAAATATTCTACAATTAAACACAAAATTTGAGTCGAAAAAATGCCTTCCAGGAAAGTAATTTTAATATGCAGACTTTTATATCGTAATGCAAAATGGAAAATTTTACACACACACAAAATAATATTAATTTCCCGGAAAATAAATCGGAATATTTTTACAGTAGTCTAAATGGAATTTTATTTAAATATATTTTACTCTAGATAATTTTATAAAACGCGATCAGCTTAGAAAAAGGCCAAAAAGACACTGTTGATAAAATATAAGAAAACAAAGGTATAGCTGTTTGATATTTGAATCAATGAATCGAACAGTCAGTTAAATTTAAATGCATTTCCAATTGCAGTGCAATAATTAAACAGCCGATATATCTCTCGCCTACACAGTGGCGTAACTTCACTTCGCGGGGCCCAGGTGTAAAATTTTTTTGGGGGCCCCCCTCCCCCACTTTACCCAACTAAGAAAAATTTCCAATTATTCATGACATCAACATTTGATTGTATTCTCAAAATGTTCTACGTCATATATAAACGACTCTAATTAAAAGAAGTTCTACTGGTATTCTTCAGACAATAATATTGCGCTCTTTTATATTTAAGGATAAATAAATCCTCCAGTCGTCTTCATCAAATCATAATTATTGACATAAACGATATAGAGTTTACTAAGAAAATTTATTACAGTAATGTCAACTATTATTACAAACTATTATTACAAACTATTATTAGAAAAAATCGAGTGTAAGGATTAATCAATCAGTAGTTGACCCAAAAATTGGGGGCCCCTCGAGGTTAGGGGGCCCCGGTGATTGCCACCTGGAACACCTGTGGTAGATACGCCACTGCGCCTACATATTGTTACATCAACAACAATATAATTAGCGATCTGTGAAAGTCTATATATTGCAATATAGGTACTGTATTAAACTTATATGTATGTGCAATATTAATGCTGTCAAAAGCTGAACGATCTCATGTCCAGCTTCGAATATTCATCTGAAACTCTGTATAAAATATTAATATCTGGATGACCGAGCTTTGCTCGGATGAGTTCAAAAAAAATAGTACTTAAAGTTCCCATTTCATCAAAATCGTTGGTCGTTTTTAAGAAAAAAAATTGCATACTTATAAGTAGATCCCTATATTATTAAACGAGCAAATCTTGTATATATGTACCTATATAAATATTTTCTCGAAAACGGCTCTAACGATTTTGATCAAATTTACCGAAAAGGGGTTTCGGGGGGCAAAAAATCGATCTAGCTAGGTCTCATCCCTGGAAAAATTCGTTTTCTTATTGATTTTATCATTTTAAAAAACAGTTTTTTTAACGTTATAAAACAGTGTCGTATGGTGAGTAGGCTTTGGAAAAAACAAACTATTTTCATTATTTATGTCAAATTACTCTGACAGTCAATCTTTAACTTATTAAAATAATCAGTAATTATTTGAAAATATGTAGGTACATACGTTATGTAGTATGACGTATCCTGACGTATAATAATATTATCTACTTATAAGTATGCAATTTTTTTTCTTAAAAACGACTAACGATTTTAATGAAATGGGAACTTTAAGTACTATTTTTTTTTTGAACTCATCCGAGCAAAGCTCGGTCATCCATATATTAATATTATTATACGTCAGTATACGTCATACTACATAACGTATGTACCTACATATTTTCAAATAATTACTGATTATTTTAATAAGTTAAAGATTGACTGACAGAGTAATTTGACATAAATAATGAAAATAGGTAGTTTTTTCCAAAGCCTACTCACCATACGACAGTTTTATAACGTTAAAAAAACTGTTTTTTAAAATCATAAAATCGATAAGAAAACGAATTTTTCCAGGGATGAGACCTAGCTAGATCGATTTTTTGCCCCCCGAAACCCCTTTTCGGTAAATTTGATCAAAATCGTTAGAGCCGTTTTCGAGAAAAAATTTATATAGGTACATAGATACATATATACAAGATTTGCTCGTTTAATAATATAGGGATGTAGGTACTTACCAATATAAAATATAGTAACAAGCCGTATTTACCCGACGTCCGGGAATAAATGTTCGTATATTAAAACTTTCCCAAATATATTCGTGAAAACTGTATGCAATTCGGTTAAGTAGTTTTCGAATTTGTCGCGTTAAGACAGACGAACAGACAGTCAGACGTTGCTTTTGTAGGCATTTTTTAAGGCTGCCAGCAACAAGGGTTAATTATTACAATTGTCTATTGAAAATCCAATTGATATTTTTGCCAGTTGATCAGAGCCTGGGACCTGGGGGCTTGCAATGCATGATGGGATTTGTATCGTTTCAAGGACAAAAATAAGAACATTTTTCAGCAACTGAATTGCAGAAACGTTCGTTCGAGAATACAAAAACTGAATTATTAAAATGTCTCCCAACTCGGACGCGGTTCTGTGATATCAGAACAGCAGCAATGTTTATCAGACATACATAATTGTGCAAATAGGATTGTGCATATATAATTCGAGATATTGTGTTCTGCAGCTCATGCTTAATTAGAAATTATTACAGTTAAATGATGTATTGCAGTGTAAAATTATGCCAATATAGTGCCATAAATAAACTTATCTGAGGTCACAAAGCAAAATCGATCAAGTAGAATTGTTCACGTTTTGACTTGGAACTCTATTAACCCACCAATGGGTGTATGAAATTGAATCTCTCAGTAATTCGTTGTTCTCTGCAATGAAAAGAGACAGCACTGTCGATCACATGTCTCGAGGTACCAAACGAGAATCACGACGTAATTCACCTAAGGTTACTCTATTTCCAAAAAAAGAAATGCTAATTAACAAATAAAAAAACCTCCTTCAAAAAGCCATTAAAAAGAGGAAAATAATGAAATTTTGAGGTTAAAAAGTATAGTATATAGTGATTAATATCTTCTTTTTAACCAACTTCATATTTTATTAAATTGGCGCAGACCTCAAAATTTCATTATTTTTCTCTTTTTAGTGGCTTTTTGAAGGAGGTTTTTTTTTTGTTAAAAAGTTTTTTATTTTTTAGTGTCAAAAAGTGACATTTACCTTAAAGGAATCACACGCCGTTACTAACTTTTATTAAAATCAGCCGAACTACTGAACCGATTTTGATGAAATTTCTATGGGACCAATCTGAAAGTATATCCTTTCAAATAAAAAAAAAAAAATTCCAAATCGGTTTATAAATAACGGAGTTCTGAGGTACCAAACATAAAAAAAAAAAAATACAACCGATTTGAGAACCACCTCCTTTTTTTGAAGTCGGTTAAAAAGATATTTTGCCGAAGAGAAATTCAGGTAGATATTTTAATTTAGCAACTTTCTGAACGTCGACGTGCAGGCGCCCTTATCTATTATCACGCGAATTATTTCCTTTCAGGTGGTAATACAAAGACTGTTCGTCTCTCGTGTTGAAAACTTGCTTCACATCTTAGTATAATAAAAACATATATCGATTCAATCATTACGCGTTGCCTTAATTTAAAAAAATTGATTTTCGATAGCATTTCGAAAATATAGTTATGCATTAAACCCTGTGTACTTTCCGACGTTTATAATAACAATAATACTAACAAATTCCTTTATTAGGGTTCAGACAAGCCAGTTTCGGTTTCTCCAGTTCATAACATTACAGCCGATAGAGGAATTTTCCTAGGGATACAGAAGCAATTTCGGATGATTACTATGATACCGCCCCTTTCAAACGCCCTAGAAAACACAATCTAGAAGTTAATCATCTGTTTTGTGAAAATACATGGTTTTAATATTGTTATTAATTAATTAATTCAACAATGAATTTAATCCACAAGGCATCCACTAGGTAGTGAATAGTATTTCTTAACATATCAGTCAGCATATTATGCCATCATGATTGTTAAACGTCAAACGATTGTTATAAGATATATAAGGAAAAAATCAGAAGCCACTGTCGGGACTTGAACCCGAAATTACCAGTTTCCGGCTGGTTGAGTTGCCACTTACTCACACAGTGCCCCGAAAGTGAATTCTGTTCCTTTCCCATATATACCCATTTCAATACTAAATCACATCTCATGCGAAAGCCGATTTATTTTTAAGTTACAATCGAAACTTATTCACTACCTAGTGGATTAAATTCATTGTTGAATTAATTAATAATTATTATTTTGTTGTCCACAATTACCTAACTCATATATTGTCATTTATATATGTTGTTATAAAATTTAAATATCAACAACATATTTATTTAAGTTGAAAGCGCGATCCGGACCTGAAAGCGTTCATTGTTTTCTCTTTGGCTCCCGGAAATCGAGCGCCCTTAAAACAAACCGCGCAGCACTCGAGTTTAAAATGCAGAGCAAACAGAGTTGCGGTACAAATTGTCACCGCATGGTGACGTTTTGTAAAACAAACATGCGAACGACAAGACAAGTGTCAAACGGGGAACACAAAACGCCCACCGGAGCCGGAGTCGATACGACGACATCCCGACCAGACGCGTGTCACACACTTCCGGTCGCTGCTCGTTTCACCGGAACTAAAAAAAAAATTACGGCACGGTTCCAGTGACATAAATAATGCAATTCACATATAAATTTAACAATATCTGGATGACCGAGCTTTGCTCGGATGGGTTCAAAAAAAATAGTACTTAAAGTTCCCATTTCATCAAAATCGTTAGTCGTTTTTAAGAAAAAAAATTACATACCTATAAGTAGATAATATTATTATACGTCATACTACATAACGTATGTACCTACATATTTTCAAATAATTACTGATTATTTTAATAAGTTAAAGATTGACTGTCAGAGTAATTTGACATAAATAATGAAAATAGTTTGTTTTTTCCAAAGCCTACTCACCATACGACACTGTTTTATGACGTTAAAAAAACTGTTTTTTAAAATGATAAAATCGATAAGAAAACGAATTTTTCCAGGGATGAGACCTAGCTAGATCGATTTTTTGCCCCCCAAAACCCCTTTTCAGTAAATTTCACCCAAATCGTTAGGGCCGTTTCCGAGAAAATATTTATATAGGTACATAGGTACATATATACAAGATTTGCTCGTTTAATAATATAGGGATTGTGCATAATTTTAAAACAGAAATGACGACAAATATTATAATATTTCCGTTGATTTTCTTTTTTCTTGCATAAAATATAGAAACTCGAATGAATTCGCAACAACTTAATTGTTAAAATGCATGTAAAAATTACTAACTTCAAGGTAAAAATAAATTAGAATTTCTCGCTTTTATAAACGTAAATTATTTGATTGTAAAGTTTTATTAATAACAAGAAGAAGAAGAATGAATTTTGCGGTTTCTAATTATTTTATTGCGTTCATACAATTTCCGTCCGTGTTAATAAAATCGTACAAGGCGCATGTCACTTACGACACGGCATGCAATCCAGTTGGGTATTTTTAATTTCCATATAATGAAGGTTTTTTTTTAATATAAATATTGATGGATGTGGAAGAACGCTTAAAAAAATGCACAATAGGTACGGTTTTTTTTTTTTGATAACAATCGATTTCTGCTGTTAGAAAGAATAAAACAATATCTGGGATTCCACATGCGAGTGTACGAAACTGTAAAAATCAGGATGAACCTGCAAACGGATTTTAGAGATATTCACCGGGCTTGAGAATGGCCGAGCGTGTAGCAATGCTGTTGTTTACATGGCGTTGCTATGGTTCCTCTATTACAAGTCCCCTGTTCCCGGGTTCTAGCCCGAGAGCTGGTAAAAGTGTCAATTGGATTTTCAATTTATTATTAAAAAAAAAATAATGAATTGAAAATATGAATTGGTGCCAGACCCAAATAATCTTAGCTGTTGGTGGTCTTTAAAACACAACAACACAGAGATATTCACCAGCTTTAAAGGTTAAACTGCTGCCCGAAAACTTCGATTTAAAAAGTCTTGTCTTCTCAACTATCGAATTTTGAAGCGTCACTTTCAAAGAGCATAGACTAATAATAAAAAATTTATTTTAATTAAAAAACAAAAAACCCGACTGCGTAAAAATCGAACTTAAAAGATGGAAACAAGATCAAATGATAACATGCAGTCGGAGGCATAGTAGTAACAAATTGAACAGAAATACCTCCGACTGCATGTTTTCATTTGATCTTGTTTCCATCTTTTAAGTTCGATTTTTACGCAGTCGGGTTTTTTGTTTTTTAAAATAAATTTTTTATTTCAAATGTTTTTAGTTAAAAATAAATCGATATAGATCCTAAACGGTCAGTCGAATCGAAAAATGTTGAGGGAAAACTAAAAATGATTTTTAAATACCTATTCAACGATACCCCACTTGACATAGTTTGTTGACTTTCATTTTTTTCATTTTCACAATATGGCGTCCTGTAGTCGCCATATTGAATTTTCACTAACGTCATGTCTTTAGTGACACTCGCCGGACTAAGGGGAATCGATTGACGTGTGAATCATAAAAATCGGTCCAGGCGTTTGGTCTGTGCTTCAAAGGAACATACAAACATACATACATACATAGGCTATTAAACACATTACCACTCCTTTGCGTGCGCAACCGGGTAAAAAGATGATTTACTGAATTTTATAACCACTATACTTTCATTTATGTATTTCTTTTTGGTTTGGAAATTTCAGGCCTCTGCACTTCAAAAACCAAAATGAAATGAGGTTACATAAGTGAGGGTTTGATTAATTGAATTCAGCGAGCCATTTTCTATAAAAGATGCTCTTGGAATATTTATGCGCGATTCGTTATAGTTATCTCGGAATGTAGAGCCCGTTAGATCAATAATTATTGTTGTAGGTATAGAAGACATTTTCTTGGCTTTAATTTAACTCAATTTTATTTTTTATTTATTGTAGATTATAGACGCGTCGACATCTCAGGTCATTAGCGTCTTTCAACTACACTAAATAACAACTTCCTTAAAACTAAATAACATCACAAAACATCCATGAGCGCAGGTGGGATTCGAATCCACGGCAATCCAGTCCAGAGGCTGCGGCACCAAACACGCTAACCACTAGGCTATACTGCCCTCCAAAAATTTAACTCAAAAGAACATAATCCAAGAACCCGTTGTGATTTCGCGTTGATCTCTTATAAAAAAATTCGACTGATGACCAGTCCTATACTTCCCACCTAGTAAATATTTGCAAAAAATAAACACTCTTTTTTTTATTCTTTGACTAGGCCCAAATAACCTTAGCTGTTGGTGGTCTTTAAAACACAATTTAATTTTTATTCTTTGAAAAAAGCATGGCCCTCTTTTTTGTTTGGTGATCTACTGATGGCTAACTTAATATAGCAAAAATCATGGTTACCTTGATTTACGTACAATTTTTATTTTTTTTAGTAAAATATTTTTTTTCTCGAAAACTACATTTTAGAGAAAAAAAATATTTACATTTTTTTCATATTATAACATCTAGAATTCATTTATATTTTTTTTACCTATGTTAATACGTGACATTGAGAACGTTTTTTTGAATATCTCAGGATCCACTGAACCGATTTGACTCAAAATCTAATCAGATCTAAGTTAAAGGCTGATAAACACAATAGAACAATCGGCATGCCCGTATGTTGTTCCGTTCTTAAGATATCGAAGGCGAAAAATTGACCACACACACACACACACACACACACATACAGACATCAGTCAGAAAATGATCTTAAACGATTGCTAGGGTCTCAAAACGTGAAGATCTGTTAAAATCTCGAAATATTTTTTTCGGACTAAATCCATTACTTCCTTACCATAACGTAGAGGTGGGAAGTAAAAATATTGACTCAATTCGAATAAATTAACTGTAAAAAGAATATTACCGGCGCAATAATGTCATTTTTATTGATACCACGTCAATAATATGTATAGCTACTAGATACAATATAATATTACTAAGTATGTAGGCACTTAGATCTTCTTAGGTATATCGTAAAACTATGTTAATAAAACGGATTTATATGGCATGTTGTGTGCAATTCACTTACCTAGGTATTTTTATTTCCGGAGACGGAGGAAATGAATATCGCATGTTTAAAAGACCGACTGTTTCTACCAAACTCTAGATAAAGTTAACTCGGAAGAAGAAATAATAATAATAATTATATTATGTGCAATACTTCATAATGATTATAGAAATTATACCAAAAATGAAATGCTTTAAATAACGTGATATAATATTAGATAATTATTTTTATAAAAATCATAAATTAGTGCCTTAAATTATTATAAACAACGACTGAATTACAATAATTTAAAGTGTCTTTCAAATGAAAATTAAAAATAGCAGAGTTGCGTCGTCGTTCTTCGGTCGGAACTGCAGTTCATTGGCTGACAAAAAATAGAGAAACATGGTTAAGGTCCGTAAAACGCCGGCCAAATGCGATAAAAAGAAAATGGACGCGCCGACGACGACAGTTGAACGTCGAAAGAGCAACAATGGCGCCGTGTCGAACAACGGCCTGCGACGTTCGAGATCGGTGCGACAGTCGCTCAAGCAGATCGGATCGAGATGGCTGCAAAGCCGTCATCCGACGACTTCGGACGCGGCCGCCTCGTCTTCGTCGAATCCGAACCGATCGCTGAACGGCAGCAAGAGTCTGTCGACGTCGAACATTTATTACGAGTCGAAAGAAAACCGAATCGGCGCCGATTTCGAAAACGCAATCCGCCTTCGAAACGTCGACCGATGCGATTTCCTCTCGGAAAGAAACAAGTTTCTGCAGTACGAAAAGCCTACAAAAGTAGAAAATAAAAATCACCATCACCACCACCATCTGTTGAATTTTTTGTCTAAACACAAAAAGCACGACACGAAGTCGGACTTTGTCGAACCGATTCCGGAAAACGTTCCTCCGAAAGCGGCTCTCTTGTTGCAAATTCCGATTTTGGCGAACGACGAAGCAGACGTCGCGAAACAAACGCAACAACGCAGTAGTCAAACGGCGCTGACGCAGACGGACGTCGAATTTACTCGCGCGTTCCACCGATCTTCCACCGCGTCCTCCGCCGAGAATGGCAAAGCCAACTCTAACGGCGGATTCATAAGAAATTCGATGAGACTTTCGACCAAACGAAAAAGCACTCTGTGGAGCTCCTCGACGTATTCGGTGTCCACGTCCAGTACGTAGATTGTTTTTCAAATCTTCAACGGGGGGGGCGCGCGGATCGCCAGATTGAATCAGTGATGTGATCCGCGCGCCTACTTGAACGTTGAACTCTTTTCTTTTTTTACTTATACAATATCCTAACATTGTGACTTGACCGAGGCTTGTTGTTAAATAATTTAATAACATCGCTTTCAGAAAAAGATAATAATTATTGTTTGATTGCCTGAACTATTTCGCTTATCGAATTTCACAAAATACAACCGGAAAAAGAACTGAAGCAATACTTTATCTTTTTGTAACTGTTTCCGGTGTTATATCGGCCGAGATATCTACGTCAGCGGAAGTAGATATACTGTACATCATCACACGGACAGTTGAAGCTTTTATTAATATTTTTATAGAACCTTAATCACCAGAACACAAAATATATATTTTTTGAGTAAATTGCCTGGCATTTTTTTAATCAATATTTCTATGACTAAAATATATATCTGCAGCGGAGACAAAATTTTACTATAAGTACAATAATTTAACAATTTCCAGAAATAATAGATAATAAAAACTTGTTCAAATTTTTAACGTTTAGGGCTCCAACCATCGCCCTAAACTGTGATGACCAGCGCAACGTGTAATTTGTCATCCCCAAATAAAAATTTCAACCAATTGGGCAAAAACAACTAAAATCACAGTCACCATGATTTCCGTGCAATTTTTTTTTTTTTTTTGAAAAAAACTATTTCGAGATTTTATTCACTTTTTATCATATGGCATTTATTTATCTTTTTTGACTGAGTTCTTTAAATATCTCAGCATCCGCTAACGGCTAGACCGATTTTGCTCAAAATCTAATCAAATCTCAGTTAAATGCTGATAAAAACCTATTACAAAAAGCCGCATGTTGTTGCGTTTTTAAGATATCGAAGACGAATTCACCGACATCAATCAGAAAATGCTTTTAAACAATTTCTAGAATATCAGAACGTGAAGATCTGTTAAAGTCCCGAAAAAAATTTTCAAACTGAATCCAATAAGTAGGTATCTACTTCGCTCTACCATACTACCTATAGAGGTGCGGAGGGCAGTATAGCCTAGTGGTTAGCGTGCTTAGTGCCGCAACCTCTGGACTGGACTGCCGTGGGTTCGAATCCCACCTGCGCTCATGGATGTTTTGTGATGCTATTTAGTTTTAAGTTAGTTGTTATTTAGTGTAGTTGAAAGACGCTATAATGACCTGAGATGTCGACGCGTCTATAATCTACAATAAATAAAATATAGAGGTGCGAAGTAAAAATGCAGAACGTCAGTTTACTTAAATAAGATCGGGAGCTTGCAGGTACAATCTTATATTTTCTTAACAATGCCTGTTCGTTTATTGTTTCTGCAATATCACTCAAAACTGCACATATTTTACAAAAAAAGAATATTAAATACCTAGACAACATGTCTGCCGCGATGTATTGTGCCAGTGCTTACTGGAGCTTGGAGAGCTTTTGCAGGTTATATAAACGTATAGCTCTAGGTGATTAAAAACGAGGCAGTGGCGTGGAAAATTCTGGAAGACGGTGGCTTTATTTCAAAATCGTTCAGAATAATTATTATTTTCTTGTATTCTGAATACCTAATGTTTAAATTTGATAACGCCCTGCTATCATAAAAAAACATTTTCTATATTTAAAGGAGACAGATTTTGACCAACTAATCGCCTTATTTTTTGAGATAAATTTTTTTGGAAATGTAGGACCTCGTAGCACAGCGGAAATTTTTTCACTAATTTGAAAAATATTTTATATCTCTTTCAAATTAAAATATTATACTATGGCTGTGTAGAAAATAGAGCAAGTTGGCATTTTTTCACTTTTTGCAACACCGCCAATAATAATTAAGCCAATAAAATCGAAGAGTTGTAAATTATTTTTGTTAGCCCCGACCGATCAGCGAGTTTGCCATGGCTAATTTCCAGTTTCAACCACTTCATTGCATTGCAAAGGCTCTAAAATATTTATTACTACTTTCTTAATGCGTTTTTAATCGCTCCCATTAAAAAATATTGATTACAGTAATAATTTATTTGCCCGGCCTCGCTCTGGGACACTTTTGAATAAAATATAAATCACTTGACTGCTCTATCTCTTTATAAGAGCACTTCCGATACAATTTTCTTTCGCTTTATTTAAAAACTGCCTCTTTTAAGGTTATACGTGCAGTACGCAGCTGGGATTCTAGATGGTAGCATGTATGGTAGATGGTGGCTGAAATTATAAGCGCTTATAAGTTTGCACAACGAAGCTTTGATATTAGCATTGATACAAGCTTAAGTCGCGTTTGAAATGTCAGATAGCGAAGACGAATATTTGTGTTCTTCTGCTATAAAGTGGTATATTTTAAATACAAATTTGGGTAGGAACTATCATGTCCACCCTATTAATAAAAAACGATCTAAACACGGCGAATTTCATCATTTATACCAAGAATTAAAATTTTACCCAAACCGGTTTTTTGAATATTTACGTATAGAACCTAACACTTTTCAATATGTCTTAAAAAAAACTCAAAACAAATTAAATAAAAACTGGCAAAATTTCATTTATTAAACTAGTCACATCCATTGCGAAACTTGTAACTGCCATTTGACAGTTGTCACACGTTGATTGCAGTAGTCAGCGCTCTGAAAGAATGGTGAGATACATTCTTGAATCTAGCAGCTCTTGTAACAGCGCTTATACCTGCTACACTCACTGCTTCGTTGTGGTATACGCTCGCATATATAACAATGCATTAATTTAAGCAAGCCCTGCTATGATCTACGCTACCATCTAGAATCCCAGCTCCATAGTGCACGTACCTTTAGCCTCTGATTTGTTTTATAAAGTTACTATTTTGCAATTTTTTACTTCGTTAAAAAAGCAAGAACAGTCGTCAGCTCGACAAAAGTCGGAACTGTGAAATAACTGCAAAAAAAAGAAGTGTCAACCAGATTTAAATTCACAGCGAATCGATTTTCAAAATAAAAATAAAACAGTCGACTGCAGCTTCCGACATAGAAACGAATTTTTAATCACTTTAAACAGAGCTTTTTATTCGTATTTTCAAGTTACAAACTTTCAGTGAACTTTTTGTTTATAAATCTCGCCGAAGCCTGCCAGTCGAGAGCCCGCTGCAAGTTCGGTTGACATATAAAATTAACTGCGAACGCGAGAAAATGATTGACTTGTTAATGTACTTTTAATTATCGCGTACACAGCCTTTGTTTCTTATCTCAACGCCCGCCCTGCATCGCACTTTCGACCCTGCGTTTGACGCGTGCTGCGTAAAAATTCTTTATCGCAGCAACACTGCAGGAGACATCCCTTAATATAGGTATACCCTTGCAATCATTGTCTTCGAGGTACCTTCCCACCGAAAGAGACGGCGTTTGAAAAACGGATGACAGGATGTGATTTTTGTGACAGCGGCGCGTCCACCGAAGGGTTAAAACAACGCTTTCGGCCTCCTCCTTGTCTTACCTACACTAAAAACTTTCTGTTAAAAGTAAAATTGATTTCGCATCGTTATATCATTTACACAGTTGGCAGCTCTTAATCAACGAATAAAACACTGCCGATGAACTCGGCTCGCAGCCTTACAGCCAACAAAATAGAAAGAAGAAAATTTCATCTGTTTATTTTTTATTTTATTACTTAAATCGGACAAAGTTGAATTCTTTTGTTTTATTTAAACATTTTTTTTGTATTATTTCTACAGCGTTTTTCGACTTTAATTTAATTTTAATTGTTTCTTTTGTTTTTGTTTTTGTTCGGTTCTGTTTTGTTTTTGTTCCGTTTTAATTTTATTTTTATTTCATTTTCAAAACCAGAACTTCAGACAATCGACGTGATCGAAGCTGGCAGCGGCGTGGAAACGACGTCGAACAGTGGCGTCGTCGCGGCACCTTTTGACGCCCAGGCGCCTGCAGCGCTGCCGCCGACCGGCACCGGCGCTAAACACAGCAAGAAACAGGCTAAACTGCTACAGCAGCGCCTCGAACGGTTGGCTAGGGTTAATATTCACCTCCATGGTAAGGAATTGCGATCGGGCTCTGACCGCAAACAGCTGATCCCCAAAAACAAGATTTAATCGGTGGCGCAGTCATACAGCGCTCAGACAGTGTGCTGAGTTTAAAAGCACACATACCTACGATTTATTGACACTCTACCTAATCGATATTCGATTTTCTTTTAAGCGCACTATAATGTCATTTTTTTCATCTTTATGTTAACGATTTTTTTAGTTACTTTGCCAAACCCGTAATTATTTATCTAGCAAAATTAATTAGATAATAATAATTTGAAACGTTATTGTTTTGTTTCAGCGCTGTTCGCGGCCATCGAACACGGCCATCTTGAAAAGGCCAGAACCATTTTAGAGTCAACCGATGTCGACGTTAACAGGTAGCGATTTTTTTCTTATGCTCCAGCCTGTAGCTATAGTGGTTTTTATTTTGTTCTTTTGACATTTCCGACTCTCATAGAAAATTCATGATTTCGTTTTTTTCTTTCGATTCCCCGGCGACCAATTCATTCCATTTCGGATTATTTGTCTCAGAGGCATTAAACAAAATCCATCAGCTGCTTATTTACTTTGTATATATACTTTTTTTTTTGTTTCTGTGACGTTTTTCATGAAACGCTTTGAGTCGATAAAAAGAAAATAATAAATATTTTTCAAAGCAAAGCAAAGCAAAGACATTGTCTCTTGCTGTTTATTTTTTTACTGAATACAAGGTTTAGCTGGATTTTCAGTTAATATTTTATATAAGTACGAGATTTCAACAATTTCGCAAACTTATTATTATTTATCTATCGATATATTGCAGACCTTTTTCAAATTCTAACAAGCAAATAAAATATACAAATCTATCAAGTTGATTTTTTCCCCTTTACTTTTCTTGGTAAATAGTATCTGAGATCTCTTTCAAATTCCGTATACAACGCCCCGTCCGGCAAACAGTGATTCTGATTATCGATCTGGAACGCCAGTTTGTAAGCGCAGGGCAAATTAGTCGTACAGTTCGGCCGATAAAAACGGTGACTCGTCGTTGTGCCTGTCCTAGTATAAAAATTCACAGATTTCGCAATCCCTGCAACCATCGAGGACATTGGAAATGATAACAGCATATATGAAACATAATTAACTGTTTATTATACACACAATATTTATCAATGCACTGTTTAGTTTTGTCAGGAATAACCCTATTATTCTTCTGTTATATACGCGTTCACTTTGGCTTGATTACTTAACTTTTAAATGGATTTTTCTACAGTATTTATTAACATTTGCTCAAAAATAACACCGCAGATCGTCGCAAATACCTCTCAATTAACTAGACATGATATAAAACACATTTCGAAAAAATTGCACTTGTTCAATTTTGCATGATTGCTCCTCACTTGATCGCGACACCGTTGTCTTTTGGCCTTGAACGAAAACTCGTAACTCTGCCGCCATATACGAACATAAACATTTCCAATGTTAAAAACGACTGCCCTCCAATCTTTAAATAAAATAAATTGACAACAATTTCCTTGCAGCGTTAACAGCGACGGCCTGTCGCCACTGGACGTCGCTGTACTCAGCAACAATCGTCCGCTCGCGAAGATGTTGGTGGGTTTTGGAGCGCGCGAGGGCAATCAGTGTAAGTGCTTCAATGTTTTTATTTTTCTTTTTTACATTATTACACAGTTTTTTACAGATTATATATATTTTTCAGACCAATTTAAAACGACCTTTTCGCCGAAACTTGTATTGATTTTAATTTAAGCGACGCTACCCTTAAAAAAAACCTCCTTCAAAAAACCACTAAAAAGAGGAAAATAATGATATGTTGAGGTCTGTGCCAATTTAATAAAATATGAGGTCGGTTAAAAAGTATAGTATAGTGATTAATATCTTCTTTTTAACCAACTTCATATTTTATTAAATTGGCGCAGACCTCAAAATTTCATTATTTTCCTCTTTTTAGTGGCTTTTTGAAGGAGGTTTTTTTTTGTTAAAAAGTTTTTTATTTTTTACTTTTTAGTGTCAAAAAGTGACATTTACCTTAAAGGAATCACACGCCGTTACTCACTTTTATTAAACCGACTTTCTTACGCTGTCTGATGTGTCAAAAAGTGACATTTACCTTAAGGAATCACACGCCGTTACTAACTTTTATTAAAATCCGCCGAACTACTGAACCGATTTTGATGAAATTTCTATGGGACCAATCTGAAAGTATATCCTTTCAAATAAAAAAAAATTTCAAAATCGGTTAATAAATGACTGAGTTATGAGGTAACAAACATAAAAAAAAATACAACCGAATTGAGAACCACCTCCTTTTTTTGAAGTCGGTTAAAAACGTTCGTCAAATATTTAAGTAAGTTAACAAACGAAACACGGAACCTTGTTAAAACTTTATCCAATTTACAACAAAGCGTCGGTTGGCCTGAATTCGACAAAATATAACAAAAGACCAGACAAAGAAAATCTTAGCTTCTTAAGTAAAAGTAACTTTAGATAAAAAGAAAATCATTTCCTTCCTTTAAGACGTATAGTAAAAGTATGTTTTCTAGGTTAACTGTACTCGTTGTGAATGAGCATCATTTGTTTCTGCGTAAACATCCGACGCGTTTTTTGTTTTATTTACAACGCCGGACAATGAAAAGCGAATCTGTGCACATATTATTGTGTGGGAATTGAGATAATGATATGAATTTAGAATACTGCTGTGTTCCTCAACCGGTGGTCCGATTCGGTTATAATTTGAATTACAAGCCGTGAGGTGGGTCGTTTATTAGGACTAAAGTGCGACCCTTGAGGTCCACACGACGAACTTCTCAGTTTGATAAATATTTAATAATAATAATTAAATTAGATAATACACAGAAAAGTAATCATTTTAATCATTAAAACATAATTATTATTTATTTTTAACAATAATTAAAAAAAAAAAAACGGCTGAACCGATTTTTATAAAATTTATGTCGGATCAAAATGACGTTAACACGCCTCGATTGACACCCTTACGAAGTCGATATAATTTTTTATTCGCGAGATATTGTGTAAAATCTACTTTTTTGGAGGTTATTTGGTTAAGAAAAAAGAACGGCTGAACCGATTTCATATTTACGTTAATACGCGTCAATTGGCACCCTAACGTAGTCGATATCATTTTTCATTCTCGAGATTTCGTCTTAGAAAGAAATGGACACATATACGTACGTACGTACGTACACACACAGACATCTTTCTAAAAATAGTGTAAAAATAGTGTAGTGACCTTGAAACATAAAAATTTTTTCTCCGTTTTGATTACGATTTTCGGACTCATTACAATATAACTTCCAATGGGAAGTTAATAAATCATACCTAGTTTGCTTCTGTCATTAAATGCGATGCAATCGAAACATTTTTATTCTCGTAGTAATTGTGAAAAAATTGAAATAAAATTCGTGTCAATAAATTTAATTGACCCATCGATCTTTTCCCAAAGTCCAAAAATAAACTCTTAAACTATTGAGGGAAATGTTGAAAAGCACTGCAGAAATAAATGAAACGTAGATATTGTTGTCGGAGATTTTCACTCATTCAAAAAAATGTTAGTGGAGAAATTATGTTATTCGCTGCGGAATAATTTGCTTTGTTGCGACTCCGTCGAACAATTTAACTAGGAACTTGTTTTTAAAGGCAATTTGTTTTATGCATAGTTTATTTATTTATTGTAAATTATAGACGCGTCGACAACTTAGGTCATTAGCGTCCTTTATGCATAGTTAACAGCTCTTACTTAAGAATTTTCTAAAACGATAAAAACACCCGCATCGATGAGTTCGCTTCAGCTACTATTTCACTATACTTATATAATATATTACGTAATACAAGAGAGGTTGTTTTTTTGTTATAATTTTTAATTTAGATGATTTATAATATTTACAGGCAGTCGAGAGATTTAATTTATTTCTCTATTATGTTTTATTAGAATCGCTCATTGCACATGCATTGGCTTCAACATCTGCGCGCGTCATATCATTACTTGTGTACCAGTGGCGTACGAATGGGATGAACGTAAAAAGATTATATTTCGCATCCGAATCGTCCATCAATATTATTATGTGAACCGTTTGCCGTTCAAAGGCTAACCTCTCCCCAATTTAAGTTTGCTCGCTCCCCATTTCGAACGACGCGGCACGCCACTGGTGCTCGTTGAATTTCAATTGAAAAATTGTCTTGCAGACGCGATTATTACGCTGCAATTAAGTTAAGTGCTTTATTGTAAAACGTTAACAATCAGTGTATAGTCGGTATAACTACACTCTCGACTCGGTGCACCGTTTTCGAGAATTGGAGGAGCAGCTCTCGAACTACTCGATTCTCGAACGTCACTCGCTAATTTGATTTCATTAAAGGCACTTGCGTGTGTCTCTCGTCTTTTGTTCTGCGCACAAAACTGTCCAAAGTCCAAGTGGAAACTAAAAAAGATATACGACTTGACTCCCGACGATCAGAATATTAATGTTTTGTATTTCAAAAACAAAATCGTCATTTGTTTTAAACCGACTTCAAAAAAAGGAGGTTTCTCAATTCGACCGTATATATATTTTATGTTTTATGTATGTTCGCGGATAACTTCGTCATTTATGAACCGATTTTGAACAATTGTTTTTTATTTGAAAGAATATACTTTCAGATTGGTCCCATAGAAATTTCATCAAAATCGGTTCAGTAGTTCGGCTGATTTTAATAAAAGTAAGTAACGGCGTGTGATTCTTTAAGGTAAATGTTACTTTTTTGACACTAAAAAGTAAAAAATAAAAAACTTTTTAACAAAAAAAAAAAAACTCCTTCAAAAAGGCACTAAAAAGAGGAAAATAATGAAATTTTGAGGTCTGTGCCAATTAAAATATGAAGTCGGTTAAAAAGTATAGTATAGTGATTAATATCTTCTTTTTAACCAACTTCATATTTTAATTGACACAGACCTCAAAATTTCATTATTTTCCTCTTTTTAGTGCCTTTTTGAAGGAGGTTTTTTTTTTGTTAAAAAGTTTTTTTTTAATAAGTATTTTTCATTGACAAAAAATATTAACGGAAAACCTTTAAAAAGATAGATAAATTTGAGGGCAAGGAAAGTTTCAGCTGCAACCAAGTCTACAAAGGCCCATACAAAATCTTTAAAAAAATATATTTTAGTAACAATTGTTCGTATAATTGTAGATTTTTGTAATTTAATACACTAAATAAAATTCAAGTTTAGCTGAATGAAAATCTTACATAAGCCAGTTCAATAGAGAAACAGAAATCAGTAGGCAGTCTCTAAAGTTCAAGTTTAGTTCATCAGAGCTCTTCTTCCTTCCTGTTGCAGTTCTTGCCGAGACTTTAATTAGTAATTAACGTCCGTTTGCACTCCATTTTCTAACAATTACCCAGCCTTCTGATTACATCAAATAGGTACAATTTATTCACATAGTCCACCGTTCGACTACAATAATAGTCTGTTCCTACATAGAATGACAGAATAAATACCCTCCAACTAATTTCTGTTTCATCAAAGGCGACCTTTGACAAAGCTACTTACCTTTTTGTTTTTTTATTTTTTCGCGTCTCATTTCTCTTCGTAAAACATTTATTTAATTTATTTATTAGTGTATTTGCCATATAGCACATACACTATTGGCGTCGGTCGGATGGCGGGACCTAGGGGTCGGACCAAAGTTTCTCGACGTTTCATAGCCTCCTGAACAATTTGGCACCATTTTTTGAAATGTTTATATATGTGTGTGTGTGTGTGTGTGTGTGTGTTCGCGCCATAACTGTCGAAAGACTTAATTGATTTGAACGAAATTTGGTACACACGTTGGAAGCCATCACCGCACGGAACCTATTTAAAATGGGCCCAATCGGACTATTTTAAGGGTTGTTTTTAGGGGTTGAAAAAAGTTTTTAGGCCCGAAAATACCGAAAAAAATTTCAGAATTGTTTTAAAATTGAAATTTAACCTTTTAGTAAAGATCAAAATGTGCTGCTAAAATTTTAATAAAATCGGCCCGACAAGACCGGACTTACAAATTTTATGACAACACTAGTTTGCGGATAGTGATTTACTTACTGAAAGGTGTATTTAATTTGGTACAGAGGTTGCATTGATAATAATATTGAAATTAAGAAAAAAAATATTATTTTAAGGGATGTATTAAGGGGTTAAATTTTTTATTTTGTCCAAAAACAAACCTAAGTTCACGTATTAAAGCCACAAGGCCTGTATTTACAAATACACTATATTGTCGGCAGGGTTTGGCACTGCGACCCGAGTTTTTTATTTTTTCGCGTCTCGTTTCTCTTCGTAAAACATTAATTTAATTTATTTATTTCAAAGTACCTCGCAATTTTCATTGAATAATTATTAATTAAATAAACTTTGCACTAAAGTTCAGATCAGGTAAAAAAACCTTTCAGAACGAGTCCGTTTCACGTTTCTTTACCACGAACAACCGATCCTATTCTAAGACCGGATATGGCAGGTTCTAAATGAACATTTAATAGAAATAAACAAGTCCCAGACCTTTTTAAGTACGCGAACACAATTTAAAATTCAATTTTTGACATTCTTTATGTTTGAATGTTGTAACTAGGACCGTAGACTGAAGTCCTTCACTCAACGCAAGAATTAAAAAAAATGTAGATATTAATTCTTTTTTAGTGGTGCATAATTCACAGCAAATCAGTGCAAAATGGCCGGCCCCACCGTCTGCGAATTATTGTTAATGTGTTGACATAATTTGCCATTTAATTCTCGCCTGATTTGAATATTTTACTGCTGTTATATTCTGTTCAGATCACGACATTATTGTTTTGAGTTGGTAATACGTATAGCTGCTCATTTGTTTGTTTGTTTTTTTCTAAATTAAAGTATAGGTAGTAATAAATTAATAATTCTTCTCGTCTATTTTTTTTTTCGAAAGTTTCAAACATGGAATCTCTCAACAAACACCTGACCGGATTGCTGAACGAGGCAGAGCTCCGCCTTCAAGAGCTAAGCCTTGGCAGCTGTTCGAACGAGACACCGTCCGCTCCGAGGGCGTCGTTTTCCAGCATCATGAGCAGTGCATATCCGTCGTCCGCCATGACAGGTAGGTTTTCACGATTAAAAAAAAATGATCCGGCGAATCTGACAAACAATAAAGTGAATTTAATTTGTTTAAAAATAAATCCGTTGAAATTTACAATCAGGCTGCGCCGGAGGTGGCGACAACGATAAACAGATAGCGGTTTGGGGTCGAAGAGCGAGATCGCTGCAACGGCTCGTATTGGGGCTGAACCAATCGCGGCCCCCGGATCCACCGCAGAGCGTCAATTTGGACATAACGGGAACCGCGTCTGTCTCGATAACGCTCAGGGAACCCGTCTCCCAGGAGTCGCCTATTATCACCAAATACAAAGGTACCTGCACTATAAGCACCGTCAAAATAATTGGTTTCTTTTTTAAACAGATTTTGAAAACTCACTAAAATTCCATATATTTTTCAGTGCAATGGTCAACGAAATCCGACTTTGGCTGTTTGTGCGGCGAACGAGAAATCTTGGATCTTCAGCGCACCACGTGTCTGATAACCGATTTGAATCCCGGCTTGAAATACTATTTTCGAGCGTCGTGCGGCAACCTGAAAGGTTTCGGAAATTATCGACTGTCGACGCCGACTTCTGTGATTCCGTCAAGTGAGTTGCGTTTAAATAAATACGCAATTTATTGTAAAAAAAAAACAAAACACTGACCGTCACAAATTTTAAATCGTTTTAGGTTGGCGCGACGTTGAAAATAAAGATTCGAGATTTTCCGGTCAACTGAAACTGTTGGACGAATTGTTCACAAAAGTTCGACAAGCGCGACCGTGCGACGCGACCGAATTGCCTTCGTTGTCCCCGGCAGCCGGCAACGTTCGAAGAAATCAAAAAAAGAAAACGACCATCAAACAGCTCTTCACGGCCGCCAGTAAATTCCAAAAGCATTTGAGACGGTAATTTTTATCTTTATTTTTAAACAACGGATCGTATTAACAATTATTATCTTAACATCTTTTTTTACAGAGGTGTATTCTTAGCGTGCATTCTCTACCACGAAGACAAAGTCCTCGTGACAAACGAAGACTTCTTGCCGGTCGTCGAGGTCGACGAAACCTATCCGAGCTGCATCAACACCGACTTCCATTGGCTGATGAAGGTCGCGTGCACCTGGGACGACGTCAAGTCCCTTCGCACCGACATGGAGAAGAACAGCACGTCGGCGATTCATTTTCGGACCAAACTGTTGGCGGCCGCCTCGCAGATGCAGTCGGCGCTCTGCATTCAAGATCTCGGCCAGGTGTTTCACAAGCCGTTGAAAGACTCGTCGGGAACCGTCGTCATTTCGACCGTCAATTACATAAAAACACCAAAGTCCGTGTCGATACTCAATTCAAGATGGCTTCCGTTGAACAAGGTGCACAAAAAGTTGAACGTTCTGTCCGAAGAGCACAACGTCGGCGAGATTTTAATGGGTTCGATTCAAGAACAGATCACGTACCACCAACTGTCGGGAGTAAGACTCGGCAAAGGCTTATATCTGGGATATTTGAAGATGCAGAGCTCGGTCGAGTTGATCCAAGTCGTCGTTCCGGCCAAAACGCCCAACGTTTTGCCGCACTGCAAAGTCCGGGACAATCCTCACGTGTCGGCGTAAGTGTTTCTCGATCGGCTGCTTTTGTTTTCTCGCTTTGATTTCGCATAAACGTCAAGTGTTTGTTTTTTATTTTAATTCGTTTTCATTTCCAGTGAAGAATGGCAATATTTAAAAACGTACAGTCAACTTCAGTTCGACTCGTCGACGCTGAGCATCGAACTATCGTGCAGCGAACAGCAGCGCGCGTTCATCGACCAAATACGCGCCGCCCTGAAGCGCCTCTTCCAATACATGGACCTCGGTCCCGAAGACATTCTGACCCATCGAATATACGACCTCGAAGTGATCGAACTCGCGTCCGACGTGAGTTTCGTCATCGTTTGTCCGTCGGCCGAAATGTCGTGCTGCGTTCCCGGCCAACGCGAAATCCTACTTCAGCGCGGCGACCTGTTGAGCCTTCCGGTTCAAGCGTTCGAAATGATCCACCTGAACACCTATCAGTCGAACATAATCCAGCGATACTCGCGGATCAGCTGCGTCTTGGAACTGGACACGATCGTCGCGAATCACGTTTTGCGAGAGGCGTTCTCCAGCAGCGAATTGTCGGCGGCCAAAGAGCAGCTGGCCAAACTGAGCGACCTTCAGACCGGCCTGAACTCGGTCTGGAAGACCGTCAGATGGCTGATGGACGTCATCGCGTTCGCGAGAGATCGGAGCAGCGAACAGGGAATCGTCATGAAGCAGCTTTTGGACTTGAACGACGCCGACTGCTGCGACAGCGGCGGCCAAACGACGAACGGCCTGAAGCGAACGCTTCTTCAGATTCCGCCGCGCGACTCGAAAATAGTGAAGAGTTCGCCTAGTCGAGGCTCGTGGCCGGGGCCGGGCGTCTCGAACAACGGCGGCATAAACGGAACGCTGTCGAGCGAGTTCAGCAAGAGCGAACAGCACTTGAGCATCGTTCCGCACGACAGCAGCAGTCTGAATCTGAGCTCGAACTATCTGAGCGCGACGAGCGACAACGAATCGACGCGAAAGAGTTCGCTCGAGAGTTACAGGTCGAAGGAAAGCGTTCGATATTTGTCGGACGAGATGAGCACCAGTCGGCTGCCGCCGTCGCGGAGCGAGAACACGCTGGTTCTGTCGCACAGGCCGCTGCAGCAGAAACAGCGCAGCCGCTCGTCGATAGTCGTGACTAGCATGTCGGCGACGACGAGTCCGATTTTGAACGCGAGGCCGACGTACAGCGGCAGCCTTTTGAGCGTGAACACGGTAAACACGACGACGACTTCCGAATCGGTCCACAGCCTGAGCTCGGACAGCGACGGCACGAGTTGTCCGATTCCGATCGGAAGCAGCACGCCGTCGAAATTGAAAAAGAGCACGTCGAAGAGCGTCGGTTCGAAAAGTTCGCGCAAATCGAATTTCGTCGAGCCGAAAATAAAAATCGACTGCACGGCGCTGCATCCCGACATGAATTTCCTGTCGTCGAATTACACGAACTTAGAAAGCACAACGTCGAAAAGTCTGACTAACATCAGGTCCGACTTGAACGAGGCCAGGGCGAACTTCCTGAAGCCGACGTATCTGAAGTCGACTCTGCAGGACACGATAAAACGCACCGACATAATGTCGTCGAGTCAGGACGGCCAACAACTGTTCAAGACTCCGTATTCCGTTCAGAAGGGCGACGCTTGCGCCGGAACGAGTCTTCCGGATCCGATGAGCGAACCTTCGTCGCCGCAGCCGGGGATATTGCAAGTGTACGCGGCCTACGAGACGGGGTTGGCGAGCGGGACGAGTTTGAAGTTGCGCGTTTCGCCGCGAACTACGGCCAGAGAGGTGGTCGACCTCGTCGTCAAACAGCTCAACATGGCCGTCGTTCTCAAAGGCAAGGAGGGACCAATTTACGCGCCCGAAAAGTTGCAGAACTTCTGTCTGGTCGCCGTGATAGGCGCGAGAGAGCGATGTCTCAGGGACGACTTCAAACCGCTCCAGCTGCAGAATCCGTGGAAGAAGGGCAGACTGTACGTCAGACAGAAACAGGACGTGCTGGCGGCCATCGAACATTCTAGCAAACATTCGACCGTTTTGTGAGACAAGGCCGACGGCCGCAGCTAGTATAGGTTCAAATTGTGTTCATGTGTACATAAGCTGGTGATTGTCGTCGTATGGATAGATTATAATAATTATCGATAATAATAAACAAAAGATAAGATTGTAACCGCCGCGATCGTAGACGGTTCCGATCGTGTTTTATTTATCGAGTGGCAGGACTTCTCCGAGCTGATAAAAAAAGAAACCAATTTGAAAAATTGCTTGAATGTTTGGCAATGTTTTCCGCATCTTTGGGCAGATTTTCCAACACCAATTTAAACAACGCCGCGTAAAAACGTCTGATCGCTGCATAAATTCTAAATTTAAACTTGTTGTCTCTCAAGTCCACAGCTCTCCAGCCTGATTTCGTTACAATGAAAATAGACGGCACTGTCGAACATATTATCTTCCTTCTACATGAGCGTCGCGAGCGACGATTCAAACAAATACACGTTTAGAATTTTTCTAAACTTAAAAATATAATACATAAATTGAAATTAAATACTTCAATGCGACACGAACCTGATATTAAGTTATTCTTAATATTGATATTATTTTATTTCTTAATTTCGTTCAAATTTCTGTCGAATAAGTAAAGTTAAAATCGTAAATTGATTTGCCAACTCACAAAAACGGGGAGGTTACAATAACTGAAGACTATCCAATTGTAGTTTATAGAGTTATCAGCAGTGCCGGCTCTATCCATTGAAGAAAGAAAACGATCGGGCGATCCGCGCGTCAAAGGATCGAAAAGTGCTGCCACCGCGGCTGTCGTTGTCTTTTTGTGTCCAAAATGTCGTCTACTTTTAAAAAATGTGATATATTTTGCACAATGAAATTTATGAACATTGTTATTTGTTAAATTTTAATCGATAGACTTTTAAATCATTGTTTAGTTGACGGTCGTTTGAGCTCAAATATATTTTTTGTTTTTGATGTGCTTTGAAAGTCGATGCAAAAAGGCGTTGAAGCAATTTTTTATCGCCGCCGAAAACGACAAATTATTGAAATACAATTTTTTTGTGAAAATTGCTGGCCAATTTAAAGATAAAAATAAAAATACTTTGGCGGGCCAAAGTAATTATTAATGCGTAATGGATTTATTAATAAAGAAAAATAAATAAATAATTGTGAATTTAAATGTTGCAATTTATTTATTTTTTTCGATGTCGACTAAAATATAATTAAAAAGAGTTTGGCTTTTCCAAGGAAATGGAATTTCATGACGCGTAGTCCTCAGTACAGCTGTAAAACTAAATGTTTGGCTATAATTTATGCCTTGTTTATGCCTATGTTTTACGTGAACATAATACAAATTTATTTGCGTCTTTTGGATTTTCAACTGTTTAAAAAGTGAAAATCTGAAAGACGTGAAACAAATGAAGCCTTTTTATGTTCAAATTAACTGATAGTCAAATGTCTGTGGTGCTAGACTGCAAAAAAAAAAAAAATAATTATTTAGATGCGCTTCATAGTATATTATTAAATAATATTATAGTTAGTTTATATAAAAATACTTTGTAAATTTTATTTTATTTGCACAGGTGTACAAAAGTGATTGTACAAAATTATATTATTTTGAAATTATTTGTACTTTTCTTTTTGGTCAGACCGAATTTTCTTTGAATTTCTTTATAAATTATTCGTTGATCAAATTGATTCTTCCAAAAAAAAAAAAAGGTGTGGGTCTCGGGACCCCCGACAGATGTGAAACATCAAAGAAAACGTTATTGAACTCGGTGGTATTCTCTATGTAGTAGTATATATTTTTTCAAAAGCAGCAACTAACTGTTATGCTGACGTAATCCTATATACTGCACTGTAACACCGCGTGTGCTACAGTGCATGCCTGAGCCAAGAAAGAGAGAGAGTGCCGCAGTGGTGGGGAGAACAGCAGCGAAGGAGAACATTTCGTTGCATATTTCCCCTCACGCGGCTGTTCACAGCCCGACATAAGATGTTTCACATCAAAAAAAAATAAAAAATCGTTCACTATCCACATTTAGAGACTTCAAAAATTCGGACGGTCTGAGATGTGTGGTAAAAATTTTAGCTGTTGAATTACTAAATATATTATGAACAGGGAATATTAAAGCCTCCTAAAAGTGGACAAAAAAAATGGAATATTTCACGATTATCGGTTTTAGAAATTCCTATATTAAAAAAAGTATCGAATAAAACTAAAAACTGTAAATTAAAATGATTTTTAACCGAAAAGACAGACTAACCGTAGACTGTAACAATAGTGTGATAATAATGTTATAAATAATGTTACTAAAAATATTTTATAGGTGGAAATTTTTCGTGATAAGAATTAATTTTAACGTATTTTTTGTAGATATTGTACAATAAGTTAGAAGAAAAACATTTTACCGAAAACACCGAAAGAAATAATATTTTTATTGATATATTTTGAAGGTAGAATAAATTTTGTTGGCGCAATCGCATAAAAAAACAGAATTGTACGTTTTATAGTCCTATATAAAAATTAATACATTATATTTGTATGATTAATTATTTGAACCATTCATGCTGAAAAAAATGGTGCACACAGATTATTAAAAAAAAATATATAATATTTAAAAACTGTCGACAGATTTCCTGCAAAACTTAATTTTCAGTTTGTATTTGATTTTTTCATAAACAATAATCAGCAGTCGCGAGAACGGGAGACGAGGGGCCACCATTTATTATTCCGAATTAAATGCGATATTCTGTTTGGAAGAAGAAACTGTGATAATTTTTAAGAAACGTCTTAAATATTTTTTATTTCATTTCTTTAAACTCAAGTTTAATTTCGAAAAAAATATTAAAATTTCCATGTTTGCTTTGAACACGACTGAAGCAGTGGCGTAACAACCGACATGCTGTACCAGGGCCGTAGCTAGAGCGGAATCAAGATAGGGCACTGAAAGTTTAAAGTAGGGCTGAAGCAAAAGACTACAATTTTTTAATTGGATTGCCCACCTCATCTGGTGATATCAAATTACAAAAGCAAGAAAACGGTAAATGACAATTTATTCAAAAAAAAAAAAATACAGAACTCGCCATGTTATCAAATTTCCGAAGAACTTCATTTAGTCCAACGAATTTAATCTTGTTTTTCCAAATGCCAGATAGATCAAGTCTGTCATTCTGTCGTGACAGTCTTTGCGGCTTGTTTATAATTCCTTAAGGTAGGGCATTGCCCCTTAATGCCCCCCCCCTAGCTACGGCCCTGTGCTGTACGTGCCCGATTCCGGGGGCCTCGCAAAGTTAGGACCCCCCCCCAAATTTATGAATTATGAATATTTATCGATATCTTAAACAACAGATGAGTCAATTTAAGATATTAATTTTTGCAAATGTAAATTTTTTTGATGTTAGAGATGTAAAAAAAAATAGTTCGGGGGCTCCTTTCTGCATTTCAACCTGGGGCCCAGCTTGTTGTAGTTACGTCACTGGACTCGAGTAAACGAAACGCTGAAATGTTGCGTTACGGCGCGGTTCGGAGCGGGTGTGTTATTCCGTTCCGTATCGCCGTAGCGCAACGGTTGTTACGGCACTGATTTTTTTTTTAACAGAAAAAACAGCTGCAGGAAATTTGTCGGACGGCACTCGTCTGATAGTTCGTTGCTTAAGCAGGGTATTGAAGTTCATATATCATTTCGAATTACGAACGTAATTATATCTCTAATCAAACGTTCGATAAAACAGGGTTCGTCGAATCGATTGCTATTTTGAAAGTGGAAAGTACAAAATTATTATATAAAAAAACAACAACAACTGCAATACTGTCAGATCTTATGAACGTATTTAAAGACAAAACTATTCAATTAAAAATAAAAAAGCAGAATCAATTATTAAATATGTATAGGCAGTTGAAACCCTTAAAAAATGTAGACGGCTCTTACATTAGCTTATTTACAAAAGGAAAATTGCAGCTGAGGGGGGGGGATCGATTTTGACCAGTTTTTACGTCCCACCTCTACTATGGTAGGGAAGTAGGTAATGGATTTAGTCCGAAAAAAATATTTCGAGATTTTAACAGATCTTCGCGTTTTGAGACCCTAGCAATCGTTTAAGATCATTTTCTGACTGATGTCTGTATGTGTGTGTATGTGGTCAATTTTTCGCCTTCGAAATCGTAAAAACGGAACGACATACGGCCATGCCGATTGTTCTATTGTGTTTATCAGCCTTTAACTTAGATCTGATTAGATTTTGAGTCAAATCGGTTCAGTGGATCCTGAGATATTTAAAAAAACGTTCTCAATGTCACTTATTAACATAGGTAAAAAAAATATAAATGAATTCTAGATGTTATAATATGAAAAAAATGTAAATATTTTTTTCTCTAAAATGTATAGTTTTCGAGAAAAAAAAATTTTACTAAAAAAAAATAAAAATTGTACGTAAATCAAGGTAACCATGATTTTTGCTATATTAAGCTAGCCATCAGTGGATCACCAAACAAAAAAGAGGGCCATGCTTTTTTTCAAAGAATAAAAAAAGAGTGTTTATTTTTTGCAAATATTTACTAGGTGGGAAGTATAGGACTGGTCATCAGTCGAATTTTTTTTTATTATTATTACTCTTTTACGCTTTTCGATCTAGTGAGTCTTATTTTCCGAGATGCAATTTTGAAAATTCAAGGAACTTATACAAATTCTTTGCATTTTCAAAATTCTATATCTCGAACGGTTAAAAACGGTTTTTATCTTCGGGCTCTAATTTAGTCCTTTAAAAGGCATAATAAAATCAATTTCATCCGCCGTAACGGTAGTCTTGTTAGCTAAAATTAAATTGTGACCCGAGCTAATGTTTGAGCGCCTACATTATTAATGTCTTTGTATTCTAAGACATATTCGTAACAATTTTTTTATAATTTACATCTTCCATCGATCCAACGCAGATCTTATGAAAACATCGTATCATAGAATTATAGAAAAATATTTAAGTGTCTGGAAAAAAAATGCACTTCGCTTGTCAGTCTGTAATCTTTTATAGCCGAACCAAATAACGTTGCAAAATTTTCAAACGGTGGTTTTAAATTTTTCGAAAAAGTCCAATAAGAAATAAGGTTCAGTTTTATGGACAGACAAATCGTGGTAAATTTTTGCTATATTGTGTGTTTTAAAGACCACCAACAGCTAAGGTTATTTGGGCCTAGCACCAATTCATATTTTCAATTCATTATTTTTTTTTAATAATAAATTGAAAATCGAATTGACACTTTTACCAGCTCTCGGGCTAGAACCCGGGAACTGGGTTTTTGCTATACTTTATTAAAAACAAAAGCCAGTGATTCTGCTTGAAAATCCGCGAATGAAAAAGCCGTAGCAGTATTAGGTAGTTCTACTCGTTTATTATCACTGAACTATAATAATACTGGAACTCGCTCTCCTCTATATCGAGAGATCGAAAGCTACCCGATAAGGATAAAAGGTATTCGCCTCTCTGTCTCTCCTACACGTTGCGTATTCTGAACGAGTCACACTGTCACAAAAAAAGGATGTGGGTCCCCGACAGATGTGAAACATCAAAGAAAACGTTATTGAACTCGGTGGTATTCTCTATGTAGTAGTATATATTTTTTCAAAAGCAGCAACTAACTGTTATGCTGACGTAATCCTATATACTGCACTGTAACACACGCGGTTGCCCGAGCGTGCGGAAGCCGAGAGAGAGAGAGAGTGCCGCAGTAGTGGGGAGAACAGCAGCGAAGGAGCGGACCATAAATTTCGTTGCATATTTCCCCTCACGCGGCTGTTCACAGCCCGACATAAGATGTTTCACATCAAAAAGTTACCGCTCATTTATTTTCATGACAAAGACAGAGATACCTACCTATGGCGGCCATGTCTGTCGGATCGCCTCATTGGCCTCTGTGCGCGTTCCAGTACTGTTACAGTTCAGTATTTTATATTATTATTGCTTAAGGTACGTGCAGTACGCAGCTGGGATTCTAGATGGTAGCATGTATGGTAGATGGTGGCTGAAATTATAAGCGCTTATAGGTTTGCACAGCGAAGCTTTGATACAAGCTTAAGTCGCGTTTGAAATGTCAGATAGCGAAGACGAATATTTGTGTTCTTCTGCTACAAAGTGGTATATTTTAAATACAAATTTGGGCAGAAGTTATCATGTCCACCCTATTAATAGAAAACGATCTAAACATGGCGAATTTCATCATTTATACCAAGAATTAAAATTTTACCCAAACCTATTTTTTGAATATTTACGTATGGAACCTAACACTTTTAAATACGTCTTAGAAAAAACTCAAAACAAATTAAATAAAAACTGGCAAAATTTCACTTATTAAACTAGTCATATCCATTGCGAAACTTGTAACGGCCATTTGACAGTTGTCACACGTTGATTGTAGTAGTCAGCGCTCTGAAAGAATGGTGAGATACATTCTTGAATCTAGCAGCTCTTGTAACAGCGCTTATACCTGCTACACTCACTGCTTCGTTGTGTACGCTCGCATATATAACAATGCATTAATTTAAGCAAGCCCTGCTATGATCTATGCTACCATCTAGAATCCCAGCTGCGTACTGCACGTACCTTTATACAGTGCTTCTTAAATGGAGAAATTTAACATAATAATTATTATTGTGAAGTCAATAGCATGGTCAATATGTTGCACTGTATAAATAAAAAATTAAATACTTTGTTACATACGTAGTAAAGAAAAATGAAATTATTAATTATTTCCTCATTAATTCTTAATTCGAGATCAGAATAACAAAAAATTAATTAAATTACCCAAGTAATTTAAAATACTTTTTTCAAAAAAAATTTCCGTCCTAAAATTTCAACAGGCCAATTCCATTTTTATACAAAAAGTATTGTAATTTTTTAAGAGATTTTGAATTCCTTATAGTAAATCCGGGATCAGACTGATCTTAAGATTAATTGTTGAAATTATTAAGTAACGCGATTAAGAGTGCAGATGTACTAAAAAATGAATTAATTTTTAATCTGTTCCAATTTTAATTCCAAAATTTAGGTTGTATTTCAAATTTCGCCTTGACGGCATTTTTGAGTTATCGTTCATTTTGAAAATTCATAAATTTCAAAGAAAAAAATTTGAACTGGCATTAAATTATTGCCAATAAAAATTTTGTCGGAATTTTTTAAAAAATTACTATTTCAATTTTTAAGTTAAAGGTTTTATGATAATTATTGACGATTTATATTTGCAAAAAAAACGATTCAGTGTAAATCGGCAATTACTGTACCTATGTTTGATCTAATACTTTTTGGATATTATCAATTTTTTTTTATTTATTGGAACAGAACCAAAACGAATTGCGTGGCAAAGAAGTGTAATAGAGTATTGTTGATAAAAAAAATGATATTTTGTGTACTGTATAAAAAAATACATATAATAAATGTACAGCCAATGTAGAATTTAATCTGTGTTATGCACAAAAAACGATGTCATAATTTCTGTTTAGAAATATGTAAAAATAGCACTGAATAATAAGAAATTTCAATGTTGATAATATATTCTGTCGAGTTTTCTTTTTCTTCTTTCAGTTTAAATTTTAAACGGTTTAGTGGTCATCGTAATAATTTAGACGTCAGTTATCGAGCGTCTATAATCTTCATTGAATCCGTGAAAACCTTCAAGTCTTTTTTTTAAAGATACAAAGTAAGCCATGACAGCCAACGGAAATTTGTTTTCTCTAATAAAAAAAGTCCGATTTGAAACTGTTTATTGACACTGCGTCATCATTTTATAATATTTTGTATGTCGGTTTTGGAAATTAATAATCATTCTTTTGTATTTAACACCGAACTACGGCTGATTCACTGCTTCGAATGAGAAAAATTGTATTCAAAGTACACGCAGAATGACGGAAAATGTGATACTAACAATGCCGCAAATGGTGGATTTGGCACTCGGTTCGCCTGAAGTAAGACCGTTGATTTAAAAATTTACGAGTGAATTTTCAACAATTAAAGCTTTTTGTTTCTCTTCTCTCCAGATAGGGGCCGTGAATTTCAACATCCTTCATTCGTTTCTGCACGTTCTCGTGCAGCAGGTGAACTTACTAAATACACAAATCGAGTTTCGCGGAAGTGACGGCGAAAAAATCCAATCGCTTCTATCAAACGCTTCGGCAGAACCGAAATTGACGCTTACGGAATACGCCGTCTCTTCCCGAACGAGTTGCACAAAGTCAAAAGGTTGGCATTTTTTAATAGTTAGGTACTTGATTCCCGCATAAAAGAGAAAAATAACGACGGCAATATTAAATAACTATAAAAAATATTCTGCAGGAGGTAGTGAAAGAGAGCTGAACGTCATCGAAGAGCCAGACAGCAAATCTGTAAAAAATGTGCCATCCGGGTCATCAGGTTTGTAAATATAATTTTATAAATTATTTATTAATCCAGATTTTCTTCAATATTTATTTATGATTTTTCTCTAAATTGTCCTATAATAAAACGACAACAGCCACAAGTAAAAAACGTCTTAGGAGAGATTCCGTACAGAAAATAATAGTGGTAGAGACAAAAGGACCCGACAAGCCTCGTCGGAGGACCGTGCCGCTGGCCGTGGCTCACGACAAATTCTTGGCACTGCAAAAAACCGTCAAGGGACTCGAAGACAAAATACACCAGCTGGAGGAAATACCTAGCAACGACGCGATTTGCGAAATGTTCAGGTAAAATAAATAAATTGCTGTTTGGATTTCATCGTAGATACTCTCAAGTTGGGGTCGGAATTTTATGTCAGTGTTTTTTCCGACTACTTCGGCACCGACCCCAACCTCGGTCGAATTTCAACTTCTCAACGTTATGAAAGCAATAATTCCAAGTCTTCATGGTTTCCGGGCTTGTAGGCCGTGGTCCGGTGGTATTTTTACCTGACGTTTCGTCTACAACTGCGGTAGACATTCTCAAAGGCGATGTGGCAGCGGTCGAAGTGTCCTCCTTGGCGCCAAGGAGGACACTTCGACCGCTGCCACATCGCCTTTGAGAATGTCTACCGCAGTTGTAGACGAAACAAGCCCGGAAACCAAGAAGACTTGGAACAATGCCGGCCGTGAAAGCTTGCACACTTGGATAAAGCAATAATTTGTCGACAGCACACCGACGGAGACGGCGACTTCGCCGATGACCGGGACGTGGCACCTGCTGTGTCTCGGCAAACGCATCGAGGCCAACGAACAGGGGATTGAAAAACTGGCAGGCGTCATCGACAATTTCGTACAAGAGCTCGGAGCTAACATCGAACTGTTGACGAGCCACAGATCCGAAAAAAAAGACGAAGATGTACCTGCAGAGGTAGGCGCGTACAATAACTTAATAAACTTTTGAAAACAATTTCAACAAGACTCGATATTTATTTGTTATATTAATTTATTTACTTTTATTTATTCACCCAACAGAAGGAAGAATCCTTCAGCCACGTGAGTATTTTCTTTATTTTGCAATAAAATTTAATTTAAGTCGTCTTTCGCACCCGTTAATTATTATTATTTAGAAGTCTGGACAATGCAGCGCTTTCATATAGGTTATTTAATCAAAAAGGCCTTATCCTCTGAGGTTTTGAAAATGTAGCGCATTTACTTCCACGAGCGGCGCACCGCTTATAATAAGTTGTGGATATTTCAAGAGACATAAAACACATTAGATCGATTGTTGCAAAAAATCAAATCTAAAGAAAAAGTCGACAACAATCGGCGACTCCCAAATTTAATACGTTACAGAAGTTGAAATAGAAATTTAAGTACAATATTAGTGGAACGTAAGAACTTGTGATATTTTTAATTGCAAATTGATTGAAATTCGGCGTCTGTTAATTTCAAAGGCAAAGCCGGAAAGTCAAGGCGAAGTCGTAGAGAAGGATAGGGACAGGGAGAGCGTCGGCTCGAGGAGGTCGTACATTACCAGTATAAGGGAGAGAATCGAAGAAATGGAAAAGAGAATTGACGCCATTGAGAATAAACAGCGTATGTTAAATTTTTTTTTATCTTTTATAATTTCTGTTAGTTTTTCCATCAAAATCTTCTCAAATCAATTCAACACATTCTTTATTTTGTTTCATTTTTCATTTATTTATTGTTTCAGCGAATGATGATGAAGTATCTCAATCTCGTACCGTGTGAGTTTTTTATGGGATTTATTTATCTATTATTTTATTTATTTTTACTTTTTTCGCAAATATTTTTCAACCGTTCTTTACATTCAGCGTTCACTGCTGTAAAAGTTTTAGCTCAGCGCGCTTGTCTTTTCTGATTTCGGACGAGATTTATTAACTTCCCATTGGAAGTTATTGTAATGGGTCCGAAAATCGAAATCAAAATGGAGAAAAAAATTTTATGTTTCAAGGTCACTACACTATTTTTAGAAAGATGTCTGTGTGTGAGTACGTACGTACGTATGTATGTGTCCATTTCTTTCTAAGACGAAATCTCGAGAAAGAAAAATGATATCGACTACGTTAGGGTGCCAATCGACGCGTATTAACGTAAATATGATCTGAAAGAAATTTTTTCAAAATCGGTTCAGCCGTTCTTTTTTCTTAACCAAATAACCTCCAAAAAAGTAGATTTTACACAATATCCCGCGAATAAAAAATTATATCGACTTCGTAAGGGTGTCAATCGAGGCGTGTTAACGTCATTTTGATCCGACATAAATTTTATAAAAATCGGTTCAGCCGTTTTTTTTTTTTTTTTTAATTATTGTTAAAAATAAATAATAATTATGTTTTAATGATTAAAATGATTACTTTTCTGTGTAATATCTAATTTAATTATTATTATTAAATATTTATCAAACTGGGAAGTTCGTCGTGTGGACCTCAAGGGTCGCACTTTAGTCCTAATAAACGACCCACCTCACGGCTTGTTTATTGTGATTTAAAAATTCCAGTGAAGCAGAAACGGAATTTTCCGGAATGACAGCCGAACAAGTAGGAACACAGCTCACAAAAGAACTTAAAAAATTGAAAAGCGATTTGGACTCCTTAAAAAAAGTATTCGCCGATACACCTGGGGGACCGCCGGTCGGCTGTAAGTGAATTGTATTTATTTCGTTTGTCGAAAAACGTCAAGTTTTGTGTAATAATGCCGAAGTGTTTTAATTCAAAGTCGCCGAAGAAGAGACAACAGGCGACGCAATGTCCGTGGCGCCGTCCATCGCGGCTCACGCCAGCTCGGCCAACAATTTCAACCAAATGAACGAGCAACTCGCGAACCTGGACGCCATGTTCCACACGCAGATCAATCACATGCAGAGTCAAATAAGCAGCATCGAGAAGGAGTTGGGAGTCATCGTTGAACGACTCAATTCCGGTTTGCCAGCCGGAGATGCTTTCGGTCAAGACGCAGGTATAATTAATTAATTATTAATAGTTTTTTTTTTAATTAACTTGTAGACACCTATTCAAAATTCATTGGAAATCAAATTGACTCTCCGAAATTGAACTACGGTTTTCATGGTCCAACAATTAGTTTGTAAAAAATTTTCAAACATTCAGAGCTGGGCGAGTTGTTCAACAAACTCGGCGGTTTAC
This sequence comes from Mongoloraphidia duomilia, assembly GCA_039654895.1. Classification (NCBI taxonomy): domain Eukaryota; kingdom Metazoa; phylum Arthropoda; class Insecta; order Raphidioptera; family Raphidiidae; genus Mongoloraphidia; species Mongoloraphidia duomilia. The sequence goes on from CM077518.1 coordinate 150,727, forward strand.
AAACAGACATCGAGAACATGAACGTCACGGCGTCGAAACTTGCCGAAGATCAAGAAGAACGACAAGGTCACATCGACGTAATTATAATTTAGTTTATATACAATTAGCTAAGATATTATGATTTTATGCGGGAAATTAAATTCTTTACTCTCGATGCAACTCGTAACCTATCTAGGCTCTGGTCGAACAAATCGAGTTGCTGAAGACAGTCAAAGCCAACAAGGAAGACTTGGAGGACGCCCTGGCCGACAAGGCTGACATGCAGCACGTGAATCGCAAAGTGTCGCACGACCAGTTCGACGCGGCGTGCGACGACCTGAGCCGCGGCCTCGAGGAGGCGCTATCCAAACTGACGCAACAGGAAGCCGTGTGGCAGGGAGCTCTCGACGACCTGCAGAGAGAGATCGGCAACAAGCTCGACAAAGTTGAAATCACGCCGCTGAGAGAGTTCGTCACGAACAAGCTCAAAGCGCTCCAAGACAGACTCAAAGCGCTCGCCGCCTTGAAGAAGGAAACCGACGCGGCCGGCACCAAAGTCAAACTCCTCAAGTAAATAAAAAAATTCACAGATTTCGCAATCCTTGCAACCATCGAGGACATTGGAAATGATAACAGCATATATGAAAAATAATTAACTGTTTATTATACACACAATATTTATCAGTGCACTGTTTAGTTTTGTCAGGAATAACCCTATTATTCTTCTGTTATATACGCGTTCACTTTTGCTTGATCACTTAACTTTTAAATGGATTTTTCTACAGTATTTATTAACATTTGATCAAAAATAACACCGCAGATCGTCGCAAATACCTCTCAATTAACTAGACATGATATAAAACACATTTCGAAAAAATTGCACTTGTTCAATTTTGCATGATTGCTCCTCATTTGATCGCGACACCGTTGTCTTTTGGCCTTGAACGAAAACTCGTAACTCTGCCCCCATATACGAACATAAACATTTCCAATGTTAAAAATATAAAGTTCGATACAATTTTTCCATAAAAAAATAATTCTCTTCATTCTACGTGCGTTTCAGAAACGTCAACTGTCTGTCGTGTGACAAGGACGTTGTCATGAGGACGGAACTGGGACATCCTCCGATACCTGCTACGGCGCCGCTGCCGCCCACTCGGTCCATGAGACCGTATTTGACTTATGAATTGGACGCCGTCAGAAAACAACAGAAACGGTAACGCGTCTTGCAGATATTTTCCACTTCATAGTTGATTATTTAAATCTTGACAATGATTTATTTTTCAACAGATTACCTCAGGGCAAAAACCTTCATCACTTCGAACAAGTAATGAAAGAGGAAGCGAGAGAGCGTTCAAAATCCAGAGACAGAGACGATCGGTCTGTAGCGTAAGTCTTTTTATTTTTCCAAATAGAAGAATTATTGTTCTTTTAGAAAATAGGCACTCATTTGAAAACAATTGCACTCCAGCGATCATTTATGCAATCGCTACTGCGGAGGAAGTCACACGACGACGACGCCTCAGCAACGAGTCACCAGGCTCGGCCATTTCTTGACCCAGTGGGGACCGGAAGCGATTCCGTTATCGGAAGGTTACGCGCGAGGAACCGACGGTCAGGTTAGTTGTTCGTACAGTTTAACGACTGGGATAAAAAAACGAATGACGAAAACAAACAATTATCATTACACAGATGTATAAAGTGCGGGAGGCGACGTCTCCGGAGGCTCACCCGCAGGCCGCGACTGCCGACACGGCGCACAACGTTCTTCAGTTGACTAAAAACACGCCCGACCCAGCATTCTTCGCTCCCGGACCTGGGGTTGGTGTTTCAATTTCGTTTTCTACACTTAAGTTCGATATTGAGCAAATCGATCGAAGATATTCATAATTATTCCGTTTTCTTTTATAGGGAAAAAGCGGTGAAGACGTCAGGTAAACTTGAAAATATGTCCGTTCGAGACGCAATACTTACAAAATAAAATAAACAAGGTCTTTATGATTTTCTAGATCCGTAGGCGGAGATGCCAGTTCTCCAGGGCTTGCTAAACAAGGTAACTTTTCCTTATCAAAATATCTAAATAATTCATTAATGCTGAGTAATGGGTAAAAACTATGAAATAATGAAAAATTACATTTTCAAGGTTCTCAAATCCGCCAAGGATCGGCGATACAACTGAAACGCGGAAGCGGTATGAAATAATATTTATTCAAGAAACTTTATAAGGACTTTCTTTCTGTAATTCGTTAATTATTTATAACCTGCAGGATCTCGTACGAGTCAGAAACCGCCATCTAAAGGCGGTTCCAAAGTGAGCGTCGCTCCGTCTGCCGCCGGTGAAGCCTCCAAACCTGAATCTCCTGTGTCCGCTGAGGTAAAAAAACAGATTCATCCTTGATTTTTGTATTCTAGCTTTGCACTCGAAAACAATCTAAATTGTTCTTAAAATTTTCTAGGAGGGTGGAGGCGAAGCTGCCCCTGCTGAGGAACCTGCACCTGCTGCGGAACCTGCACCGGTAAATAAAATACTTTTGCCAAACGAGTAATTAAAATTTTCAAACTGTATAATCGCCGCCCGGCAAACAGTGATTCTAGTCGGCGATTCGGAATGTCAGTTTGTACGTGGGAAAAGTTATACAGTTCGACCCCGGTGACGGCCGAACTGTATGAACGCCATCCGGCAAACAGTGGTTCTAGTCGGCGATTCGGAATGCCGGTTCGTAAAGGGGGTTTGCAAAGCTATGCATCGATGGCCGAAACGTATAGATCCGGAGATCGCCAACAGCGAACTCAAATACGGCGGGCCAGGCTGAGAGCCGGTACATAAATATAGGAGGGTTAAGAATCCACTAAGTTCAAATAAACGTATTTTCTTGTTTGAGATATCTAATTTTATTTTTCCAGGAGGCTGCTGAAGAAGCCGCACCCGAAGCGACTGAGGTAAAAATCACTAAATTATATCTCTTCTAATAATTTATATCAAGGTCATTGCACGACGTTTATTTTTTACAGACAGATAATTGTAGCTTATAGACGCTCAACAGCTGAGGCTACCCCCCAGGGGGGATATTGGGATGTAGTTGCTATCGCAATTGCATTCCAATGTTCTTTGGAAATTGGCGCTCCCAGGGACCTGGGCTCGTACCAGTCGGTTTGTGTATGCCGGCTGGCGGATTTTAATACACAGATGTATTATATTTTGTTGTGTTGAGGACGCTAATGACCTGAGTTGTCGACGCGTCTATAATCTACAATAAATAAAATTAAACAGCTGAGGCCATTATGTTGTCAAATTACATGTGCCGTCTGTAAGAACGTAGTTAGCTGTCGACCGTCTATAATTCGTTTTAGAAAAGACAAAAAAGTAATTTTTATTTCATCTTAGGAGGCTCCGCCGCCAGCAGAGCCTGAGCCGGAAGCTGCAGCATAACGAGTTGCGATATATTGTTCAGAAAATCTACACAAATTTTGCGTGACTGAATACCAATCAAATTTTGAAAAAAGTTTATTGACTTCCGTGTGCTAAGAATTAAGGTAAAAAAAAGTTTTGCAAATAGTTTTTCCACGATTCGTTTTAATTTAAATATTTCGTCGTCAGATACAAACACGTTCATAAATCGAAATCCAAGTTATTTGCAAGGCATCGAAAGTTACGATTGTTTCGTAACATTTCCTGAATAATAAAACGAAGCAATAAGTCGACAACAGAACAAGACCTCAATTATTTGAAAAATGTGCCTAATTATATGGTGATAAAAAAAACCTATGTGAAATTAATTGTTATTTATTATCATCCTAGTCTGTGATGTTTTTATTTATATTTCTAAAATATATATATTTTTTATGCACTTTCCTTCGTTCAATTACTTTTTTCATGATGATTCAAATTTTCTGTATTTATGCCAGGACACAATGAAATCGACGAGTGCACAAAATACGCGATGGCTATAATATAATAGCCAGGGGCTCCTTACCAACAGCCGTTCGGACTTGAGAATGGCCAAGGGTTTAGCAATGCTGTTGTTTACATGGCGCTGCTATGGTTTCTCTATTAAAAGTCCCCAATTCCCGGGTTCTAGCCCGAGAGCAGGTAAAAGTGTCAATTGGATTTTCAATTTATTATTAAAAAAAAAAATAATGAATTGAAAATATGTATTAATTGTATTTTAAAGACCACCAACAGCTAAGGTTATTTGGTCCTAGCACCAATTCATATGTTCAATTCATTATTTTTTTTTATAATAAATTGAAAATCCAATTGACACTTTTACCAGCTCTCGGGCTAGAACTCGGCAACTTGTAATAGAGAAACCATAGCAGCGCCATGTAAACAGCGCCGCTACACTCTCGGCTATTCTCAAGCCCTAATTGAAAATATGAATTGGTGCTAGGCCCAAATAACCTTAGCTGTTGGTGGTCTTTAAAACACAATTTTTTTTAACCAACAGCCGTTTCAAAAACCATAGCTGTTGCAAACATTGTAGTTTTTCTGTAAAGTGTACGCAATATTATATCTCTAAGACCACTAGTTTTTTTTTCTGAATTTTAGCTGCACTAGTTTCGAAAAAGAGGGAATCCGTTTTCAAAAAAATCTCAAAAACTACAACATAAAATTCCGAAAAAAATAGTTCCTGACTGTTAAGAAAAGTCCTTTCACATGAGAATAGTGATTACTAAAATTTTTGGGAATGGTAAAGTTCGACATCCTTAGTTCGATACCTTTATTTAGCCCGGAGAAATTGGACGAGTGACCCTATCATGGTTCTGTTTTCTTTCCTCAAGGTACGGAACCCTAAAAAACCGATCCCCTAAAGAAACTGAAAAATACACCACCTACTTTTTCAAACAAAATTTCTCCGGTTCCCTCAAAATGTCCCGGCCTTGCTGTTTGGCTTCGACTTGAATAAAATCCAACACAAAAATAACCTAGCCCTATGTTTATTTAAAAAATTATTAACTTTTGTTACAATTAAGCAAATATTTTGTGTTAAGTTAATTTCCTTAAAAATTATAACAAATAATTTTCTTATAAATCTTATCATGATAAAAAAACTATGCAGTTATAGTTTTTTTTTTCTCTTTATAATCGATTAATTGATATTTTATCAACTGTTTATACATAAAAAAAGTTCGGCTCTCAATTTAAAGAGAGGACTTTTTTTTCTAATTACAGCACTCGCAGGCGGCAGTAAAAATTGTTGTCGTTTTCACAAGAATGTCAACTCACATTTATTTTTGATTGGCAAAAAATGAAAAACAAAACTCAATATTTAGTCGACTAATGAAATTTCTTCTTTGATGAAAAATTCAACAACTTCTTCCTCGACATTCTTCGTATCTGAATCTAATTCGTCCGTATCGATATCTGCAAAGAAAGAACAAAAAATGTGTAATCGAATAAAAATGAAATATCGTTAAATGGAAGTTAGAATCCAAAGAAATAAATCAAAACGTAAAAAATTAAATTATACACTTCAATAAAAAATAAATTATAATTTAAAACAACTAAAAAACGCTTTAATGAACTAAAAAGTAAAAAATAATTAATTTTATTGTAAAAAAGCGTGGGGTGCTTTGTATCATATTTTCATACTACCCCACGCTTTTTTACAATAAAATTAATTATTTTTTACTTTTTAGTTCATTAAAGCGTGTTTTTTAGATTTTTTAAATTATAATTTATTTTTGCTTTTTAGTCCTGGAGATCCTGGTCAGGATAATGGGACAAACATATCGAATTATTGTATTGTCGTCTGTCCTTGATAAGTCGACAACGTTTAAACTAAATCTGACCGTTCAAAGTTGGTCAAAATCAAGTTCAAAGAAGTCGGTTACAAACTGACAAACACGCAAGCACGCAAACATACAGGTGAAGCTAATATAAGCGTGTTAAAAATGATTTTTGTAGTAACGGTTTCTTATAGGCAAGACTAGAGGAACGTATGCCTACCTTACGGCGTTACACAATTTACTATGCCCCCAAAAGTGTCACTTGAAATCATATAGAATATGATACAGCCCGCTTTTTCGGGGATAATTCCAAAAGAATTTGAATTAAAAAGAAAAAATACTCACTGTTTCTGAGTTCCAATCGTCTTGACTTCTGCTCGGTCCACTGTTCGATTCGCTTAGTTCTGTACGCTTCGAATTCCTTCATCAACGCCGACCGTTTCTCGACAAGTTCTTTCGAAGCCTTCGTCATTCGCATCCTGTCTTTGCTTTCGAATTGCGCGTAGTACTTCTTAAGATTCTTTTTGATATCCTTCTGTTGCTTGATGGACAGAAGGGACTGGGGCCGAGGCCTCCACAGCAACTGCGCGAAAGTGTCTAGATTGATGCGCTTCAAAATCTTCCCCTGGAAAGACCAGATCCAATAGCCGCAATCCACTTTCACTTTCCATATGGAAACGCCCGTGACTACGTACCGGCCGGTCGGATCCCATTCCACGTCCGAAGTCTGATAATGGTCGGTCGCGTTCATTATCGTGAAGTCGTTTGTGTCGACAAACTCGAGAGTGCCGCCGAAAGTTGCGAGTCCGGCCAAAACGATGAACTGGCCGTTGGGCGACCAGAACAGATGGTTGCAAAGTTTCTTCTCGAATCGCTTCAGCAACGACGGAGCCTGACCGGTTTTGAGACCGTAAAAGCTGACGTTGATGTTCGGCGCTTCGCCGTGGATTATGGCAAACTTTAAACCCACCGGCTCCCACGCGAACGCGTGGATGGGCTCCTTGATTTCAACGCTGTCGACGGGGATCTCCTTTTCGCGCATGTGGAAGATTTCAAAATTATAATACATTCCGGAATATTTCCGTTCGTTTTTCTCCTGGCGCGTTTTTGTGTAACGATCCACTTTGACGCACAAATAGTCTCCAGACTTTTGCCAATGTATCTTACAATCGGCGACGCTAAACAAGTTCTTGTTTCTAACTTCCACGCGATTAGGAATTTCTAGTAATATTACTTTTGCGGGAACGTCCTTGTCTTCCGCCACCCAGTAGGCCAGCACGTTGTCCGTCGGCGACCAGCAGAAGTCTCTGATACCGGAAATCTTTATGGATTTTTTGTCGAGAAGTCCGAATGACGGCGTTTCGTAAACCGATAACATGTCGTGACCCAATCGGGCAAAATACTTGTCGTCGTGAGACCACCTGAAGATGGGCCATATCGACGGTCCGTCGGGAGAGAAAGAACGTTTTTCCAAACCGGTTCTGAAAGAATAATTATTTTTAGTTTTCTTTCTTTACCAAACGTTTGTTTTGAAACAATAAAAACATTTTTATTGTTCGATGTCTTTCGCAAGTACGAAGTAAATGCACAAATTACAGAGTAACAAAAGAGAAATGACAACGATTCACTTTACCCTGAGCGTATAACTGACATCAAAATTAAACCTGAAGCAGTAAGTAATCAGGGCCAAGGCTAGCTTGTTTTGTGTGTTTTAAAGACCACCAACAGCTAAGGTTATTTGGGCCTAGCACCAATTCATATTTTCAATTCAATATTTTTTTTTAATAATAAATTGAAAATCCAATTGACACTTTTACCAGCTCTCGGGCTAGAACCCGGGAACTGGGGACTTGTAATAGAGGAACCATAGCAACGCCATGTAAACAACAGCGCCGCTACACTCTCGGCTATCAGCTATTCTCAAGCCCCGGCTAGCTTGTTGAAGGCCGGGGTTAATAAATACCTAATGTCCCAAATGATGAGGCTTTTCTGGTCATTGTTGTGGTCGGCTTGGGGCGAATACGTGACGAGGTATTTTTCACAGGGACTGAAGTCGATGAACTCAACGTTCGAGTGTCCAAACTTCATGTATTGGGTAAATCGAGGTCCGCCCCAAAGGGCAACTCCCTGTCGGTGGAAAGTCGCCAAAAACGTCCCTAAAGGTGACCATTTTACGTAAGTCTGAGTCCAGCGCTATGAACAAAGAAAGAATGTTGTTGTGAGCACACTTTTCGAGATAATTCAACTTCAAACTAAACGTTACATCGTCATAACACAATAAGTAATTATCGGAAAACTTGCCGATCTCTCTTCGACTTTCGTCGGATCCGGCTGACTGTTCTGCCAAACTTGGACCGACTGTCCCGAACTGCAAACCACGCAGAATTGATCGTATCCGTCGGGTTCCAATAAATAATAATGCAATTCTCCCTGCCCTTTGTACGGCTGAGGCTCGGGAGGTTCCCATTCGTCCGGTATTTCGTCGTATTTGTTGAAATCGGTAAATATATTAACCAAAAACGTATGAACCTTATCTAATTTATAGTTATTGGTCAGTTTAACTGCTTCCAAAGCGTTCGCTGGACTAGCATACTCGAGAAATATGTAGCCTTTCGTTTGTCCACTTTCGTTCGTAGGATAATAATCGTTCACTATTGTGCCGAACTTACTAAATATTTTATTGATGACCGATTTAAGTTTTTCTAACCGATCAGGTCCCACTTGAGGTACGCCGTCTACTACTATGACCGATTCATACCCGTCGGTTTCTTTAGGCTTCTGAGCTAAGATATCTCCGAGTAATTCTGCAAGAAGCGAAACATTAAAATCATAAATGAGGAAACCGCAATATAGGTTATGGTCAAAAACAGTACAAAATAATCGAATGTTCTTTTGATTTCTACACGTGTCAGTGTTTTAGCAATGTCTAAAAAATCGTACGAATAGCATCGACTACTCTTAAAGCACTATGACATGGAATTGATGTTTATTGCTTTTTCAACAACGTGCACGGTCAACGAAAGCATATGGCCGGCAAAGTCCATTTTGAAACAAAGCTTAAACAAATATAAATACCTTCGTCTTTGATATCGTCCACAAAATCTTCTGGATCACTAAAGTCCGGTTCACCGTCCCGCGACGGATCGTTTAATTCATCTTTAGTATTATCACCATTGTGAGTGGATTTATCTTCTGCTTTCTTTTTCGCCATTTTGATGGTTACAAACACGGCCCGGGTTGGAAACGTGAAGCGATCCACGTGAAGCTGTTTGCGCAACACGCATTGCATACACTACTAGCACTGCAATAATTTCAAAAGTAACTACAAAGTAATAACGTGGCGGTAATCTGTAAAGTTCGATTCACAAAATCACAAATGTCATAATCCGAAACCGATATTTCACAAAACTTGTCCGCGTTATTAATTTCGGAAAAGAAATGCATAAAGTTACAGCACACTCTTGTCAGCGGAAATAATGTTTCAAAACATTTTCGATATTTGAAGAAACTCTTTGCCGCAGCTTCGAACGCGCTAGTTTTTAAAATGGCCAATTCAGTACAAACTGTACACGACCAAGATAAAATTACAAAGTTAATACCACATTGTTTATTTAAATTTTCAGTTGATGTAACCTAGTACAAGTTTAGATTATGTACAAATTCATTGAACCGATTTGAAAAAAATTACATTGTTTAAACGCTCTTCTTGACGAGTAGAATAATCATATTATAGTATAAATATTATCACGCTACGATGAAAGGGGGTTGAGCAGTGAGTGAAAATAGCGATTTGCACCCGGGCGAAATCGTACAGGGCAGCTTAAAGTTATGTATACGAAGGTAAAACAATTTGTAATCCATCAGTTATACAAATTGCATAATGCAATAATATTAGAAAGAAAATAAACAATAATTTATACATAAAACAATGCAATTCGTTGAATAAAAGACATCATGCAAATTCAGCAGATTGCAAAACAACATAGTACTACGCAAAAACATAATAATATGCTAATATTAAATACCTAATTAGTATTTATAACGCGACTTAGAAAAAAAATTCAGTCCAAGCAAAATGTTCGACAGCAGAGGTTTAACGGTTTTATTGAATTTGATCGGTTTAATCCACGCTTGGAATTTAACAGACCTGAACATCGAACCCAACTATTATATTTCGTCCGTATCGGTCTATCGAAGTCGGGCATTTCTCTGTCTGCCGCGATTCGCGAACCGGACGACGGCGACTCTGGTCGAAGTACCGTGGGGTGGCGAGAACTCGTACGCTTTCAGAACTCGCGCCAAAGTCTATCCGTCGCCGAATTCTCAGGTAGAAAAATCAAGTGCCGGCTCTTTTATTAACTAAATAATAATATGATTCGTTTACTGCATAGATTCTCGGCGACTGCACCAACATACAGAGTTGCAAGTCGATCGATATCGACTCGAGAGGTCGCCTCTGGATTCTGGACGCCGGAGACGGCGCGAACTGTCCCGCCAAAGTGATCGTGTTCAACTTGTACTACGGCACCGAGTTGCAGCAGTGCGATCTGACGGACGTGTCCGGAAGTGGATTGGAACAGATCGTTGTCGATCCGGTGGTCAGCCACGAGTATGGATCGAGGGCTTACGTCACCGATCCGGCCGAAGGACAACTCATCGTTTATGCGCTCAAGGAGAAACGCTGGTGGAGACTGAAAATGGTCGCCAAAGGCGCCGGCTTCGTCGAAGGCGCGCTGATAGCGCTGTCAAGAAAGGAGCCGAGTCTCTTCATTACAGGCAGGCAGTCGAACGAGATCTACCTGTACAACTTGAACAATGTCCGGAGATCGCCGGGGCCGCCTGCCGTCATCGGAAACGTACGTCAAAAAAATTCGACTGATGACCAGTCCTATACTTCCCACCTAGTAAATATTTGCAAAAAATAAACACTTTTTTTTTATTCTTTGACTAGGCCCAAATAACCTTAGCTGTTGGTGGTCTTTAAAACACAATTTAATTTTTATTCTTTGAAAAAAGCATGGCCCTCTTTTTTGTTTGGTGATCTACTGATGGCTAACTTAATATAGCAAAAATCATGGTTACCTTGATTTACGTACAATTTTTATTTTTTTTAGTAAAATATTTTTTTTCTCGAAAACTATACATTTTAGAGAAAAAAAATATTTACATTTTTTTCATATTATAATATCTAGAACTCATTTATTTTTTTTTTACCTATGTTAATACGTGACATTGAGGACGTTTTTTTTGAATATCTCAGGATCCAGTGAACCGATTTGACTCAAAATCTAATCAGATCTAAGTTAAAGACTGATAAACACAATAGAACAATCGGCATGCCCGTATGTTGTTCCGTTCTTAAGATATCGAAGGCGAAAAATTGACCACACACACACATACAGACATCATCCAGAAAATGATCTTAAACGATCGCTAGGGTCTCAAAACGTGAAAATCTGTTAAAATCTCGAAATATTTTTTTCGGACTAAATCCATTACTTCCCTACCATAGTAGAGGTGGGAAGTAAAAAATATAGACAATTTTTATATCTTCGATAATATATTTTTAATTAATTATACTGATTTTCTTCCAGACCGAAGCACAAATGGCAAATGTAAGCTTGGTCGGCAATAAATTGGGCTATTCGTCTGGACTGGTCATCGATTACAAGGGTGGACTAAACTATTACTTGATTCGCGATTTCGCGGTCGTCCGATGGGACACCAAGTAAGAAGATTTAAAACATATCAAAATAAGTACATAATTAATTTATCGAAATATCTTTTCTCACAAGTAAATCCGTTTGCAGAAAACCGTTGGTGGCCGAAAATCACAACATACTGATTCAGTCGGCCGAAACCCTACCGTCCGTGTCCCAGTTATTTATCGGGCCGCAGTACGGCGTCTGGGCGATCGTCAATCCGCCCGAACCGGGAAGCGAGGCCGAGCTAGCGATGCCCGACGACCACATCGTCAGGAGGCGCTGTGTCAGGGTCATGAAATACAGCGTTTTTCATTAATTAACTGCTGACATTGTATTTATAACAAATATTAATAATTTATAGAAAATCAAATATTATAATTGCCAAACTAATTATTTATACCTACTTATTTTTATATACAATTTTATAATTAAAAGACGTGTGGTTTGTAATTATTTTTTATTTTTTTAACACCTTTTATCAGAAACTGTTTTTTTATGGCACAAATACATCAAAATTCTGATATAAATTTTTTGACGAAAAAGGATTTTCTCACTGTTATAGATTTTTCTATAAAACAAAATCGCCGTTATATTAATTTTGTGTAAAAAGAGCATCGGAAAATAAAAACAAAAATTTCCTATGTGAAGTTTCGTTTACCAACAATGTTTCTAAAATTCGAAAAAAAAACAGTTGCGACATTTTATTTTGTAGGATACATTTTACGTATGACTTCCATGTAATTTTTATTTACTTGGACTAATAATTTAATATCTCAACTCAAACCTCTACTAAGCTTCAGTTGTCGGGCGTCTATAATTTACAATTCATTCTACTAAGCTGGTACCGAATTAAAAACAATTTTTTGTATAGGTAGTGTTAATTTTCTTGCATGAAACTTTTGAGAGAGGAAAAATGTATAATTAAAAAAAGGGCAATTCAACAAATATATTTTTTTATTCACATTCAAACAATCAAAACAGTATCAACAACAAACAAACAAACATACTAAAAAAACAAAACAGGCAACAGTTGTAAAATTTCATTAACAAATTTTTCAGTCGTAATAACAAATTGACCGATGATGAAAAATAGTAATTACTTTCAACATCTACGTTTAGCTTTTGTCAGTGCTGTAATTTTTTTCGAATTAACAAGATCCCTGCATGACCGACAACTGTTGCACTGCTCCACAGCCAACTGTGCCCTGGATGTAGTCGGGGAAATTGCTTTCGAGAACGCGCATGCGTCCTCTCTTGTAATCGGCCAGGGCGTGCGTGGCCAGTTGGCAAGTTTGCGACCTGTAGACGGGCAAGAAGCTCTCCGAACGGAAAGGTCCGTTGGCGTCCCACCTGTAAACTTCCGGCTGTCCCTCGTAGCGGAAGAATATCGCCGAGCCGTTGTCTGTGCCGAGGATGACGAGTTTGGCCGGTTTCGGTCCGGCGTCTTGGACGCGTCCTTGGGCCGATCCGCGACGCAAGAAGTCGGAACGGATCGAGAACATTCGCGAAGAAGACAGATAGGAGAAGAAGAGCGCGTTGTTTCCGCACGATTTCCTCACGAGAGCCAAGTAGAGAACGTCTCTGCGCGCGCAACCAGCCGTGACAGCTTTGGGCAACACGACGCGATAACCTCGTCCGGCGGCGACGTCGTACACGAGGATGGCTCGCGTCGCGGCGTCACTCACGTACACGTAGCATCGTCCGTTGGCGGCGTAGTCGACGACCAAATATTGCAGCCGACTGGCGGCGCACACCAAGCCGGACAGTTCGAGGATTTTCACCACTTTGCCGGTTTTAACTGACAGGGCGACTATTTTCGGCGGGCAGCGACGGATCGGAGTGTCCAGTGTGTTGACTATGCCGACGTCGAGGACCCACAGGATGTCCTGAGGATCGAGGAAGATGTCGACAACCGACTGCAAGGCTTGGCAGTTACCTTCTTCTTGGAGCGACCAGCACGGGAACGGCGTGAGAGTCGCTTGGCATCCGCGGCCTCGCAGCGAGGTCTTCGCCAAGGTGGCCGGAACTCCGGAACGGTATCTGGGAAGGGCGACGAACACGTCGTCGCGGTAGATTTGGGCGCGCGTCGCGATCACATTCTTGCTAATGTAGCGTCCCGACGATTTGAAGATGGCTTTGGTCGAAGTGCACGGCCATTCGTAAGAACCTCCCGTCCACTGGATCACTCGCGTCTCCTTGGAGGCGTCGTTGCAGCTGGCGTACGCGCCGCTCGCCAGCGCAGCCAGGCATCCGATTAACAATAGCGTTGTCATTATAGGTCTGCGATTGTGGACTCTTTAAATTGAAACGGCTCCGAATCCTTAAAAATAAAACGTTTATTAGTAATTTGCATCACCGCTCTCGGATTACATATTTGTAAAATGAGAAAATTAAAATTAATTCTTTTAGATCTTGAAAAATATTGAATGCAATCATTATAAATTTTTATCAGAGAAAATTTGTTTATTTTTTAAGAACAAAATATTGTTTATTCTTAAGATATTTTTTTTCAAAAATTGGATATGAAATTTTAGTTTTTGATTTGTGACGACAGTGCGTGGTTCTACTTACCCCGAGTTTGAACTGAGGGCGGAGCGACAGATTGTATGTCCCGTCCATCGGCTAAGTCACCTTTTATATAGTTAGAGGTGATGTTTGACAATTAATTTGATGTGTTTTGCAAACTATGCATTGTTGACGGTTGTCTCGGTTCGACATTCGACGACTGCACTTCTTGTTTACACGGCAGCCATTTGTTTATCGTAACATTCCAAAACAAACGCCTGTCTGCGATCCAGAAATGCAACAAAAACTACCTTATTTATATTTTGAGGAAAATGTTATTTTTTCGTATCTTCCGCGTTTGTACAAAGACGTAATATTATTTAAGTCCGGCAATTGGTCATCGATCGAGAACGTTGAAGAACGCCGATTTTTTTTAGAAGATGAATTATTAAAAGAGAAAAAAATCAGCATTCAAGTCGCCACGGTTTAGAAAAGCTGCCTTTTTTCTGACGCACTTGGAAAACAAAAAACGGCGAATCGTTGAAAGATTCTGCAGTAGACTTTTTGAAAAAGTTAAGACACCTTAACAGCAGCTCGTAAAGCAAAAGATATGCCGAACTTTGCTTTCTTTCACTGAAATCGACAATTTAAAAGAGATCTGAGAGATTTCGATTTCCGCCAAAAGTTATATATTTTTTTAAAGCGGTAAAATAGTCACGAAAATCGAAATATTTTAGATCTGAAACCGACTTATATGGAAAAAATAATAACCAAAAGAAAACTTCCGTTAGCAGATTTTGAAAAAATGTTTAAACGTCTGTAACTCCTGAACAAAAAAAAATATACAGAAGTTTTCTTTGACCGATTGGAATCATCGTGTCTTTTTCTACTAATTTCCAATTTGAAAATAATCTTAAATATATTTTAGAATATCACCAGAAATCTTATTTTTTACATTATCTTGAAAAAATCACAAAAAGCGAGGTATTTCAGGTTATTGTAATTTTTCATGTAGGTAGGTATTTAATGACTGGTCAACCGTTGTGTAGACCTTAAAACTAGAACATTTGAAGATCAGGATCGGGAGTCACATATACAGCGTGTCCACGAAAGTTCTTTACAAATGGATTTTTTTTTTATTAATTATTGGAGCAAAAATTTTTTTCTGTGGAAAAGTTCTGCTCCGTCCAAAACCTCTAAAACACCAAAGAAAATTTTTTTCGGCCTAAAATTATACGAGGGAAATCAAAAAGTTTTATTTTACTAAAAATAAAAATTATCTGTGATATTCAAGATTTTCGCAAAATTAGTTACATAATCAAATTTAATTCAAAATTATAACATAACTAACTTCTAAGTAATTATTTATTCATAATTATAAATCAGAATTCAACATGTCCTCCATCTCTCTCCATACAAAGAACAGTTCTCCTTCCAAAATTTTTTTTGGTGTTTTAGAGGTTTTGGACGAAGCAGAACTTTTCCACAGAAAAAAATTTTTGCTCCAATAATTAATAAAAAAAAATTCCATTTGTAAAGAACTTTCGTGGACACGCTGTAGTCAGTGACACGTAGCTACCACAGGGCAAAGTGGGGCAGTGCCCCAGGTCCCCAAAGCTCAGTGAGCCCTTGGCCAATCCTAAAGTTACATTTATAGTTTATATTATTTTGTTGAAGATAATATTGGTTAGAAGGTTAAGTATATTTTTGCCCCGGAGTTTTTAGCCACCTAGATACGCCACTGCATCGTATTCCTTAATGCAAGTAATAATAAAAACTTAATATTATTGTTTATTTGTTTGTTTGTATAATATAATGTACTCGTTTAATTAACAAAGTGAAAAATTACAAAAATGCATTCGGCGTTGGATGAAGAAATCGGATCTCTTCAAGTGTTAGCGAAGGTGAAGAGAACGTAAAAGGGCAACAAGGAGCTCCGCCTGCGTTCATAACAATATTATTATTATGTGTATTGTGTGACGACTTCGCCCCCAACGATCGGCCTAGCACCAATTATCGCAAGCGCACGGCCTTGTCAAAAGTTAAAACGGTAGATACTCTACAATATTGTAGGTACATGTTTGCCGATTGCCCAATTGAAAAGGTCAAAGGTCTCGACTTAATGTCACTGCATCTACGGTCCCATTTAACCCTTTCATTGCCGAGGCCAAGCCACACCTGTTCTTGACTCGAAATTTTATGAGAGCCTGGCCTTGACGATTAATTTTTCTTATTAAAACGTCTCCATCAACAGATTACCCAATGATTTAAGCCACTATTTAAAACATATATTTTTTTCTAAATAAGCTAAGTACTTAGGTAGGTCAAACAAAAGAAGAAAATACAAGCTTTTATTTGGAAAAAAGTCAGTAAAAACATTTTTGAGCGGAATGAACGAATATTATTTTTTAACACGCTTATATTAGCTTCACCTGTATGTTTGCGTGCTTGCTTGCTTGCTTGTTTGTAAGTTTGTAACCGACTTCTTTGAACTTGATTTTGACCAACTTTGAACGGTCAGATTTAGATTAAACTTTGCACACTTATCAAGGACCGACGACAATACAATAATTCCATTAGTTTGTCCCATTATCCTGACCAGGATCTCCAGGACTAAAAAGCAAAAATAAATTATAATTTAAAAAAACTAAAAAACACGCTTTAATGAACTAAAAAGTAAAAAATAATTAATTTTATTGTAAAAAAGCGTGGGGTAGTATGAAAATATGATACAAAGCACCCCACGCTTTTTTACAATAAAAATAATTATTTTTTACTTTTTAGTTCATTAAAGCGTGTTTTTTAGTTTTTTTAAATTATAATTTTTTTTAATCAAACACCGTTAAAATCTATTTTTTTTACATTTCGAACGATTTGGATAAAAATTGTTAAATAATTTCACCAATTTATGAATTCGGCGTGGCGAGAAAAGTGTTAAGATTTCTTAGTAATCTAGTTCATTGATTTTTGACAACATTTTAATTACAGGAATTAAATTTATTTATTGCCATCGCCTTCGGTTGGAAGCCGGTTGACCTAGTAAAATATTTAAGATAGTACTTTTTTTTCTGCTCGATGCAAATTAAAAATTGCATAAAATTCGACTGCTTAGCAGTAAATAAAAAGTTGCTTTAGGTATTCTGGGCAATCTTTTGATTTTAGGTAGAAAAATCGACAAGGAAACGAAGTCACAGAGAAAGAGGTCCCGTTACTACTTTTTTATATCAGTTTTGACTGAAAATACTTCTATTTTAACAAGTCAATTAAATAATTAATTTTTGCAAAGATTTTATAACACGAGTTTAATAAATAATAATTACTTAGATACCTAGTTTTTGAAAAATAGCTTAATATTTACAATTGAAATTCTTAAAAGTAGTTTAATTGCCAATTAAATTGAAATCTTGTATTGAATAATTTATGCCATAATAAAGATTTCAACGCATTGTCAATTTACATAAATCTAAAAAGAACTACTTAGATCCTGCGCTGACCGAGAGACAAAAGAACCTGATAATATGAACAATTCAATGTGAACTACATTTACAAAAAAAAATACTTTTTAACCCTTCAACGAATGCTTGAATAATCGTAGGTACGTATTTATTAGCTGTTTGGAGAAATTTTTACAGTTTGGCGTCGAAATTTTCCAAATCCTAAAATACGCCCACAAAATCAATTAATCATCTAAATTTTTCAAAAATCGACTTTCGTATCCCAAAAACGAAACTATTTTGAATGTAATGAAAGACAGTCCAGTTTAAAATGAAATATTCATAAACAAGTCGAAAAAACAAAACAGAGCGATGTATAAATTGCTTTGTTCGCAAATAACGTTTGTCGTTTGTTTGAAAATAAATGAAGCGCTAAAGAGAAATATTATACATGAAATGTAAAGAAAATTATGTTTTTGTTTTTGTTTATCCTAACTTTTAAATTAAATACGGTAGTCGCTGCAGAGGTCGGCTGTTGTTCAATTGTTGTGAAAATATTATACGGAGTATAAAAGAGGGCGGCATGATTGTTGGGAACGTACAGTCAGTAATTCGAACCCTCGACAAACGGGTTTCGAAGAGTGAAGAATTCAAAAGGTGAGACATAAATCGAAATTATTAAAAATAGATTCCCTCTTTCTCAAAAAATCGATTCAATACAATTTTGTCAAGTTAAGATCATCAGTCAATTTGATCTTCCTTGGAAACATTTTCCGAGCAAAAAAAAAGGATACAGGGTCCGCAGATGCCGTAGCATTTTTTTCAAACCAATTATATAAATAATAAAAAAATCCGTATCCGGTCTCTGTGCGAAATAATTAAAAAATAAAGTTAACAATAAAAATTTACTATTTGAAAATTCCAGAGTTTCTACAAACGGCATCACACAATGCATGTCAAGGCATGCCTAGCCGTCGCGACGGCCGCCATCTTATTTGGCGTCGCGAGTGCGTCGTGCGACAAACAACTTTTGCCCGACCTGAGCTTTACTTTGAACGGCGCCAACCTACAGTGGCCCTGCACGTCCACCAGGAACATCTACCAATCGTCGGGTAAAAAACAATTTTTCACTTTTACATAATACTTATATTTTTCATCGTCGACAACGAGTTGAAAATCAAATGTTTTCTCACAGGTCGATACGTTTCAAGAAACGTGATCGCCACCCGAATCCAGATCTTCAAGGACGAGGCGTACGTCGTCCTGCCAAGATACAAGTCCGGCGTGCCTTTCACACTTGGTAAAATCTCGCTGAAGACCAAACAGTGCAACGCCCTGTTGAGTCCGTTCCCTTGCTGGGCGCTCCAGGAGGAAGGCAACTGCCAAGCGCTGCAATCGGCCGTCGACCTGTTCCTCGACGCACAGGTCAGTCAAAGTGTGATTTTTTTTAATTTTTGCAACATCAAAATGAACGACTAACCGCGTTCTTCTTGCAGGACATCCTCTGGGTGCTCGACGTCGGTATCGTGAACACGCTGGAGCAACCGGTCCGTCGTTGTCCTCCAAAGGTAATCGCCATCTCCGTGAAGACCGGCAAAGTGGTCAAAGTGCTCGACCTTTCCGGACTCGTTTCCGCCGCCAGCCGACTCCAATATCTCGTCGTCGACTACGCCCCCGACGGTCGCGCCTACGTCTATGTCAGCGACGCCGCCACTCGCGCCATCCTCGTGTACGACGTCGCCGCCGGACGAGGTTATCGCGTCGTCCTTCCGAAAGCCGTCACGAACGGCTGCGCCCGCAGAGATGTCCTCTACTTGGCCCTCGTGCGCAAATCTTGCGGCAACAACGTCCTCTACTTCTCCTACTTGTCTTCGTCGCGTCTCTTCTCAATCAAAGCCAACTACCTCAGACGCGGACAGGCGTCGGGCGCCGTCGTCGACGTTGGACCCAAACCGAACTTGCAAAAGATCGTCATGCTCGGTACCGATAACGGTGCTGCCATCTTCTTCCGGTAAGAGACATTTTTTTCCTGTCTAGATCGCGCTGCGGTAGCTTCGTAGACTTTCGTCAATCGCATATTTTCTTTGCAGACACAAAGGCGAATCCGACGTCTACATGTGGAACTCGGAGACGTGCTTCAAGCCGGAGAACTTCCTGCTGGTGCAAAAGGGCAACGAGTGCCGACTCGCGACACAAGTTGTGCCCGGCTACAAGCGACTCATGTGGGTCATCGAGAGCAACTTCCATGACTTCATCGCCAATACGGTCGGCTGCATGGGCGCTTCGGTCGCCCTGCATCCCCTTGTCAAGACCTGTGAATAATAACGCGCCCTCATCTCTTCCGATACTGAAAAACCAACCCCCTTCTTCCTCTTCTTCGTCTCTTCTGATTTCGGTTTGTTTTCTTTTCTATTCCATTTCCGCACGACAAAAATATCTTTTTAATTTCCTTTCCAAATTATTTACTTGTTGACCTTAATTTACGTACAACGGGTACGCAGCTGCTAGAATAAACGAGACATTCATTTCTGTTTTTTTGGTATTCAAAAATATTGATGTTTGAACTAAAAGACCTTTTTCTGTTCAAAACTTTAATGAAATATTCTGCTGGAACCATTTTCAGATTATTAGATGAGTCATTAAATATTTTTCTGAATACAAAAAAAAATATTGTTACAAACTGTGAAAACTGTTTTTTGTTGATGATTTTGTTATTGGTTATTTAGATATGTTGTATTATTTTGTTGATTGTGAATAAATTTTTATTTTATTTCCATTTATTATAAACTTCTAAGCGTCATTATTTCAACTATCATTCGTTTTTTTTTTAAATCTTGCAGCTGATTCTAAGATTGCAACTGAAAAAGCGGACGCGGTTAAAAAAACAATTTCAAATACAAAATGTTGCTAAGGGCGTTAATTGTAAGACAGACTGAAAATGTACAAGCAACGCAGTCAATAAATCGATAAACAGTATGACATGTCATGTTTTTAATTAACAATAAGTGATACAATTAAAAGATAATAATTATTCATTCGTAGCTAATTTGAAATAAGAAAACTAAGTACCTACTTATAAAAAAACTTTTTAGCAAAAAAAAACCTCCTTCAAAAAGCCACTAAAAAGAGGAAATAATGAAATTTTGAGGTCTCCGCCAATTTAATAAAATATGAAGTCGGTTGAAAAGTATATTATAGTGATTAATATCTTCTTTTTAACCGACTTCATATTTTATTAAATTGGCGGAGACCTCAAAATTTCATTATTTTCCTCTTTTTAGTGGCTTTTTGAAGGAGATTTTTTTATTGTTAAAAAGTTTTTTTATTTTTTACTTTTTAGTGTCAAAAAGTGACATTTACCTTAAAGGATCACACGCCGTTACTTACTTTTATTAAAATCAGCCGAACTACTGAACCGATTTTGATGAAATTTCTATGGGACCAATCTGAAAGTATATCCTTTCAAATAAAAAAAAAAAAATCAAAATCGGTTCATAAACGACGAAGTTATCCGCGAACACATATAAAACATATACCTATACGGTCGAATTGAGAAACCTCCTTTTTTGAAGTCGGTTAAAAAACGTAGCAATTAGCCCCGCCCACAAATATTCAAATTAAGACTAGAATTCAAAAATCTCATTTCATATTCCACCGCCATATTTTAATTTAGTGGCATCAAAATAATTGTTCTTTTCCACTTCTGTGGAGGTAAGAATTATTCAAAACTAAATAAGTTATTTGTCTGAAGCTGCACTGCTGCAACTATGCATATAATTGTGATTTATTATACTTACTATAATTATATAATTATTACGACAAGATTTGATTACTAAATTCCATACAATGTACGCCTGCGCCTTGGGGGCTTTAATAAAACCATGACTGCAGTTCAATAGCAGCTATGAGTGTAGAATAAAATATTATCCAAGTGGAAAAACGTTTCTAAGAATAATTCTCATTTTTCTTCAAGTTAAATTATTACCAGATATCAATGGGTGTGGTTTTCAACGTCTAACACAAAGAAATACCTTCAGTGTAAAATTATAGACGTTCAAAAACGTAGCAAAAAATAAAACAGATCTCGTCGCAAGTCTAGCGTAAAAATGCTTTATAAAAGTGCAATTAAAAAAAGCGCGTTGAACTCACCAATTTACACATTTAAAATAAACTATAGTGCAGTGGGAAGGTACTCAAAAGGCACGGGACCCGAAGTGGCGTGGTGAAAAAAAAGGGACAAACATCGAAATTGTGTGTGTTTTAAAGACCACCAACAGCTAAGGTTATTTGGGCCTAGCACCAATTCATATTTTAAATTCATTATTTTTTTTTTTAATAATAAATTGAAAATCCAAGTGACACTTTTACCAGCTCTCGGGCTAGAACCAGGGAACTGGGGACTTGTAATAGAGGAACCATAGCAACGCCATGTAAACAACAGCATAGCTACACTCTCGGCTATTCTCAAGCCCTGACAAACATCGACTTTAAGAGAGTTTGTGAATTATGATTTCAGGGTCTCCGGGCGAAATTATAATAATTTTTACAATGACCACACCAGCACAGTGAACGCCTGAAAAAAAGAGTAGATATCGTGGTGGCTTATTCTCAATCATTTGTTTTACATTCAGATCGCAAAGTTTGACACTGTACTTAATTTCTTTTAAAAAGTCACTGACATTCTTAAATCCGGCCCTGTACATGTAGCAACTGACTTTAAGACATTGTTATACGTTTAAGTAGAATAATTTCACTTAGTCATTTTTATTTTACTCTACGCACAACAACAGGAATAAAATATCTAGTTTTAGTTAAAAATGAATTGTCAAGAATAAGACGACCGACAAACTGAAGGTCGGTCCCCGATTGGTCAAGTCGGTGAACGTCAATTGTTACACCCAATCGACTGACGGACAAACAGACAACTCGCTCACATCATTAACATATAAAATAATAATTATTTACTGCGGCGTTGCTGTTTTTATTATTATGTTTCACAACGCCGATAATAATTACTTCTTGTTCTAGAGACGGCGATTTTTTCTTCCAATAAATCAATAAAGTTCCAAAGCGCAAATCATGGAGCTCCTAGGCTATTATTTGCTTTGCGTCTGTCAACGTTTGTTAAAAATTACGTTTCTGATAATTAATCAGACAAACAAGTTATAAACATAAAAACAGATCCGAACTACAGATTATCACTGTTTGCCGGACGGCGTTCATACAGTTCGGCCTTCGCGCCGAGTAAGGGTCGTAATAACTAAACAACAGTGCATCTAAGCAAAATAATTTTTGCCTATTTTTATTGATCGCACCGTACCTACGCCTAGAATATTTCGCTAGAAAAGTGGTTCCGCATACTTTGCTATAAACAAACAAATAAAAATAACGGTACAAGGCGTGGATATCGCAATTTGCAAACCAATATTGCATTTAAATAAAAACGCACGGTTTTCTTGCAGCCGACATTCAAGATATTTGAACTGTGTCCGCTCTCGCGTAAAAACAAAGCGGCCACGGAGTCCCAGCCATTTGCACGGGGCGCGGCGCCTCGTCGATCGATCCTTGCAAAGGTTATCCATAACATATTTTATATAGCTGCAGCAGCTTTTATTTATTATACATCGAAGCATTCGATGTATATTAAATTCGCTTTTTCCTGTATGTATGTATGTCTCAATCCTTTGTCGTACCATAACTCGAGTTACTGTAATTTGTTTTTAATGAAATTTTGAACACACATGCGTTCCCATCGTGGCAGGATCTGTATTGTTTTTCATTTACGTAGCTAAAAAAATAGTGCCCTTTTGGCCATAAAATGTCAAAAAACCTTCCGTATCTTCGATACGGTTCAGCCTTGAAAAAAATTTATTCAAAGTTAAAATTGCTTTTGACACAAATTGTCGCTATAGGTCCAAAGTAATTTTAACTTTTTTATTTCGAAAACACACTTCAGTTTTTTATAATATTATCTATATAAAAAAAAAATCCCTATAATAGCCGGGGGTCAAGAAAAGAACATTAAACATAATTTATGCAGCGATTAACGAGCAAAATCTAATTAAATCAAGTGACCTATGAAGGTATTTTTTTTTAATTTCTGTTTATACACTGAAGGACATGAAGCAATAAAAATAAAAAAAAGATCATAATAAAGTACTTGGAGCTGTGACAACTTTGTTCAATGAAAATTTCCTTTCATATAAAATCCGATCATTTTTGCTCACACTGTACGGTGACTGTCACTCCAATAAATCACTCGAAGAAAAAATTACAGAGAAAAAAATTTTGAAACTGAACACAAAGCACAAAAATAATAATATATTTGTTTCAATAATTCATAATAAAAACCATTGAAATGTGAATATCGTAATCTGATTTGATTTTTTTTTAAATTATCATCTAGTAGTAGCCAGGTAGTACTTATTTCTATGAGTAACCACAAAGCAAAAACCCCTCACGTCGCTATTTTTTTTTTCTCTGTAATTTTTTCCACATCTTGATATCAAATTTTTTTAGTCTTATTTTGTAATTACGTAAAAATATTTCATATTTCCATAAATGCTAAATTTAAAACTTTTCAAATCTGCTTCAACGAAGAGGGCAGTATAGCCTAGTGGTTAGCATGCTTGGTGCCGCAACCTCTAGACTGGACTGCCGTGGGTTCGAATCCCACCTGCGCTCATGGATGTTTTATGATGTTATTTAGTTTTAAGTTAGTTGTTATTTAGTGTAGTTGAAAGACGTTAATGACCTTAGATGTCGACGCGTCTATGATCTACAATAAATAAAATGCTTCAACGAACGAGTTCTGTTTTTCGCTGCAATGAAAAGAGACAGCATCGTCGCCTCAACACAAGCGTCGCGTCGCCGAAAGTCTAGTACATTTCAAAGCCAAATAAACTCCCAAAAAATGCGTAAATCGAAACGGAAACACCAATGCCAGCGCAAGACACGAACCTGATATTAAATTACAACAAGTTTTTTTGGACTCTAAGTTCTATTGATAGATTAAAGACGCTCAACAACTAAGCGCATTGGTGTCAATCCTTAGTTTTAATCTTGTTCGAACGTATTTCAAATAACTGAAGGTTCAATCGTATGTGCATTTTAATAAATGTTTTACCAAAAATCCAACGTATTGCAAAATGTTGCTAATTAAGTAAATAACAACGGATATTCAACACGTCGGTCGTTTCCTACGTAAGAATGCAAATATATAAACGCAAAATTTTCATACAAAAAATAATTTCTCCAGCGGCGCTTGCGCAATATCGTTAATATTGTTAAATTATGACTACCTATAAAAATTAGTCAGCTGATAATTCCAAATGCTTTCAAATTCCCCCCCAGGGGGGACATTGGAATGTGGTTGTTATCGCAAATTGCACTCCAATGTTCTTTGGGAATTAGCGCTCCCAGGGACCCGAGCTCGTACCAGTCGGTTTGTGTATGCCGGCTGGCGGATTCTAATACACAAATGGATTATTTGTTGTGTTGAAGACGCTAATGACCTGAGTTGTCGACGCGTCTATAATCTACAATTAATTAATTAATTAGCTTTCAAATTCAAA
The DNA here is from genome assembly GCA_039654895.1 of Mongoloraphidia duomilia. NCBI lineage: Eukaryota > Metazoa > Arthropoda > Insecta > Raphidioptera > Raphidiidae > Mongoloraphidia > Mongoloraphidia duomilia. The sequence goes on from CM077518.1 coordinate 175,654, forward strand.
CTGCTTTTTCCTCAAATAAAAAATCCAAATTTATACAATATTATACAAAAAAAGAGAATTTCCGGCCCAACTTGGGGCTTTAATTAATTATTTTTTAAAGAATACTTATTAAGAAAAATATGACCGGGAGCGTCGGTTTGCTACGTTTTTTAAAATAGTGTGAAAAAAATTGAAATAATAGGTATATTTTGAAGGTGCAATCATATTGAAATATAAAATATTTTAATCGATAAATTTGAAAGAAACAATTCCCGGCATTCGTTAATTAATATGTAAGCAATTATTAATTATAATTAGCACAAAAATTACATCGCAACAATGACTAATTATTCATTCATTAACAACACAACATAACAAATCACGCATTATGTAACCTTTATACGGTTGTGAAACGCGCGTAAAATATTTACATATATTAAACTATATAATACATTTGCTTTTTTCCATTGTCGAGCGTCTATAATTTACAATATCTATCTATCTATCTTTTTTTTTTTGTTGCGGAGGTGAGGAAATCCATCATGGACACACCGTTGGTCCTCCAACGGGTAGTGTCAGACTCCTACTGACTAAAACCTCATCCCCTTTTCTCGCATCTGATACCGGAACCGCTTTCGCATTACTTCAATACCAGTGCTGGTGATCTATCTATCTATCTATAAACTTTTCTAATTCAGGCATTAGTTAGCTAGTTAAATTAAATTAAAAGTTAGTTAAATTAATTAAATTAATTGACTAGGTAAATATCAAAACTTAAAAGGGGGCTCACGAGCCTTGACCAGTAGCGGCGCTAGGGTTTCTTCTAGGGTAGTCCAGTGTTGGATTTGGTGATCTGAAGATGGGCTGCAATAACATTTAAAACCTAAATTTCAGTGCTCGATAAAATTTTAACCCAGGTTACTTGCTATAGAATTTACAAGAAAAATTGTTGAAATTTCGAGGGTTAAAAACGTATATTTAAAAGATAACCTAGAGATTGGGGATTAAGCCAGGGTGGGCCAAGACAGTTTAAAGTCCACCCTCTGGCGCCGCCACTGGCCTTGACTTAAGTAAATATTCCAATAATAATATAGTTGGATTAAAATTACTTGACTAATGCAGGTTACTACATCAATCTTTATATAGAATGACGATCTAATTAATTTTAAATCTACGAGAAATCAACTTATAAGCTGCGAATAGCTATTAAAAGTGGCCTAAATAAGCCGCGTCCATGACAATTTTTTTTAAATTATTTTTAAATTATCAATTAATTTGTAACACAAAAGATTCAGTGAATGGCGACTATAAAATGTGTCTTTTATAAAATCAATATAAGTAATAATTATTTATAGCTAACTACAAAAATCTTACGAAAGAGCGTATTTAGAATTACAAAACAGTTTTTACATTGTTTTCGAAAACGAGGAAATTGCTGTTAGATTTTTTTTTCCATCATTAATGCATAATATAATATGTATAATATTATTATGCGTCAGTCAAATTATTTATATTTTTAACTTCCCGTTGGAAGTTATTGTAATGGGTCCGAAAATCGAAATCAAAATGTATAACAAATTTTTATGTTTCAAGGTCACTACACTATTTTTAGAAAGATGTATGTGTGTGTGTGTGTGTACGTATGTACGTATGTGTCCATTTCTTTCTAAGACGAAATCTCGAGAATGAAAAATGATATCGACTACGTTAGGGTGCCAATCGACGTAAATATGATCTGAAAGAAATTTTTTCAAAATCGGTTCAGCCGTTCTTTTTTCTTAACCAAATAACCTCCAAAAAAGTAGATTTTACACAATATCTCGCGAATAAAAAATTATATCGACTTCGTAAGGGTGTCAATCGAGGCGTGTTAACGTCATTTTGATCCGACATAAATTTTATAAAAATCGGTTCAGCCGTTTTTTTTTTTTAAAATTATTGTTAAAAATAAATAATAATTATGTTTTAATGATTAAAATGATTACTTTTCTGTGTAATATCTAATTTAATTATTATTATTAAATATTTGTCAAACTGGGAAGTTCGTCGTGTGGACCTCAAGGCGACACTTTAGTCCTAATAAACGACCCACCTCACGGCTTGTTAAATGTTGGTAATACGCATGCGCCCAAAATCAAATAAGTTCACCGGAATATACCTTTTTTATTCAAATCAAAAAAAAAATGACATTTTAAAAAAACATTAACTATAATGAGTCTTTCAGTTGGGAGCTCACCAATTTTGACCATTTTTTTAAAAATTCGGTATTCTAAAGCTTTCCTCCGTCTCATAAAACAGTTGGTCAAAATGGAAAATCCCCCCTGAAACCGAAAAATTGGTATATGGAAAACTAACTAGTTCTTATATCGGCAAAAAAAAGACGCCCACTAAAATCTCGATTTCATCTGCCCGCGGCTAATTTTTATATTTGTGAACAATCATATTATAATAACAAATCTTATTGAATTGTTGCTTGTAATTTAATAGAAATAATAATTATTTTATTTCACACTTTTTAATTTTCGAGGTCACACGTAATGTTTCCTGCAATGTATAATATATTATGATATTGTTTTTTTTCCACTGGCAGGTATTACGTTAATTCGAACTTGATTATGCATGATAATATATCGATATATTATATTAGATTGAATTATTTTCTCAATCAAATATTTAAATATTGGTCACAGACATATATTTCTAATTTTTACTTCCCACCTCTACTATTGGTAGGGAAGTAATGGATTTAGTCCGAAAACAATATTTCGAGATTTTAACAGATTTTCACGTTTTGAGACCCTAGCAATCGTTTAAAATCATTTTCTGATTGATGTCTGTCTGTATGTGTGTGTATGGGTGTGTACGTGTATGTGGTCAATTTTTCGCGTTCGATATCGTAAAAACGGAACAACATACGGCCATGCCGATTGTTCTATTGTGTTTATCAGCCTTTAACTTAGATCTGATTAGATTTTGAGTCAAATCGGTTCAGTGGATCCTGAGATATTAAAAAAAACGTTCTCAACGTCACGTATTAACATAGGTAAAAAAAATATAAATGAATTCTAGACGTTATAATATGAAAAAAATGTAAATATTTTTTTTTCTCTAAAATGTACAGTTTTCGAGAAAAAAAATATTTTACTAAAAAAAATAAAAATTGTACGTAAATCAAGGTAACCATGATTTTTGCTATATTAAGCTAGCCATCAGTAGATCACCAAACAAAAAAGAGGGTCATGCTTTTTTTCAAAGAATAAAAAAAGAGTGTTTATTTTTTGCAAATATTTACTAGGTGGGAAGTATAGGACTGGTGATCAGTCGAATTTTTAACTTCCCATTGGAAGTTATTGTAATGGGTCCGAAAATCGAAATCAAAAAGGAAAAAAAATTTTATGTTTCAAGGTCACTACACTATTTTTACACTACTTTTAGAAAGATGTCTGTGTGTGTATGTGTGTGTGTGTGTGTGTGTACGTACGTACGTACGTATGTATGTGTCCATTTCTTTCTAAGACGAAATCTCGAGAATGAAAAATGATATCGACTACGTTAGGGTGCCAATCGACGCGTATTAACGTAAATATGATCTGAAAGAAATTTTTTCAAAATCGGTTCAGCCGTTCTTTTTTCTTAACCAAATAACATCCAAAAAAGTAGATTTTACACAATATCTCGCGAATAAAAAATTATATCGACTTCGTAAGGGTGTCAATCGAGGCGTGTTAACGTCATTTTGATCCGACATAAATTTTATAAAAATCGGTTCAACCGTTTTTTTTTTTTTTTAATTATTGTTAAAAATAAATAATAATTATGTTTTAATGATTAAAATGATTACTTTTCTGTGTAATATCTAATTTAATTATTATTATTAAATATTTATCAAACTGGGAAGTTCGTCGTGTGGACCTCAAGGGTCGCACTTTAGTCCTAACAAACGACCCACCTCACGGCTTGTTTAGGATTGTGATGGTAATTCGCGTCACACAATTTTTGTCACCCATTTTGAAAAACGTCTGAGAAACGCTGGTCTACATATATTGGCATGGCGCGACCTTCGCAGTTTCCATGTACCATAATAATAATATTATCTGCCGTGTTGAATATAATGGGAAAATCAAACAGCGCGCTGTCACGCCGCCATGCGATCATGCAAAAAAAACAAACGACACAAACCAGCGAAGCAATAAAGCACAAGCAAAACGCTTGACCTTGATCTTCGCGACAAACGAAAAACTTCGGTTTTGGATCATTTCTGTGACGAATTGCAATTCTTTAAAATTATTATACAAGCAGGCCATGAAAAGAAGCTTAGAGCCGCGACAGCGAAAAAAATTGTTGTTTTCGATTAATTATTATTACATAATTACATTTATGCATTCTTCCAAAAGATGTTATGACATTATAAAATTCTATCAATTAGTCATGCAATAATGATTCGTATTTTTTGAACGCCTTTCATATTTTCGACGTAAACATCAATAATTAGGTATGGTAAAAAATTGCACATTTATTTTATTGTAACATATTTCAAGGTCACACGTAATTTCTTATCCGGTAATAATTTTTAAATACCCCAGGGGATGTTGCCTTATTACATATATTATAGGTATATTTTTATAAAAGCTGTTTCGCAATCTGAACACAGAAAACTAAAAATATTTTAAACCTCAACGAAAGAGACGGCACTGTACCAACTACCAAGTGACTCCTGGCGTCGATAAAATACCTAATGTGCTTAATGAAAACTTTTTGAAGTGAAATTTCCTTAGGCGCGTTAGGCACTCTTTGCCTGGGTACTGAAAAAACGTGAAGCGTTCGCAACTACTTCCGTAAGAATTCGCAACCCGACCGTAAGAATTCGCAACATACTTATATCATAAAAAACGGCTGTATACACACTGCCACTCATATAGCGCTGTTGATTTAGTCTTTGCGTTCTATGCATAGGAACCTGGGTTCGAGGCCTGATGGCATCATAGAATTTTTGACGTATTTTTTTTTCTAAATTCTACATGATATTTATTTATATATTTTTTAATTTTTGTTATATTCTTTCTTTGACAATAATTATAATTTTTTTTTAAATCAAGGTGGAATTAATTAAAAATACAATTTTAGTATTTTAGTAATAAATTATTTTTAGTTCATAAATGCGCTATAATAGATGACACCAAAAATTAGAAAATCTGAAGTTTTCACTTCTGTCGTGTGGTAATAAGCACACACCCATTTTCTTAATTTTTTTTTTAATTAACGTGACCTCATTCATGTTTTATGAAACATCCTGTAGTAAATATAGTAATTGACTAATTTTGCTCATCGAGATATTCAAATTTTATTTTATTTTTTACCGTCTTAAAATAACTGCCGTGATATTGGCATTAAATTAATTCAATTGTGCAAATTTTTCTTTCAATTAAATTACCAACTGCATGCAAACAATTACCGTGCTTTATTCATTTGTCTTGACATTGTTTTGTTATAACAATAGAGATTTATAAACATTACCGTACCTATACAGTCATTGGTCGACAGTGTATTGTTTAACATGACATTCTTTTGTTGATCTTTGAAAATTGCATATTATTTTACTGCAGCAGCACGTTTGATATTTTGATTGATAAACTTTCGCACGCCAATATCAAAACAATGCAATAATATTACGAAAATTTTTAATTCGAAATCATAAACCACTGGATCTTCTTAAAATAAAACAATATTATTTATGCACCCACGCGTGCTGCTGGCTTTTTTGTACCTACATCAAAGTTAATAATAAAATCGGGGATCATTAATCAAAAATGCACTTTCTAGAACGAAAGTTTTTTTTTAAGTTTAACAGGTTTTAGCCTTATAAATTATCGTATTAGTTATAGGTAGGTACCTAGCCTACTTATTTCATAATAAAAATACTACCTACAATTATTATATAAGTAGGTAAAAGGTTATTCATCAATATGGATTTACAAGTTCAAATCTTCATATTTGATTCAACTTAGAAACCGATTGAGAAATAAATAAGAACAAAATTTTTTTGCCATACCCACCACAAAATAGTTACTTTCGATGTATGTGTAGCTGCTTTTAATGAGTCATTTATAACAGGCAGGCGTGCCGAAAGTGTCTTACTTGCCGCACTAGGGTAAACGGTTGCCATAGCAACTTCTGTTTATTCGCTTTATACGCCTGCCATTACTTACTCACGAGCTTCGCGGCATATTGTAGAAGTAAAGATGGCGACGCAAATGAGCTGTCAAACTTTTTTTAATGAATTGTGGATTACAGACGCTCGACAACAAAGGTAATTAGCGTAAATGAGTCGTATTAAGAGTAGCTTTTTTGTAACAAATAAGTTACTGAATCTAAATTTTATACTTAAACCCCTTTTTTTCCATTGGCGTAGAAATTTGAAACGTTCAAATATTAAAAAACCCGAGTTCTACGCCTGTGGATTAATATTAATCATAGTTTTGATATGGTTTTTTTTGTTCCATAAAACTATGCCAACGTGCCAAATTTTAGCAAAATCGCACAAGCCGTTTTAAATTTAGGTATAACAAAAAAACGATTTCAAAATTGTAACTTCAGGGCCGTATACCGCCCAAACTAAGAAATTTTGTAAGAAGGTAAGTTTCCTTAAATCGGCTTATTTTGGTCTCAAGAACATGTGGTAGGCGTGTGTAAAGTGTCTTTGAGGACACCCTGTATATTTCGTGCATAATGGTATTACGACTCGTGTGACATACTATCATCACTCGTCGTAATATAGTCCAATACACATCTTATAGATATACGTAAATCTACTACTACATTTCATGGTATCACATAATTTTATTTTTATTAAAATAAGCATGCGTTTTAGGCACATAATTAATTAATTTGTTATTTATTTATCATCGCCGTGTTATTAACTTATTGCAAAAGATACGACCTGTTATACCATCGACACCAGTTTTTTTTTACGTAATCTTATTTTAAACGACCGTCGGGCGGCGACTTTGGACCACACCTTGTAGGTAAATTTTTGATCGTTCGAGATTGTTTTTTTTTTCTCTATTTACTGACAGCAAGTACCGATCGCAACGTAAATTGGAGCACAAAAAAACCAATTGCTTCACAGAGACAAAGCAGTCGTCCCTGTGTTTTAAAGTCAACTTTTACATTAGTTTTATCAGCAGTAATTGGGTTCCGTTCAGAGGCACGGCACCCTAAAAAATGTATATCTAAAACTACAATGAATTCTCTATTGTCGATTGTACTGCAATAATAGATCTCACAGAATACGAAATTCCTAATGAATAAATATTTGTCTAATTACAATATTAATTTCGGCGCGCTGGGAAGACAAAAAACGCGGTCGTTGCTTCTCGTTACTCAATCATAAATGAAGCCACTAATTAGCGACACGTAAAAACGAAAATGAAACAATTCGCAATATTTTATTTCGTGTGCGTAAACGGGGCTTTAATTAGTTCCGTCGATGGGAACCGAGCGATTTCTGAATTTGAATACAAATAAAAAATCTCTCAACGTGTCGATCTTCCTTATAGGTACAGAGATTCATTAATTGTTTCACACCAAAGCTATTTTGATTTTTTTATGATCAGGAAATAACGCATAATATGATCAACGCGTCAAAAAATCCTAAATATTATTGAAGCTATGCTTCTATAGGCGCGTTAGACAATTTCTGGGAGGGGAAAAACTTATGGTTTCGCGTCACGTCACCGACATGCTCATGTTAAAAGTATATCTATAGCTACACTCATATAGCTATAGATATATGTTATACGTATTGCGCTTGGGCAGCTGTGAAAGTAATATACTGGCGCACGCGCAGTGGCCTATGTACCTACACGTATATATGCACCAACACAAAGATAACACAAGTAATTTTAAATAATATAAGTTGGTTAATTTTTATTTCAATTAAATTGTATTTATATTTTGTACTGGACTTGCGTAGCCCATCGCAATTCGCATGTGTTGACGTAAAAATCATAGCTTCTGTCGGGTGTCTCATGACACTTCTTGATTTTTTTTTAAGTACCTAATCTCATGCGACGAGAAATTAACCAAACTAACGCTTCATGTTTACATATATTATGTAAATAATATTTCCTTTGTTCAATAATTCGTTTGCAATAATTTAAATTATTTATAATAAATGAGACACGTATGGTATAGGTGAACATAACCGCAAAAATAATTTCTATTTCCATATTGATTTCTACAAAATTGCGTGAAACTAATATAAGAAGAAAAAAGTTGGAAAATTGTTACGTAAAATGGCGACGCAAATGTTTCTACATGAAACGATAGAATATGTCCATAAATAAATAAAATCCTTTAAATGTTTATACCCTTCAATATATTGTTTTCGTGGAAATGCCGCAGGGAAAAAAACTATACACCGAATGACAGAACCGCGGAAGAAATTGTCACAAAGAATAATATATCAAATGTCAGTTAAACATCCAGTTTATAAAATCAAGGAAATGCATTACAATGTTTACGAACCACACACGCACACACACATGTGTTTAAAAAAAAGAAAGTGTGTTCATCAAACATTTTTTATTTCAATATAAGTATATATAGCAGCGTCGTTATTACGTGAACGGACCGCGGGAACTCACCGAAACCAAATCGAAAATTTACTATAAAACGGAACGTTTGGCTGCGTCTATAATTTCATTTTTTGTACCGTTTAGAATTTTTATCTGTCAGAACGTACAGGTATATTCTAATCACAATCTGCAATTCGTTCCGTGTCGATATCTCAAGAGGTTCGGGAAAAAACGCAGTCAAAACTTTGATGCTTTTTAAACGATCGCAAATTTCGACATTTGATAGCCAAGGCCGTAGTGCTTGAGAATAGCCGAGCGGGCAGCAACTAGCCAATACCGTTGTTTACATTATTACCATGGACATAGTATCTTCCTATGACCATGATTATGGCGCTTCCGCAAAACTTATAAACAAACTGAGTGTTGTTATTCCCGGGAAATAAATGAGCAACGCTGTTTGAAATACACGCGAGCTGAGCCGCAAGTATACAATTAATTAACCTACAATATAAAAAAAATGGGTGTGTGCTTATGACCACACAACAGAAGTGAAAACTTCAGATTTTCTAATTTTAAAATATGTATGTAATTTTTTAATCACACAGTTTAATCATAAATACTTATATTAAAATCGGCCTATACATTTAAATTTAATGAATATAATAACATTAAATTTTAGTGTCATCTGTTAGCGCACTTGTGAACTACAAATGACTTTTTACTCGTATTAAGTTTTTAGTGTCATCTATTAGCACACTTATGAACTACACACTATCACCAGCATATTGCAAATACGCGTTCGTGTTTGAGCCGAGTAGCCCCGATTGTCACCGTCGGGTGCGTTTCACATCACTGTTGTTAACAGCCCAGGCAAAGCGCGTCTATAAGGAAGTTTTCACTTCAAAAATCGGTTTCGGATGACGCGTTTGTTAAAACGAACGCGCTATACAAATTGAATAAACAAAACGGCATGCGTTTTTAAATGCACGATGAAAACCATCAATTTACGTGTAAAAAATGAAAATTATAGGATTTTTTTATCACAAACTGGCACCGGATTTTCAATTGCGACAATCGCGACTATAATCTACAATCTCTTTCTCTCTCTAAAACTGATTAATAGAAAAAATATGAACAGTTAAAAAATCACAAAAAAAATATATTATCGAATGTACTGCGTTTCATATTTCACCCTTTCTATAACAAGCCTAGTTAATTCGAGTCCACCGTATTATGTTAGCGATACCGTCGCGTCGGTTGCCTCAGAGTATCTCGTTTCTGCAAAAATGTCAAACGGCTGCACCGGCTCCAGAGGTATCCATAATCTGGCACATGGGAACAAGTTTATTATCACCTGTTGCTATATTCGTAATCCGCGTTACGTAACACGGCCAACGTAACCGAATCATTGTGTCGGATTTTTTATTAAAACGTCTTTACTCAATAATTAAAGATCTTATCGCCATTTTTTTTCTAAAGCAGAAACAAACGAATGCTGTGTGTATTTGAAATAAAACAAATGAATATTGTATACTTTGGTAATAATAATTGATATACAATACCAATTTATATATGCAACGTGTTTCATACAAGAATGTTTCCATAGTAAAAAGATAATGGACTCCACTATTAATTCGTTAAAAAATTGAAAGGTTAGATTTATGGCCGTAAAATTAATGGTCTGAATAATTTATGAATGACCTGCAGCTATACGCAGAAACATTTTGAATTTTTATTGTTTCGACGTACAAACGTCTCAATTAAACTAACAAAAGCTGCTTTAAAAATAATCAAAATGAACTGGGCCGTCCAAGGTCCTATATTTAAATCCACCGAAGAAATATTACAAATTTTCGGGTCGAGCTTCTTTTTTGAATTTTAATTCATTTTTTACTTGCAATACCTAATAGGTTTACTATTTATCTATAAATATCTGGGTGACCGAGCTTTGCTCGGATGAGTTCAATATAACTAAATAGGTATTAGTTAAAATTACCTACATATTTATGTTTAATTTTTATTGTTCTTATTTTTTTATTATTCCAAATAATTCACAGATTATTTTAATAAATTAAAGATTGACTGTCAGAGTAATTTGACATAAATAATGAAAATAGTTTGTTTTTTCCAAAGCCTACTCACCATACGACACTGTTTTATAACGTTAAAAAAACTGTTTTTTAAAATGATAAAATCGATAGGAAAACGAATGTTTCCAGGGAAGAGACCTAGCTAGATCGATTTTTTGCCCCCCGAAACCCCTTTTCGGTAAATTTGATCAAAATCGTTAGAGCCGTTTTCGAGAAAATATTTATATAAATACATAGATACATACCTATATACAAGATTTGCTCGTTTAATAATATAGGGATATATCTTTAATATAAATAATAGACTAAAATAACGAGATTATCGAAAATTTTCATTAACATAATAAAGAAGGACTTATTACCACTGTCGAAGGACACATCCTATAGTATTATATAATCAGATCCTCAAGGAGAAGAGGGAACGGTAATGCAAAATTACTCTGCTAACGGCAATCCGACTATGAAGACGTCAGCAAATGTTCGTTCGTCTATGCCTTCCATTATTCCAATACCCTTAGCTGATAGGTAAAGTACATCCGGCCTGTCATTTGTGCGGCGACTTTAACGATCGGTTAAGCCACGAACCCAATACACATAATAATATTATGATGGCACATAATATAGTTGCGAGGTAAGTGCGGAAAAATGAAAACAGCTCTCAGAAAATATCAAAAAAGCGTTCGGCGAGAACATTTCCCTGGTCTTTACGTAATCAGTATTTACCAATTAAATAAAATTGTAACGAGACTCCTGTCTGTCCGTCTGTGCAGTCACACGACTATGGACCGATATTGATGAAACTTGGAAAGGTATCTGCGCAGGACCCCAAACTTAAATCTAAAATCAAATTCCAGACAATGTTCTTTTCCAAAGCTTGCTTGTTTATAAGCGTTATAGGCAAATAAATAAAGTGCACCTAATAAATAATATAATTTTTGTTAAGTATTCTCCTTAGGCGCGTTAGGCACTCTTTGCCTGGGTACTGAAAAAATGTAAAACGTTCGCAATTTTGCGTAAGAATTCGCAACCCGGCTGACAAACTTATTTAGGTATATCATAAAAACGGCGAGGTATTTTAATTTAATTTTTGTTATATTCTTTCTTTGACAATAATTATAATTTTTTTGGAACCAAACTGTGGAATTAAATTATTAAAAATACAATTTTAGTATTTTAGTAATAAATTATTTTTAGTTCATAAATGCGCTATAATAGATGACACCAAAAATTAGAAAATCTGAAGTTTTCACTTCTGTCGTGTGGTCATAAGCACGCACCCATTTTTTTTAATCTGTTTTTTTTTGTAGGGCATCGAAAGCATGTTCACTTCCAAATGGCATCAAATATATTATTATTATTATCATTATTGAGTAGGTCTAGTTATATTGAATATCCATGTAACAAATCTTAATATAAAAATCCCGTATCACGATGTTCGTTCACGTTAATCTGCGAAACCGCTCATCCGATTTTAATGAAATTTTGTAAACGTGTATTGTTTGCTCCAAATTGAGAGATAGGATAGTTTTTATTCCGATGAATTACCCTCAATATTTTTTTATTGCGATTGTAAGGATTTTTTATAGGACAAAGGGTCGTAATTCATGTATTAATAAATCATACATTCATAGCACCCGGGCGAAGCCGGACCGGGCCGCTAGTTAGATTAATATATATAGCTTATATGTAATATCTCTGCAGCGATACGTTACTGAACTATAATATTATCTACTGTTGTGAAATGACATGTTTTGCGTATGGAAAAAAAAACACATGTGCATTGTATATTGTAATAGAAGAGTGGATAATAATATTAGATATGTGGAGCGAAGTGGGCCGTGGAAACGAATGCATCGGACCCCCGCCTTCTCGATATACGATATTTTAATAATTTTAATACAGGGGCGGCCACCGTGGCGCGACTCACGTGCCACTGCAGAAACAGATGTCAGAAATTGCGATTTTATAATAACGAAAAAGTTTTCGAAAACAACCGGATTGCTTTTTCAAAATATTGTCCCCGGTAGGTACACCGCGCAGTGCTCCCAAAAATCGTCCGATTGGACATCCCTGATAAGGCCGAGTCACACGGCTTGTGATAGCTCGTCGCGTCATGTGACCCGACCTTTATACTATACACACATCTGAAAAAATATCTCCATACTTAGTATACTACATCAAATTTCGAATTTTTGAATCTTTAAAATACATTTTGGTTTTTAACACTCTCGTTGTCTACTAACCCTCCAATAGACTGCAACTTGAATGCAGAGAAGCGTCTGTTTCTCGCTGCAATGGCAAGTGATGGCACTGCTTTTTACACTGTAAGAAATGAGAAGGCCGATTACATAGATTATCGATAGTCCATTTGTAGCCAGCGATTAATCTGGTAATAGGCACACAAACAGATATCGCAAACAGGTATCGCTTGCACATCGCATAAAAACACATTGCGCATGCGTGGTTACTAATTTTACATTAATTTGTTTTGTATTCATCAATTTTATATATGTAACTATACATTTTATTTTGTAATTTTTATACACTTTATTGGAATATTACACAAATTATGTAATTTTAATTTACTTTATGTAAAAATCACTAACTTTACAGTAAAAGTCCAAGTTTTTATGAAGTTTTCTGTGTAAAAATAAATAATAATGTAAAATCACTTAGAAAATCGAGCGAATTCTACCTTCACTTTCAAAGTATGTTTACATCCATTTTTTACAGTGTAGGTATAACACAAAATGTGAGCGACACGACAAACAGAATTTGCTGACCAATGTACAGCTTTTAAAAAGTGCACTCGGAACGTTGCTCGAGGAAAATCTTTTCCACTGCAGCGAAAAATAGTCCAAAGACTGAGCGACTCTGTATTGATTGATTGATTATAACAAAATTAATGTCACCGTTTTTAGAAGAGTGCCGTGTTAAAAAATCAGTTTACTATTTACAACGCCTACTTCTTGATTTCGTTCGGTAAAGGTTAAGAACCAGTTAAATGTGTAACATTGTTAATGTAGGTAAAAATATAATATGGGCGACGTGGTGGGAGGACGGAGCGGTGTATCAAGTTGTTGAAACGAAACCGAAAGTTCTTTGTGCGTCGATCGAGAAGCGGGCCGCACACCGTCGAACTTTTCTTCGAACCGCTGCAAATGCACTGCGGTCTCGAATAACAGCTAAACGTCTTGTTAACAGAACCGAAGAAATTATTTTAAAGTTCATTGAAAAAATTAAACAGGGAAGATCGAAAAAACGCGTAAAGGTCGAATTATTCGGTCAGACACGGCGCGGGAGCGTAGCGTATTCGGCAAGACAAATATTTTTACATGTATTTCAAATACGAATATTTATTCCAACAGCAATCAAGTTGTCCACTAAAATAAAAAAAGGTGTGGGTTTTGGGACCCCCGACAGATGTGAAACATCAAAGAAAACGTTATTGAACTCGGTGATATTCTCTATGTAGTAGTATATATTTTTTCAAAAGCAGCAACTGACTGTTATGCTGACGTAATCCTATACACTGCACTGTAACACACGCGGTTGCGGCGTTTGAACACGCCTGAGCCTGAAACGCTACTAAATACACAGCGAAGTATCTATATTACATACCTACACGTGTATACATATACTTTTGCTTTACAGTACGTTCGTATGTATACTCTCTCTCTCTCTCTTCCCGTGCCCGAGCGCGCGGAAGCCGAGGGAGAGAGAGAGTGGTGGGGAGAACAGCAGCGAAGGAGCGGACCAGAAATTTCGTTGCATATTTCCCCTCACGCGGCTGTTCACAGCCCGACATAAGATGTTTCACATCAAAAACGAAACAAGAGCGCTGCTGGTCACATGCCTTCTCATTGCACAAAACTCGTGAACGACGACGAATCGAACGAAATTTAATAACAAACGTACATTTTAAATATAAATAAATTTGAAAAATTGATACGAACGTCTGTGTACCGCTTTAGTAGCGCAATATGAATATTCACAGACGACTAGGTGTCCTAGCTGCAGCCCCCGTTCTCTATCTTGCATTACAACCACCGCCCCGCGTGAAAGTCCCACCGCGACCAAATGGGACCCCGGCACGACAATATAGGGACCGCGACTTATTATCGTTGTTGACGCGTAATTTCGTGCAGTCAATGCGTTACGATTGTAACGTAAACAACGCAACCGATTTGTTACAACACGTTCCTCAATTGTTTTCTCGCACTTCCTCAGTTCCTTCATTGTTTCGGTTGTGTTTTGTTATTTGTTAAGCAGTAATGACTGATAATTAGGAAAGAAATAAGTAACAGTTTTTTTTGTTTGTTTGTAATTTTTTTGTGTGATTACCTTTGTGATTTTTAATTGCGAAAAAAATGTGTCGTTCTTACGGACTGGTGTTGAGTGTTTTTTGCGCAATTTTTCTGCAGCCGAGTGCAGTTTTGACCCAACAACTGGAAGTGATTGCTCAATGGAACTTCTTGGAATACGACCTGCCCTACGACTATGAAATTATTCAAAGCTTCAGGTATTTTCAAATTTCAACAATTTTTGTTTCAAGTGATTGCATAACAGAACTTTTTATGTAATTTATCACATAAATTTATTTATCCCTATCCCTATATTATTAAACGAGCAAATCTTGTATAAGTATATGTACCTATATAAATATTTTCTCGAAAACGGCTCTAACGATTTGGATGAAATTTACTGAAAAGGGGTTTCGGGGGGCAAAAAATCGATCTAGCTAGGTCTCATCCCTGGAAAAATTCGTTTTCTTATCAATTTTATCATTTTAAAAAACAGTTTTTTTAACGTTATAAAACAGTGTCGTATGGTGAGTAGGCTTTGGAAAAAACAAACTATTTTCATTATTTATGTCAAATTACTCTGACAGTCAATCTTTATCTACTTTCTTGACACCGCGGATGTTAGCTCTAATATTTGCCACTGAATCATAAATAGATTAAACTGCAGTTAAGCGACCTTTTCAAGTTCAAAACTAAATAATTATTTTCAAGATTAAAGTAATTGAGAACTAGTTATAAATTATAACTTATAAATAATTAATAATTATAGTTATTATTTTCTCGCTTAGTAAAAGTAAATAAACTGCAAAACTACAGTAGTAACCATGTAACTGTTACAATTCTATCAACCCTTCGTTCATTATAATATTATAGTCTATTTTTTTTATTTCTTGCAAAAGACAGCACCTTTTCAAATTAATATTTTAACTAGCCCTTACCCGCGGTCTCGCTTGCGTTAATATCAGTTTCGACAGAAACCTCATCTTAATCCGAACATATCCGGATAAAATAAAAAACTTTTTAACAAAAAAAAAACCTCCTTCAAAAAGTCACTAAAAAGAGGAAAATAATGAAATTTTGAGGTCTGTGCCAATTAAAATATGAAGTTGGTTAAAAAAAAGAAGATATTAATCACTATACTTACTATACTTTTTAACTGACTTCATATTTTAATTGGCACAGACCTCAAAATTTCATTATTTTCCTCTTTTTAGTGGCTTTTTGAAGGAGGTTTTTTTTTGTTAAAAAGTTTTTTATTTTTTACTTTTTAGTGTCAAAAAGTAACATTTACCTTAAAGAATCACACGCCGTTACTCACTTTTATTAAAATCAGCCGAACCACTAAACCGATTTTGATGAAATTTCTAAGGGACCAATCTGAAAGTATATCCTTTCAAATAAAAAAAAAATTTTAAAATCGGTTCATAAACGACGAAGTTATCCGCGAACACACATAAAACATAACCACATAAAAAATAGGTATATGCGGTCGAATTAAGAAACCTCTTTTTTTGAAGTCGGTTAAAAAATACTTTAAATTTGAGTACGAGGAAGTAGATAAGTATAGTTCTGCCTATATACCTAAAGTTTCATCAAAATCTGTCCGTTCTCGAATGATGCAAGTATAAACAGACAAAAATTCTAGAAAATACCCAAAAAAATCAAAACTATACATAATCAGCATTGATTACAGCATTTTGTGAATAAATTCCACGCGTCGTGTAATTGTAGTGGGAAGGTACCTAGAGGCATGTGACCATAGCAATGAGACTATAACTACATAATTTGAGTGAAAACACAACACTAAGTATCTACTACTTGTTATAAAATATTAAAGGCAGAACAATCGAGTTATTTATTAATAAGCGAAAAAAAAGGTGGGTTCGGTTTTTTTAGACATGTAACAGTTGAAACACGTTGCACTGACATTACAAAATGTAATCAGGCAACGGCGAATGTAGTACTAATGACGCAGAAACGACCTTCGCACAGCACAAATCGACCGACCGACATCCCGTAAACCTCTGGCATTGTTGTATAGCAAGGCACATTGTTGAAATCGAAAGGCGTTCACATATTTTATTTATTACACCTCGCTCATTTGTCTTATTATACTTAGATTTATTAAACAGGGGTGGCCAGGGCCGAATTTAACGTTGGCGCCGCTCAAAGTCCAAACATTCTCCTTCTTTTAAAAATTTGACACAATTTTTATCATACTTCTTACTAATATTATAAAGAGAAAAGATTTGATTTTTTGTATGTTTGTTTATTTGTTTGTAATGGATATAACTCAAAAACTACTTAACTGATTTTAAAAATTCTTTCACCTGTAGAAAGCTACATTATCAGCGAGTAACAGGGGCTTTATTTAATTTTCAAAAAAATTAGAGACCCCTACGAAAATTACAATAATGTAACTCAAGGTATCAAAAAAATGCCTATAAAAGTCATTTTTTGGCGTGCGCTGCGAAAACTATTGATTAATTATAAATTCGAGCGAACGAGCGAAGCGAGTGAGTAATGTATTAATAAATTATAAATTCATAGCGCCCGGGCGAAGCCGGACCGGGTCGCCAGTGTTAAGTATTTTCTTTCAAAATTCTAAAAATTTACCACCTCTTAAAATATGCCGCCCCAAGTCGGGGCTTGGTGGGCCCTGGCCAAAAACCGGCACTGGGGGTGGCCATAAGAGTGGCTCGTGCAAGTAGGATGTGCAGCGCCTAAAATATAATTAGGCAGGTAAGTACATATTTTTCAAGACCAACAGCTAGAGCTATTAAGGCCCATGTATCAATTCATATTTTAAAAGATGCAAAAACGATAATTACGATGATGTAGATACCTTCCCACCACAAGACCGCCAGTCGCCACGAACAAAATTTCTTCACCGACGTACATTTTAAAAACCAAACTGTCTGACAAAACATTTTATTTTAAAATGGAGACATCAATGCTAGCGCAAGACACGAACCTTTTGTTGAACGACTTCAACATTAAAACTCCTTATACTTTGATTTCTTCATCTCAAGTTCTAACATTCGGCCAAAAACTTAATCTAAAATAAAATTTTCTCCAAAAAGTGATTCAATTATTTTAACGATAAATTGAATGATAAACAGAAGAAAGACGTTATCGATGAATGAGCCATTTTCGTGAGAGTAGTTCAATTATCCACGAGAGGCAGCACTTATGCTAGGTACAAATATTATTTATTCCCCATTAGCGTCGTGTCATTTTAGTGGTATAACTTAATAATTTAATTAATTTAATGATAATAATAATTTAATAATTAGGTTATACTACTAAAATGACACGACATTAATGGGGAATAAAAAATGTTTGCGCCTACCACAAGTGCTGCCTCTCGTGGATAATTGAACTACTCTCAGGAAAGTGGCTCATTCACAATCGTAAGAAAATAGACTTTCCAGTGCAGCGGTTACTTTATTTAAATCAATTGTTGCCAAGATCGAACAATGTGCCATCAAACCGTTCAACTATTACATAGTAAATTAAATGTAACAATTATTCAATTCCATTGTTTAGATCTATTTAACTGCGTTGGTACCTACTTTCGATTTCAAATGGAATATTTTCAGAAGTTATTCATTCATTAATAAACATAATATTATAATAAAAAAATATAATAAATAATCCAATACAAATAAATAAAATCGTTACCTTGTCTTTATAATTATTGTAACTTTTTAACGAATTTTGACCCGGATGTACAGTTTATGGGATGCGTAGACCGAGTTAGCCATTTTCCAAATTGTTGTCTGTTAGCTCAAAAACTATTGAACCGATTTCGATCGCATTTTATGCATTTGTAATACGTAGAAGATATATCATCGCGCATCTACTATAGCGGACTGAGCAATATCAAAAAATCGACAGAGGACAGTCGTGGTCCAGTGGTTAGCGTCGCTGCCTCTGAATCAGACTGTCGTGGGTTCGAATCCCACCTCCGCTCATGGATGTTTTGTGATGTCATTTAGTTTTAAGTGTGTTGTTATTTAATGTATAATCAAGACGCTAATGACCTAAGTTGTCGACGCATCTATAATTTACAATAAATAAAATAAAAAATCGACATTGACGCGAGCGAGGCCGCGGGTAAATGCTACTAATATTTTTTTAATTAATAAATGTTTAGCAAAGGCAACCCTGCAGCGTGATCTAGGTTTAATTATAGGCAAAATTAGGACTTTTTGATATATTTAATTTGAAATTAAAAAATGTCACCAGATCTCAAAGATTTGTTGTCTTCTCTAAAATCCTTGAATCTTTGTTTCAGAGGCGAGAACAGCGTCCTGACGGGTCTGGAAATCACCGCCGACCGAGTGTTCGTCGCGACGCCTCGATTATATTCGGGCGTCGCCGCGACGCTGGCGAGTTTTCCGCGCCACTTGCAGCCCGGAGCGTCGCCGGTGTTGCACGCCTATCCCGATTGGGGCTGGCACCAAGCCGCCAAAGGCGACTTCAACTGCACCAACCTCATATCGGTCTATCGGATTCGACAAGTGCGTATAAAATATTATTTAACGCGAATTTCTCGAGTATTACTTAAGAGTTAAAATTATAAAAAAAAATTTTCGTTGGGAAGCAGCCATATAATTGTTTCGAAACATATTGGAAAAAATCATTTTACCAACCAGTGGGCACAGTTAGGATTCTAACCTGAACCTTTCCACTTTCGCGGCGGAATGAGCTTACAATACTCAACCGTAACATGATTGGTAAATAAATATTCTCCTTATATACTTCAGAATCAATAGATTTTCACTACATGCGAGTGTCAATTCATATATGCTAATTCAATAGCTATGATATGAAGTGGAAAGGTTCAGGTTAGAATCCTGACTGTGACCACTGGTTGGTAAAATGATTTTTTCCAATATGTTTCGAAACAATTAATTATATAGTTGTTTCGAAACATATTGGAAAAAATCTCTCTTCAACGAAACAAAATTTTTCAATTGCATTTCAGCCGTATAAAACTATTATTTAAGTTAAAATTATCACCATGCGCTTTTTTTAATCCAACTATTACAGATATCGAGCCTCAGGGTATTTTACTCTTCCATTGCATATAAAAATCGTGTTGTCAAACAAACAGATTTTTTGCAAAAACATGTTTTTTGCACTGCAAAGATCTCAAGATATGATAAAAAACTTTTTAACAAAAAAAAACCTCTTTCAAAAAGCCACTAAAAAGAGGAAAATAATGAAATTTTGAGGTCTGCGCCAATTTAATAAAATATGAAATTAAAAAGTATAGTAGGTATAGTGATTAATATCTTCTTTTTAACCAACTTCATATTTTATTAAATTGGCGCAGACCTCAAAATTTCATTATTTTCCTCTTTTCAGTGGCTTTTTGAAGGAGGTGTTTCTTCTGTTAAAAAGTTTCTTATTTTTTACTTTTTAGTGTCAAAAAGTGACATTTACCTTAAAGGAATCACACGCCGCTACTCACTTTTATTAAACCGACTTTCTTACGCTGTCTGATGTGTCAAAAAATGACATTTACCTTAAAGGAATCACACGCCACTACTTACTTTTATATTAAAATCAGCCGAACTACTGAACCGATTTTAATGAAATTTCTATGGGACCAATCTGAAAGTATATCCTTTCAAATAAAAAAAAAATTTCCACATCGGTTTTTAAATGACGGAGTTCTGAGATAACAAACATAAAAAAAATACAACCAAATTGAGAACCATACCTCCTTTTTTTGAAGTCGGTTAAAAATACTACGAAATCGCGAAATGTGAATTCTGACCTTGATTAGTAAATGCCGGTCCCCCACTTGTGGAGTCGGAATGGTAAAAAAATAAGTTGATTCCTTGTAAGGAACTGTTAAATATGGAGATATTTCGGCATTGTTTAAAATATTATGTAAATGTGTCAAGTATTTTTTTAGGGTAAAATAAAAACATATAAATAATCATTAATCAAAATGAAACAGATTTTCTCCGACCGCAACCTTGCGAGTTGTAACTTTAACCTCGCCAAATGTTATGCAAATTTATACATTTTTATTATTAATTAAAACGAAATATTCATTAAACAAATTGAAAAAAAGAGTATGTCATTTTAAATCATTTAATTAACAAAAAAAACTTTTTAACAAAAAAAAACCTCCTTCAAAAAGGCACTAAAAAGAGGAAAATAATGAAATTTTGAGGTCTGTGCCAATTAAAATATGAAGTCGGTTAAAAAGTATAGTATAGTGATTAATATCTTCTTTTTAACCAACTTCATATTTTAATTGACACAGACCTCAAAATTTCATTATTTTCCTCTTTTTACTGCCTTTTTGAAGGAGGTTTTTTTTTTGATAAAAAGTTTTTTATTTTTTACTTTTTAGTGTCAAAAAGTAACATTTACCTTAAAAGAATCACCCGCCGTTACTCACTTTTATTAAAATCAGCCGAACTACTGAACCGATTTTCTATGGGACCAATCTGAAAGTATATCCTTTCAAATAAAAAAAAATTTTTCAAAATCGGTTCATAAATGACTGAGTTATCCGCGAACACATAAAAAATATATACGATCGAATTGAGAAACCTCCTTTTTTTGAAGTCGGTTAAAAATAATTCCCAAGTTAAATTCTATCTCATCTTTTCCTCTGCAGGATTCGTGCGGTAGATTGTGGGCGTTGGATTCGGGCGTTCTGACGTCACTCGAAGACTACCGAGTGGCCTGTCCTCCGAAGATCGTGATCTTCGACCTGGCGACCGATCAACCCGTGCGCATCATTCAGTTCCCGCGACAGTCGCTGCGCCCCAACTCGCTACTCACCAACCTTATAATCGACGAGACGACCGGCAAATGCGACGAGGCTTTCCTCTATATTTCGGATACGGCTAGTCCAGGTAATTAAAAATCTCCCAACCAGATTTCTCTCTACGAAGGCACAGGAGTTTTCAGATTCCCAGATAACGATCAATGCGCAAAAATCAAAATGAAAACTAGATTTTTGAAGTGAAAACTTCCCTAGGCGCGTTTAGGCACTCTTTGCCTGGGTACTGAAATAACGTGAAGCGTTCGCAAATAACCGTAAGGATTCGCAACATGACCGTTCGCAGCCTGACCTTAAGAATTCGCAGCATACTTATATCATAAAAACGGCCATCTAGACATTTCCATTCATAGCGCAGTTGGTTACGTCTTTGCATTCTATGCATAGGAACCTGAGTTCGAGACCTGATGGCAGCGTAGAATTTTTGGCGTTTTTTTTTCTAAATTCTACATGTATTTTTTTATTTTTGTTATATTCTTTCTTTGACAATAATTATAATTTCTTTGAAACCAAGGTGGAATTAATTAAAAATACAATTTTAGTATTTTAGTAATAAATTATATTTGGTTCATAAATGCGCTATAATAGATGACACCAAAAATTAGAAAATCTGAAGTTTTCACTTCTGTCGTGTGGTCATAAGCACACACACATTTTTTTAAATTTTAATGTCTTATTAATTGATAAAAAATAGATAATATTGTTCGAACTCAATGTCACATTGCGTTTGGGAACCTCCAAATATTTAATCTGCCCTTGAGCCTAAGTCCAACGGGGCTCGTCAATCCTATATACTGCAAATATAGTGTAGCAAAACCCCAGATGCTACGCCGCTGGCGGCAATAGAAGCACGAGAACAAGTAACAATGGTGAGGCGTGGCATGATATCGAAGACACGGGTAACCACCAGAATATTCTGGAAAGCGCGCGAGCGTGCGGGGTCAAGCTGCTAGCTCTATATAAGCAGGGGCAGTCACCGTAGGCAGGCAGTCGTGTGACAGTGTCGATTTGAAATAAATACAGCATATAAAATGTTCAGTGTTATTAAAGTGCTTCAGTTCGTTTTAAGAATTACTGTTCGTTATTATTATCGTTTGATTGTTAGCATTGACATACAGTTATTGCATTTGAATTGCTGTTACATTTCTAATTATTGTAAATAAATAATTTATTCCATCCACGTAAGAAAACAGTTTTGTTACAATAGCAAACTATAAAGGCCAGCGCACTACAGATGCTACTTTTTGTATCGAAAATGCGCGATTTAAGGATTTAATCGCCAAATCGCTTGGCAAAAATTAGCATGTGTGCGCTGGCCGGCCCTAAAACTTATCGCTTCTTCGTATATTTTTTGCCGCGCAGGTCTGGTGATGTACGACGCTGCCCGCGACACCTCGTGGCGCATCTGGCACAACACCATGTGGCCGGATCCGGACTTCGGCGAGTACAGAGTCGCCGGCGAGAGTTTCTCGCTGATGGACGGCATCGTCGGACTGGCGTTCGCGCCTCGCAGCGCCACGCTCTTCTTCCAGCCGCTCGCCACCGACAGGTGATCGTTTCTAGGGCGACATAAACTTCGACACGCCTCGGAACTAACGTTATTACGTCATTCCTTTCTAGAATATTCAGCATCGCGACGTCGGCGCTGCGCAAAGGACCGCTCGGTCAAAACGAGGCGTTGCCCGTGACGCTGGTGGGACGCAAGAGTTCCCAGGGGATCGGCCTAGCGGTCGATCCGATCACCGAGGGCATCATTTTCAGTCCGGTCAGCGAAACGGCAGTCGCCATCTGGCAGCCGCACACCAATCAACAAAAGTATAAATTTATTTCATTGCATTTCATGTAACAATTAAACACAAGCGACTAGGCTCTGCAGTCAGGGTCCATTCTGATTGGTCGAATATCCCATCTGAATGTCGTTTGACACACACACAAACACACCTGAACGAACGTAACAACTAACTAGTGAACTCTGTATATACTAATATGGATAGTTGATAGCGATTAGAAAATGGGTTTTGTATGTGGAGAATGTTCAAACACATAATCTTCAAGACAAGGCATTAATGTTCACAAAATTAGAATGAAAACTTCAGGTAAGGCTTGTAATCTAATTCTTTCTATAAAAGTGGATCAATTTTCTGACATTTCAAAATAAAACTTAATTAAAATTTATTTTTCTATTCCAATTTCTTATAAACGCTGTTTTTGTATAAATTTTGGACATCCCATAATATCTCAAATAATAATATTAAATTAGGTTTTATTTTGAAATATCAAAAAATTGATCGACTTTTATAGAAAGAATTAGATTACAAGCCTTATCTGAAGTTTTCATTCTAATTTTGTGAACATTAATGCCTGTCGTGAAGAATATGTGTTTGAACATTCTCCACATACAAAACCCATTTTTAAATCGCTATCAACTATCCATATTAGTATACAGAGTTCACTAGTTAGTTGTTACGTTCGTTTAGGTGTATTTGTGTGTGTCAAACGACATCAAGATGGGATATTCGACCAATCAGAATGCACCCTGACTGCAGGGCCTAGTCGATTGTCAATTAAACAGCGGCCATGATGAATTTGCTTAGGCTCTAAAGGCAGGAGAGAAATGTAGGAGCCAAGGAAGAAAGGTTCCTGTAGGATTAAATTATTCTGTAGACTCAATGACGGTCTAAGTTTTGGAATTTGCCGTGGTCTGCATTTAAATTAAAGAACATTATCGATTTTGATGCCAATTTATTTAAAAAGTCGATGTTTTCAAATCGGTTGCTCGCGTACTGAGTACTTGTATTTTAAAAGATGCTATTTTTGACAAAAATCGCAAAAAAATAAACATAAAGCCAAAAATTCTAATTAAAATCTGTTTATTTTCCGAGAACCGAGAGCTTCATAATTTTCAGCAATAAAAATATAAACGTCTTTTGTTTCAACTAGGGTCCTTGCCTTCGAACCCGATCTGCTTCAGTTTCCGGCCGAAGTCCGCTCGGCCGAACTGGACGGCGGCAACGTTTGGGTCCTGTCGACCCGCTTCCAGAAGTTCTTCCGCAAAACCGTCAAACCGGAAGAAATCAACATCCGCATCTTGCGCATCCCGATGAACCACGATCCGTTCTACGCAGGCGCCACGTTCGCCGCCGGTGCTCCAATCGGCGGCCCGGCCACAAACAAACTGTTCTGATAATTTATGTTTTATTTCAGTGATTGGACGAAAAAAGAGTAACAGTTATTTTAGAAACGAACAGAAATAACAGTTTCCGAAATAATGTTATTTAAAAATAACGTGGGTCCTCAAAAGCGATCCGTTCCCTGTTCTGTTAACACCTGTTAAATTCAACTGACTATTAACCGTTATTTTTTTTGTTATCAAAACGTAACAGTTTCGTCCATCACTGCAATTTTTATTTCACCGATTTTTCGACTGTAAATTTTCGATGAAATTTAACCTTCAAATTCTGTGAATCAACTTTTAACTGAATTTTTTATTCAAAAAAAAAATAATTATTTTGAAGCCCTAATATTTCAACAACGATTTTTATTTTTCTTAATTATCAATTGTTTGTATTTATTTCTAAATAAAATGAATCATTTAAATATTTTAAATAAAGTTTTCAAAAATTGTTTAAAAACTGTGTTTTATTTAAACAAATCGAATCGAAACGATGTCTTTCCGAATATATTATGGCCTCATTTTTTTCTAATTATTTCATGTTTGAAAGCAAGTTCTAGTCTATCAATTGTTTATTGAGTCTAATAAAAAAAACATCGTCAATCAATGCGCCTACATCGATATATTTATACCTTCGTGTAGGCAACCAGTATTGAGTTTGTGTAGAAAAGCAAAGCAATCAATAAAATGCTTTTACATTATTACAATTATTATTATTTAATATATGTATGTCTAGATGCGTAATGAGGTATATTACTACCGAGTAGTGACAGTATGTTAAAGTTTTCACAGCCACACGAGTCATAATGTCATTACGCACATCAATATTGTATTTTTTGTCATAATTTTCAATACTTTCAAAAAAATTTGCCACTTCATTTGCGTCGCCAACTTCACATTAATTATAGCAGACCATGAGTGAGCAGAATAAACATAAATCACTATGGAAACTGTTTACTTACCACACTAGTGTGTTTTGTAAACACTTTCAACACACCTGCCTGGTAACTGATCCATTCCATTAATACGTACACGGATGTAAAGCAGCTATTTTATAATGGGTATGGCAAAAAATGTATAAAAATTGAAAAAATAAAACTTCTTGAAAAACGTGTAGATTTATTTAGGCATGCTCTAAAGTCTAAACAAAAAATACGCAAACACAGCTAATTGAAAAAACCAGAAAATCGTCACGGTCAGGGCCGTGCGGTGAAAATTTAATTTGGGATGAAAATTTCTCAGATTATGCCCCAATTCTGTGAGCATACTGTGTTTGAAAAAGGTCTCAGAGACTTTAAGTCAATATGAAGAGTATTTTTCGAACTTTTTCAAATCGAGTATTCCGATATAAATTAGTAACACCCAAAATCCACCTCAGAAATTAACGTCACACGGTGGGCATGGGCGCCGCGAGGGGGGTTCAAGTGGGTGCGATTACGCCCCCCTATCTTAGAGAGTGTCGAGCGTCTATAATCTACAATTCAATTCAATTCCTAGCTTAGAGACGGAGAAGAAAAAGTAGATAATCTGGAAGACGAAAGAGAAAAAAAAGGTGTGGATCTCGGGACCCCCGACAGATGTGAAACATCAAAGAAAACGTTATTGAACTCGGTGGTATTCTCTATGTAGTAGTATATATTTTTTCAAAAGCAGCAATTAACTGTTATGCTGACGTAATCCTATATACTGCACTGTAACACACGCGGTTCCCGTGCCCGAGCGCGCGGAAACCGAGAGAGAGAGAGTGCCGCAGTGGTGGGGAGAACAGCAGCGAAGGAGCGGACCATAAATTTCGTTGCATATTTCCCCTCACGCGGCGTTTCACAGCCCGACAAGATGTTTCACATCAAAAATACAAGAGTTACATTATAGGTTGTTATTTTTAACATTTTGCATTTTGCACCCCCTTGGAATTAATCCTGCCGGCGCCCATGACGATGGGCAAACCTCTTGACCTCTTTGGCCACAAGCGGCGATGCCAAATGCGGGGTTCAAACGACAGTACGTTGAACTGCAATTATTTGGCTTCGTCGTTCTTCGCTTTTATTAAATTCTAGGGCGCGCGTCTCAGCCAATCGATAAAATTACACGACGGAACTCATTAAAACCCATGAATGGATGAAATTAATGATTGAAACGATTGTCATATGTTTGGTCGTACGGAGCGTCGGTCGGTATTTCGTTTTTAACTTTAAAATAAATTACAAATTTATTAAACTGTTACATAATATGATGGACAAATACAAAATCAGTATCTATTTTACAGTCCTTCCTGAAATAGTGTAGACTGTAATAAATGGTTTTTGACAGATTCCAGAAGTACCTACTTAGTGTGGTACCATAGAGTAGGTATCCAAATTCCGGATGGCTGTGGGAAGATGATGATACCGTGCTGTTTTTATCATAGATAGTACTAATATTATGAAGAGAAAAGATTTGATTTTTTGTATGTTTGTTTGTTTGTAATGGATAAACTCAAAAACTACTTAACTGATTTTAAAAATTCTTTCACCTGTAGAAAGCTACATTATCAGCGAGTAACACGGGCTGTATTTTATTTTCAAAAAAATTAGAGATCCCTACGAAAATTACAATAATGTAACCCAAGATATCGAAGATTTGCCTATAAAAGTCATTATTTGGCGTGCGCTGCGAAAACTATTGATTAATTATAAATTCGAGCGAACGAGCGAAGCGAGTGAGTAATGTACTAATAAATTATAAATTCATAGCACCCGAGCGAAGCCGGACCGGGCCGCTATGATATATAATATACGCAACGCTCGGTCTACGTGTATAAAAACTTTAATTACTTGATATTAATTAGGAATAACGTGATAATTTTTCTTGGAGATAAAGACCCAGCCTATAGATCTGCAAAGTTTCATTAAAATCTGTTCAGTGGTTTTTACGTGATCTCACGACGGGATATCATTTTATTTACCTACTATAGCGGCCCGTCCCGGCTTCGCCCGGGTGGTATGTAATTATGATTTAATAGCGGTCACCCATTGCTCCGCTCACGTATATTTAGTATATTGTTAATTTGTTATCCCCCCGCGAGAATCTCCCCCCCCCCTGCGTAGCTTTCTATTAGTGAAAGGATTTTTAGAATCGGCTTAGTAGTTCCAGAGATAAGAATTTATGATTTATTACCCCCCCCCCCCCCGCGAGTACCCCCTCGCGAGAATCTCTCCCCCTGCGTAGCTTTCTATTAGTGAAAGAATTTTTAGAATCGGTTTAGTAGTTGCAGAGATAGAATTTATGATTTATTACCCCCACCCCCTCTAATTTTTTTGAAAATAAAATACAGCCCATGTTACTCGCTGATAATGTAGCTTTCTATAGGTGAAAGAATTTTTGAAATCGGCACAGTAGTTTTTGAGTTTATTCATTACAAACATACACACACACAAAAATACAAATCTTTCCTCTTTATAATATTAGTATAGATATAAGTATTAGTCTTTACCTGTATTACGGTACCTACTCTATGGCACCACTGGAATCGGTCAAAAACACTGATTTATTACTCAATATCTATTTCAGGATTGACTATTATAGTTATAAACAGCTCGTATAATTTATGATTTTTTGAAAAAATGCACAGGAATTAAAACTGCAAAACGTGTAACGAAAAAAACGTGGTTTATTTTTTTATAAAAGGCAAAGAAAAAAGTCTAAACAACGTTGAAATATCAAACAATAAATATATCAGGATTAATGTTTGAATATTTCAAACAACAAAAAACTGGATATAATAATAGGTACAAGTTTTTTGTTTACCTCTTTTTGTAGTTTCTATTAATAATAATGTTATAGAAAACCGTTCAAAAGAAATAGAATTCCATGGAGAACCGGTTTTCTATGTTCTGATCAGAAAGAAAATAACGCGACTATTTTAATAAAATAAGATAATAAAAAAATGGGTGTGTGCTTATGACCACACGACAGAAGTGAAAACTTCAGATTTTCTAATTTTAAAATATACAGGGTGTACCAAAATTGCTGGGACACAGAGCTACCACGTGTAGTAGAGGTCAAAATAAGTCGATTGGACCCAATTTATTTATATACCAAAATGTACCGTTTGCCCGTGAGAAGAGTTCAAAGTTTGCATAAAAAAACACATGTTTGTACGCTGTTCAGAAATGAGTGAAACGAATTGAATGAAATTTGACAAAAGTGCATTTTAGAGGATTACTCTCCTTTCGGCAATCAAAGAAACCCAAAAGAAATTGTAGAAGGGTTAAAACCACCCTCACCCTCTGACATTTTTTTCAGAACTTTCTTAGGGGTGGTAATACGGTTCTCAACTTTTTTTAGCGAGAAGACTGATTAATATTCTTCATTTTGTTACTCTTGTAAAAATTTCGTATTCCGCATAGTTCCGAAGGAAAAAAATGTTTTCTTAAATAATGCTAACAGATATTCCTAGTACAAGTTTAATAAAATTGTAATACAAAATTTTATGTAAACTTTGAACTCTTCTCACGGGCAAACGGTACATATTGGTATATAAATAAATTGGGTCCAATCGACTTATTTTGACCTCTACTACACGTGGTAGCTCTGTGTCCTAGCAATTTTAGGACACCCTGTATATATATTATATAATATTAGTGGTTGTTAAATTACGATTGAAAAATGAATTTCGATCGAACGCGAATAAATTGCACAGCCCTCGAAACGAGTGTCCAAACCGGAACAGGGAGACGCGGCCAATAATTCTAATGGCGCGCATCTTATGCCTACATTACTATAAGAACAGTGCGGACGACTGGAAAAGCCCATTCTTGTCTGTTTTTGTCATCGACATTAACATCGATGACGCACAAGTCTTAAGTCGCTTCGGCCCCCAGTTTCTTCTACGGCTCTGAACTTGTCGCTGCGTTTACCTAATTTTATCACATTTTTCCTCAAACAGTCCGCAGCGCGCCTACAAAATGATATGCCAGTTTTTTTCGAATCGACGCAAAAGCGGGACGAGATCGTAATTCGACGACGTGGAGTAACCTTGCAAAAATTAAATACTTAAATCGGTCCTGCTGTGATTTTAATTTAGTGAATTTGCTGCAGTGCTTCAGTTGACCGCCAGGTGAGTCTCAAAATTACATTAAACTTAAAGCTTCCAACTTTCGTGCTAGTTGAATTTTTTTTAATATTATAATAACTCGGTGAACGATTTTTTTAACATTACACTAACTCGGTGAACGATTTTTTTAACATTACACTAACTTGGTGAACGATTTTTACTTCCCACCTCTACTATGGTAGGGAAGTAATGGATTTAGTCCGAAAAAAATATTTCCAGATTTTAACAGATCTTCACGTTTTGAGACCCTAGCAATCGTTTAAGATCATTTTCTGACTGATGTCCGTATGTGTGTATGTGGTCAATTTTTCGCCTTCGATATCTTAAGAACGGAACAACATACGGCCATGCCGATTAATCTATTGTGTTTATCAGCCTTTAACTTAGATCCGATTAGATTTTGAGTCAAATCGGTTCAGTGGGTCCTGAGATATTACAAAAAACGTTCTCAATGTCACGTATTAACATAGGTAAAAAAAATATAAATGAATTCTAGATGTTCTAATATGAAAAAAATGTAAATATTTTTTTTCTCTAAAATGTATAATTTTCGAGAAAAAAAATATTTTACTAAAAAAAGAAAAATTGTACGTAAATCAAGGTAACGTATTAAGCTAGCCATCAGTAGATCACCAAACAAAAAAGAGGGCCATGCTTTTTTTCAAAGAATAAAAAAAGAGTGTTTATTTTTTGCAAATATTTACTAGGTGGGAAGTATAGGACTGGTCATCAGTCGAATTTTTTTTCTCTATAAGACCCGTAGTACAGACCATCAGTGCTGCGCCTTTCAATTGACAACAATAAACTATACTGAATGACCCTTGCGCCCAGAGAAGCAACTCTGGCAAATGATTAACTCTTCGTAAAATCAATTCGAAAGACAATTTTATGAAATTTAAAGTTCATCGACGTTGTCCTTCCATCAACTTATGTATATTTTATAATTCATTGAAATATTATTTGATAGTTCTAAGAATCGCGGCCGGTTTCGAAGAAAGGTTAAAATTTGACAATCAAACAATAGTGGGTATGGCTTTTTTGCTTTTTTTAATTTCAAGTTTATTATTTAATTTTATATTTTCATTTTAAGTACTTCCATGATTGTTCCGTAAGGAAATGGAAGTATGGCGACTGTATGTCAATAACTTTTGCAAAAAAGCACCCATTCGAATCTTTTTCTTAATAAAATGTTTGCCTCAGCAAGTTTTCCAAGGCGATTGATTTTGGTGTCAATCGGATCAGTGGTTTTGGAAACGTACGCCATTTTGTGCATGTTTTCTACCTGTAAAAACTATCGTCTACGTATCGTATATAAGGTTTTTTTTTTGGCAAATTTCGCTCAAGTTTTTCATATTAAAAATTATTTTGGAGCATGCGGAAGTCAAATTGCATTCTCCATACCGAATGTGGCATTTTTTCGGTTTCCAAATACAGTGGACCCCGGTAATCCGGCCCCTGTCTAATCCGGCACCCCCTGTAATCCGACATGCCTATCGCTGTACATACATAAAATTTATTTCGGCAAATTCACTAATAATTTGTCGGATTACAAGGTACTCTTTTTCAAAAAAATCCGGACTATAGGGGGTTTGTGGCAGTACACTATAATCCGACAAATTCGGTAGTCCGACATCGCCCTGCAAAACGTTTGTCGGATTATCGGGGGTCCACTGTATAACACTTTGAAAGACTTTTTGAAATTAAAGAAAAATGTTATTTAATATAAAATTCCACATCTTTAAACAGGTGTATAAAAATTACATAAATTATAAATACGAACTCGCAGGTGGGCCTTCTTTATTATTTACAAATATCATTCTGGTTTAGTGTTTTTAAATCGATGGACCATGAAAAATTAACGATTGCCTTCAAAATCCAATATTTTCCGACCATTTAACTGAACATAATTATTTTTCAAGCAAAATATTATATTCTTTAATTACTGATTATTCCATAGTTCATAAAACAGCCGCACAACAATTAGGTACGTTTTACGATTGTTAATTAGTAAAGTAAATTACGTCTTATATAATAAATTATACTACAATATCCATTATTTATATACTGGATGTTAAAAAAAATATATACAGCAAGTATCACCTGTATAATTCACTAAATTTCATTACAATAAAACAATAAAAATAGAATTTTATTATTACGCTCATTCTAAGTTTAAGCATCTAAAATAAATGAAATAAAAACTTTTTAACAAAAAAGAAACTCCTTCAAAAAGCCACTAAAAAGAGGAAAATAATGAAATTTTGAGGTCTGCGCCAATTTAATAAAATATGAAGTCGATTAAAAAGTATAGTATAGTGATTAATATCTTCTTTTTAACCAACTTCATATTTTATTAAATTGGCGCAGACCTCAAAATTTCATTATTTTCCTCTTTTTAGTGGCTTTTTGAAGGAGGTTTTTTTTTTGTTAAAAAGTTTTTTATTTTTACTATCAAAAAGTGACATTTACCTTAAGGAATCACACTCCGTTACTAACTTTTATTAAAATCAGCCGAACTACTGAACCGATTTTGATGAGATTTCTATGGGACCAATCTGAAAGTATATCCTTTCAAATAAAAAAAATTTCCAAATCGGTTTATAAATGACGGAGTTCTGAGCTAACAAACATAAAAAAAAATGCAACCGAATTGAGAACTACCTCCTTTTTTTTGAAGTCGGTTAACAAAATTATCAGAGATTTTCCAAAATAGTGAAAAAAACTCAAGTTTATATTAGAATCGTCTTCTTCAATCTAACTGAATTGACGTTGTTCATAAAATTCGTCGTGATACTTAAAAATTAAATTTTTGGTATCCGTAAAATTTGAAAAAATACCGAGCCAGGGTGTGTACAGGTTTACGGGAGAAAAATCCTCGAGTTTTCCCTGACTATATACATTTCGATTTTCCCTGGCCAAAATGCTGATCTTCTAGACAGATCTTTGCAGAACACGATCCGTAATATGGTGTCCCTTATAAAGTTCCAGAAAAAAAAATGCTTCCACAGTCTGGGTTATTTCAGACTGAAGAATGGCGCTTATCCCAGCTCTTATTAGGTACAATCACTGGGAAATATTACATTGTGTAGCTATCGCGGAAAATTGGTGATTTCCCGCCTGTTTTTCGCACCGTTCTATAACAAACAAATTTTTTTAAATCCCTCACTACGAAATTTTTTGTAAATTCCCTGACTTTTCTTGACTTCCTTAAATTACTACGAACTGAGTATCAACGTACACCCGGTATATGTACGTACATATTTGCTTTTTTAATAACATATTATTCCGAACAATGTTTTCATAAATGTTTACACAGCAAAACAAATTATTAATAATTCAATTAAACAGAAATGATTATCGGGATTACCGCTTTCTGCGAAATTACGGTTCGGCTCTCATCTTCGGAAATTCCGTTAAAATTGTTCAAATATTTACAGAGTTTTTCGTCGCACCTGTAAAAAAAATTCACGCCTAAAGCTGTGTCAACAAAGTGTTACGTTTTTTTTTAATCGTAAAATTTCAATGACTGAGGGAGGTACAAAATGTTTTATTATATGCGGCAAAAAAGTTGATTCGCAAAAACCACTCGCCAAATTTTATAAAAAATGTAATCAAAATACTTACCTAATCAAATTTCGAAAACAAACCTTCAAAAAAAAATTTTAACTGGTAACGATGTAGTAAACTTCATTGCATAAATGATTTTTTTAATATCTACCTATATTAATTAATTTTAACCAATCAATGCCAGTTTTATCCGATAAACAATTTTATATAACACATGCACGCTTTTAGTGTTTTTTCGTATCAGTTTTGCGGACTTTAAATGGCCGTTTATTGACAAGTGACGTCATGATCCATTATGAAACGCTTTTCGATGAATAATGGAAAAACATTTGAAAAACCCGTTATCTAATGAACATTTTGTACCTCTTTTCGGTGTTATAAATGAAATATGGTTACTATGGTAACGAAGTGATTAAATATTGTATCGAGCCCAATGTTTTTA
Organism: Mongoloraphidia duomilia; assembly: GCA_039654895.1. Lineage (NCBI taxonomy): Eukaryota > Metazoa > Arthropoda > Insecta > Raphidioptera > Raphidiidae > Mongoloraphidia > Mongoloraphidia duomilia. Next base: position 209,696 of record CM077518.1, read on the forward strand.
TTATGAGATATACTTCTGTCAGTGACATAAAATTATTCATTTAAAGTCTAAAACCATGCATGTGTTATATAAAGTATAGTGTGCAACACGTGTGCTAAATATTTATGCGTCAGGCGCGATGTTTTCAGCACTCGTATTCGGTTCGCGATGCTCACTCACCAAGGCTCGTGTGCGCTCTCCTACTACTCGTTCTGAAAACATCGCGCCTGACGCATAAAGATGTATTTAGCACACTAGTCACACAATATACTATTAAAACATGTTATATGGTTATTAATATTATTTTATTGTTATTTTTTTATTATAATTATGTTAAATTGTAGAAGGCGCATTCAGAAAGTTTGCTTTGACAATGCCGTTAGATTGTGACCAGACATATTTAATATGGGTTTTTGTCCAATTTCCACTTCGAAACATGTTTCTATCGCATTTTAATAAAAATTTAGCATGAAAATCGATGTTTTTACAAGCTTTTATTTAACTTGCAATGTATGTTAGTTAGTTAGTTTGTGTGTTTGTTGGTTTGTGTGTTTGTTTAGGTCAAATCTTGCAAGTCAATTTTGAACGACTTCCACGTATCCGATCGATTTGAAATTTTGTACACATATGTATTCCCGATGACAATACATGAATAAATCGTTTTTAGAAATAATTTCAACCCCTAAGGGATTCAAATGGGGATGTAGGGTTTTTTTGACTAATCAACGCTCAGGCCAAATCGCTGAAGCTAGAAACTTGAAATTTGGACAGTTGGTTCCTTTTCTGACGTAAGCATCCACTAAGAAAGGATTTCTCGAAATTCAACCTCTACGGGTGTCAAAGGGGGGTAAAGTTTTGAGCAAAATATATATTAGAAAAAAAAACTTTTTAGAGACAAGCTTTTATTTAAAAGCACTAAAAAGGAAAACATAATTTTTAATAATTTAGGTTCATAATTATAAATGCGTGGGTCGTGACTAATAAACTATCATAGAGTTCCAAATCTTCATGGTTTCCGGGCTTGTAGGCCGTGGTCCGGTGGTATTTCTACCTGACGTTTCGTCAACTGCGGTAGACATTCTCAAAGGCGATGTAGCAGCGGTAGAAGTGTCCTCCTTGGCGGCTCACAGGTCAGCGTGTCAGTGACTGGTGTCCTCCCTTCTTTTATGGGAGGGAAGACACCAGTCACGACCCACGCTTTTTTAATTATGAACCTAATTTATTAAAAATTATTTTTTTCTTTTTAATTAGATTATTTTTAAAATATTGAAGTGGTTTTTAGTTCTTCCATTTTGTTTGCATAAAATAGAATAACCATAAAAAACGCTTAATTTTAACCGAAACTGATAATGAAACTTTTTTAAAATCAAATTACTTGTCCATTTTTCGGTACGATGGGAAAACCAATCATCACACAGTTTTGGGTACCTTCCCGCCGTACTGGCGACACGAACGGCGCTACGCACGCAATTTATTATAAAGAAACCAGCGAGTTAGAAAAAAAAACTGGCTATAATAAATATTTGTTACGGAACCGTGACGGCAAATTCACAAGCAGAATATTACAGATGCCATACATTGTTATAGATAGGTAATATTTGATATCAGCTATACATATGAGTTTACGAAAGGTGAAGGATGGCTGAATTCATAATTTCATATTATAATAAATATGCATTTTTATACTGCGTTATGTTTTAAAGATTTTTATTCCATAACAAAAACACCTGAAAAACGTACATTTATTGATTTGTTACGTGGGCTGTTTATTAAAAAAAAAAAAAATAACTTTTGGTATAAGTACCTGTTTCGAAGGTAAATATGTTTTTAAGACCGCCAACAGCTAGGCTTATCTGAGCATAGTACCAATTCATATTTTCAATTTATTATTCATAAATAATAATTTGAAAATCCAACTGATACTTTCTTGGAATAGAACCTATAAGAACTGGGGGCTTGTAATAGAAGTGTCATGGAAACGTCAGTTGGTAAATTATAAAACCTTTCAAAATATCTACCAATGTTCCAATGTCGGAAAGTAAAAAAAATCACTATTCAATTACTGAAAATATTTAGGACCTTTATTTCTCAAATTACGAATTCACTGTAGGAATTACTATACTCCTTGTTTTCGTAGGGTCACAATGCTATAAAGGACATTTTTTATACACATGTCACGTTCGGGATTCAAACCCGAGACTCCCAGTTTCGCGCTGGTTGAGTTCTCAATTACTCTACAGTGGTCATAGGTTGACAATCATTAGTTTCCCATGTAACATAGCAAATGTAACGGTTTAATTCCACTGCATGCGAGAGCTAATTTTAATAACCACTATGTTAAGACTTGAACCGTGTCGCATGCGTGAGTTGTTTAGAATAAATGTTAACTTATTAAATATAAAATTAAACAAAAAAATGAAGATTGTGTGCCAGTAGGTACCTACTCAGTAGTGACACAATACTAAAACCAGCAAAAAATTATATTGTATCAATATATTATGAAATATATGATTAGTCAGGAGTTTTAAAAACAACAAAATAAGCATGATGAATGTTTTAAAATAGGTTACCTATTGAACATAACATAATAAATGTATGAAATAATAAAAGAACACAATATTTACCATCAGTGGCGTAGCTTGCCTTAGACGGGCCCTGTATCAAAACTTTTTGGGGGGCCAAATGAAGGGTAAAGATTTTTCACAAAAGAAACAAAAACGCTAGATTTGAATTAAAATAATTTTTACTTAAACACGTTCGGGGCCTCTGAAGCCCGGGGGCCCCGTATCATTGATACGGCTGATACGGCGGTAGCTACGCCCCTGATTACCATATTATCAAGTTAGGTTAAAAGTCTACACGTAGCTGAAAGATATTTTTTTGTGACCGGCCTTCGTATAAAATCAAGATCAATATAAGACAATAACAAAACGCGTTGTGGAAATCATAAATAAGAGCGCTGCGTTTTCAGTTAAGTTCTTCATTCCTTGTAACAGTCGTAAACTGTGTTACAGAAAATCGGACACTTTCTGCGTTACGCGGCTGTGCGCCATTTTGTGTTAAAACAACTGAACAATATTAGTGCTGTGATTTATCTAAGATATTTAATAACTGTGATTTTGTGTAATGCAACGCGGGGTGTATTATTTGGTAAGCGCTTTGAATGTTTCATTTTAGAAAAAAAAACGGCGTTAACACCGATTTTTTTATAAAACCAAAAACATAGATTTACTAAAGACTCCATTTTGTGTAACATTGTGTGAAACACTTCATAAATTCTAAATTTAACTGCATTTCGAAACAGCTCTTCATTGGAGACACATAATTTTTTTAATTAAATTCCAAAAATGGCGAATTCCCCAGCCTCCTTCCTGTGTTTGCTTGTGTGTTTTAAAGACCACCAACAGCTAAGCTTATTTGGGCCTAGCACCAATTCATATTTTCAATTCATTATTTTTTTTTAATAATAAATTGAAAATCCAATTGACACTTTTACCAGCTCTCGGGCTAGAATCCGGGAACTGGGGACTTGTAACAGAGGAACCATAGATCGCCATGTAAACAATTCAGCATTGCTACACGCTCGGCCATTCTCAAGCCCGAGAACCTCGCTACGTGAATCATTATTTTTAAAGTTATACTTCTTTTGGCGCGTTATGAAAAAATGATGAGAGTGAATTTTTACGATGCGCGCGCATCGCGTCACGAATAGGGGTCGACAAGACAAGAATTCTTGTCTTGACAATAACTTCTTGTCTTGTCTTGAAAAAAAATCAAGAAATCTTAAAAAATCTTGTCTTGACGTTTTCTTGACATCTTATGTCTTGTCTTGACTCAAGAAATTTCAAGATCTTGAAATTTCTTGATTAACCGGTGACACCGTACATGGTGATTCCTCGCCGGCGAACTTTTTATTGCGTTGCGTGCTAACACGGCAATCTGGTGGTTCCCCGATCTTTATTTGTTTTCTGACGAACGCAAATAACTCAGAATCTTGGAAGTATGAAATTGAAAAATACTTAAATGAGCCTAGAGGACCACCTTTAACAATAACAAAGCCAAGAAATCGGCCAGGCGTTGACTCCATAAGAAGTCTTATGTGCCTTAATTTATGGCTTATATATATGTGTGTGTGTGTGTGTGTGTGTGTACACGATAACTCTCGACAGACTTAATCGATTTAAACGAAATTTGGTACATACATTGGAACCCAGCACCGCATGAAGCCTATTTATAATGGGCCCGATCGGGCCATTTTAAGGGTAGTTTTTAGGAGTTGAAAAAAGTTTTTGGGTCCAAAAATACCGAAAAAAATCTCGGAATTGTTTCAAAATTGGAATTTAACCCTTTGGTAGAGATTAAAATGTGTTGCCAAAATTTTAACAAAATCGGCACAACAAGACCGGACTTACAAATTTTATGAAAACACAAGTTCGCGGATAGTGATTTATTTGCTGACGGGTGTATTTAATTAGGTACAGAGGTTGCATTGATAATAGTATTGAAATTAAGAAAAATAATATTATTTTAAGGGATGTATTAAGGGGTTAAATTTTTTTGATTTTGTCCAAAAACAAACTTAAGTTCACATAATAAAGCCACAAGACCTTATTAGCAAATACACTATATTATTGTCGGCAGGGTTTGGCACTGCGACCTGAGTTTTTTCATTTATTGTTTTTAATTTACATTTTTGTGAATCGGTCTAGCAAAAAATGTGTTCAATAAATTAAAATAATACGTTGTTATGTTAAAATATGTTATCTTTTTCACAAATAAATATACGTTTTAGCGTTTTCATTGTTAGTCAAGATATTTCAAGATTTCTTGTTTTCTTGACAAGAAATCTTGGTATTGATATAACATTTCTTGTCTTGTCTTGAAATCTAAAATTACTTCTTGTCTTGATCTTGTTTTGAAATCAAGACAAGATCAAGACAAGATCTTGAAATTTTCAAGAATTTGGCGACCCCTAGTCACGAAAATTTAACACCATGAAGTTGCAGCATTAATGATTTCCATAGTTACCATGTAAACAAATATAAATAAATTCACTCCAGTCCTTTTATTATTTTATATTTCAAGAAATTATTTGCATGCAAATTAAAAATTAGTTCTTAATCACGCCAAAGAAGTACAACTTCTATCGCGCGTACAAAGTATATCACGCATCCATTTTTTTTTTTGATAATTTTTAAGCATAATTTTTTCTACCAAAATTTGTCGAAAAATTCAACTCAAATAGATATATTTTATTAATCGCTCTCAAACATATTTTTAAATACAATTATTTAGTGCATTTTTCTTAAATTTATTTAATTTGTTCTTGAAAATAACAAAAGAACTGAGAAAAAAATCATATACCTACCCTTGTTTTTTTGCATCAAAGAAGGCGTTGTTTGTTATTGGAAAAATAATCAACAATGACGAAGGTATTTAACATAAAAAGACCGCGGATCTATCAAAACACGACGTGTGATTGTGTAAGAAGTACAGTGAAAGATCAAGGCAGTGACGACGGGGCAATGTCAAGGCCGGCTCAGATCGTGCTTCGTTTCGATCGATAATATAATTCCAGAAGAAATACGTGCCTCGTCAAAAGTTGCCAATTGTTTCCATGTACTTACGGATCTTCTATTCTTTTTCAACATTCACGTTCCAAAAACATAAAAATCTTGCACGTCGCGTCGGCTTATGTCATCAAAAATGTTTTTCCCCCTGAACCCTTCATACGCAGTATAAATTAAATGCACAGATCAGATGAAGAACAATACTAATAATAGATGTCAGCGTATTTCCCATAGAATAACAAAAAAAAGCGGATATCAAATTAACAAAACAATAACTCATCAATTGTGGACCGTTTAGAATTGTTACAGCAAGTCATCGAACATGACCGGTGTCCTCCAGTCGACGCATCTGCCGCTGCTTTTGTTCGGCCTGTGCAGTTTCTTGCCGTCGGCGCCGGGATGGGCGACGCCCCAGGACAACCCGAACGGCCGAGGCTACGGCCTGTACGGGGGCGCGTCAGGCGCCTATCCAAAGCGACCGAGCAAAAGCGGACTCGAAGTCATCCATCAATGGTCGCAACTCGAATACGATTTCGCTTCCGAAGCAGACAGGGACTACGCCGTACGTCAAGGGTACTTCAATCCCGGGAAGCCGACGCCCACCGACGTGGACGTCCATTACGCCAAAGGTAAAACGGTTTCAGAAAGTATTTATTGATCTTTAAGCTAGTTGAGGTAATTTTCTTCAAGGTGAAATTTCTTTGGTCAGAACTTTCCCGAAGCGCGTTTGTTTAAATAATAATTTCAATATCTTATTCCAGATGGAAGCGGGAAGCGTCGAATATTCCTGGCGATGCCCAGATTCCAGTTAGGAGTGCCGGCAACTTATGGCGTCGTGACCGACAAGCTGCGCAACGAAAACCCGATCATTCAGGCTTATCCCTCCTGGGAATGGCACACCAACTCCAAGCAATGCAGGCAAAACAGGATCGTATCTGCTTACCGTGCCATGGTGAGTGCTTATAATGTACTTCTTTAATATACAGTCACTAGTTTGTACCCGCGGTTTAAACTAAGGATCGGTGATTGCTTTGCCGACCTCTTTTCATTTTTAAAAACCATGATAATTAATTGATTGCATTTTCATCTTTATCTCGCTATTCATTCTGTTTATGTCTCTTCCTTGTTGGTCCCATTAATGTTCAATGTTCTCAATCCCGTGATACACCCTGTATAACTTAAATTTGGGTACCAGTATAGACAATGTACCGATCGTTCCAGCCGTTGTCGAGTGACACTAGTACAGACAGACGAAAATTCTGGAAACGTATTTTCAAGTCTATATATAATTATAGACGATACACAAAATACCCAAAATCCAACAAGAAAACTAAATTACTGACGAGGTCCCGTTACAATTTTATCGATTTAACCATTTCAGTAGCGGCGCTAGGTTTTTTTTTTCTATAGGATGGGCCAGTGTTGGGCATGGTCAATGGTGATCTGAAGGTGGACCAATAACATTTATTCCCAAAATTTCAGAGCTCGATAAATTTTTAACCTGCTATAGAATTTACAAGTAAAATTTCGAGGGTTAAAAGATAACATAGAGATTGAGGATTATGCCAGGATGGGTCAAGACAGTTTAAGGTTGATCATGGCCCATCCGGCCCACCCTCTGGCGCCGCCACTGAATCATTTTGTACCGTTTTTTTTTGTAGATTGACGAATGCGACAGACTGTGGATCGCCGACACGGGGATCATTGGAACAGAAAGAATCTGCCCGCCTCAAATTCTAGCGTTCGACCTAAACACTGTGAGTAGCTTATATAGTTCGTTTAAACTGTTATAGTCTGTAAATCGGCAAAATTATACAGTTCAGCCGGCGACGGCCGAACTGTATGAAAGCCGTTCACCAAATAGATATATACATTTTGTTTATACACTACAAACTGCAGAAGTGAAACTTACTCACGCAAAATCTGCATTTAAATGTTCTATTAAATTTACATTTTTTCAGAATAAATATTTAATTGAGTTGTTTTTCGTTGCCACGGTTACGGCGTTGTTAAACAGTCCGAAGTTGCATGAGAAAAATAATTATAACGAGAATATTAATTCCTGTTGTGTTTTAAAGACCACCAACAGCTAAGGTTATTTGGGCCTAGCACCAATTCATTATTTTCAATTCATTTTTTAGTGTATTTGCCATATGGCACATACACTATTGGCGTCGGTCGGATGGCGGGACCTAGGGGTCGGACCAAAATTTCTCGACGTTTCATAGCCTCCTGAACAATTTGGCACCATTTTTGGAAATGTTTATATATATATATATGTGTGTGTTCGCGGCATAACTCTCGAAAGACTTAATTGATTTGAACTAAATTTGGTAGACACGTTGGAATCCATCACCGCACGGAACCTATTTAAAATGGGCCCAATCGGACCATTTTGAGGGTAGTTTTTAGGGGTTGAAAAAAGTTTTTGGGCCCAAAAATACCGAAAAAAATCTCAGAATTGTTTAAAAATTGGAATTTTACCCTTTAGTAGAGATTAAAGTGTGTTGCTAAAATTTTAACAAAATCGGCACGACAGGACCGGACTTACAAATTTTATGAAAACACTAGTTTACGGATAGTGATTTATTTGCTGACGGGTGTATTTAATTTGGTACGGAGGTTGCATTGATAATACTATTGAAATTAGGAAAAAAAATATTATTTTAAGGGATGTATTAAAGGGTTAAATTTTTCATTTTGTCCAAAAACAGACTTAAGTTCACATAATAAAGCCACAAGGCCTGTATTATCAAATACACTATATTGTCGGCAGGGTTTTGGCACTGCGACCCGAGTTTTTTTTTTTTAAATAATAAATTGAAAATCCAATTGACACTTTTACCAGCTCTCGGGCTAGAACCCGGGAACTGGGGACTTGTAATAGTGGAACCATAGCAACGCCATGTAAACAACAGCGTTGCTACACGCTCGGCTATCCTCAAGCCTAAATTCCTATTGAGATTTACAATACAATAATAATAATAAAAGATATAATTATTTCCGGCGCAGGACAAGCCGATAGTCCGTTACGAGATTCCGTCCGACCAGGTCAAAGCCGGTGCCGATTCGATTCTCATAACGCCGGTGGCCGACGTACGCCGCACCTCGGCGACCGACCAGTGCTACGACACATTCGTCTACGTCGCCGACGTCACCGAATACGGACTCCTGGTGTACGACATGCGCAACAACAAATCGTGGAGAATCACCAGCAATCTCTTCTATCCGTATCCGCCTTACGGTCGCTTCCAAATAAACGGTACGTACAACTTTTGACTGATTGCAGATCGTTTTTGAAATAATAACTTATACTTTATCTATATGTGACAGTCCCCCAGGGGGGAACATTGTAATGTAGTTGTTCTCGCAATTGCATTCCAATATTCTTTGAGAATTAACATTACCAGGAGCCCAAGTTCGTACCAGTCGGTTTGTGTATGCCCGGCTGGCAGATTCTAATACACAAATGGATTATTAATTGTTGTGTTGAAGACGCTAATGACCTGAGTTGTCGACGCGTCTATAATCTACAATAATAATAATAATAATATATGTGACAGGTGAATCGTTCGACTTGATGGACGGTTTGTTCGGTATGGCGTTGTCGCCGTACCGCGGCCCGGGCGACGACCGCACCCTGTTCTTCCACGCGCTCGCCAGCGTCACCGAAAACAGCGTCCCGACGTCGGTGATCAGAAACCACTCGCTATTTGAAATCGATCCCAACGCCGCCGCCGATCACTTCAAGGTAATAAAAAAAAAGCCGACGCCTTGTATCCCTATATTATTAAACGAGCAAATTTTGTATATATGTACCTATATAAATATTTTGTCGAAAACGGCCCTAACGATTTGGATGAAATTTACTGAAAAGGGGTTTCGGGGGGCAAAAAATCGATCTAGCTAGGTCTCATCCCTGGAAAAAATCGTTTTCTTATCGATTTTATCATTTTAGAAAACAGTTTTTTTAACGTTATAAAACAGTGTCGTACGGTGAGTAGGCTTTGGGAAAAAACAAACTATTTTCATTATTTATGTCAAATTACTCTGACAGTCAATCTTTAACTTATTAAAATAATCAGTAATTATTTGAAAATATGTAGGTACATACGTTATGTAGTATGACGTATAATAATATTATCTACTTATAGGGATGTAATTTTTTTTCTTAAGAACGACTAACGATTTTGATGAAATGGGAACTTTAAGTACTATTTTTTTTAACTCATCCGAGCAAAGCTCGGTCATCCAGATATTATATCTCTAAACATGAACTTGAATATTTTAATCGAGCGATTTCTATGCTTTTCTTCAGCTGTATCCAAAAACTCGCCAGTCGCAGAGCGCCGCAATGGCGATCGACCGCAACGGCATAGCCTATTTCGGCCTTTTGAGTCAAACAGCCATGGCCTGCTGGGACACCAAAACGGAATACGGTCAAAACAATATCGAAACAGTCGACGAGAACCGCGACACGTTGCAGTTCATGGCCGGCGTCAAGGTCATCACGAATCCGGCCGACTCGCTGAGCCAGGAGCTGTGGGTGCTGACGCCGCGCTTCCAGAAGATCATGGCCGGCACGATGAGTCCCGACGAAATCAACTTCAGGGTGTTGATGGCGAGGACCGAAGATCTGACGAAGGGATCGAGGAAGTGCAAGGCCAGCGGAGGAGGCGGCGCTTTTGGCGTCGGGCAACGCTACGGCAGCTCCGGTGGCGGTTATGGCGGCGGTTACGGGTTGTTTCAGCCGAACAAACAATATTCAACAACTAACCACGCGACACTGGGAAACAGAAATTCCGAGAACACGGTCGGGTATCCCGGCGCGGTGGTTTTTCCTCCACACCACCATTAAACCGTTTTGCAAAATCAGTGCCTTAATTAGAATAGGATAATTACAAATTAATTTTAAGAAACGACAAATACTTTACTCGTTACGGGCGAGAAAAAACATAATACTATTAGCTATGAGAATCTATACATTTCTTTATCGTATAGTGGGAAGGTGCCTAAAGTGAACAGCGATGTATCGCTTTTGTTTATCATAGCAAAAAAAATTTTACCTTGTTAAATATTATAATTTAAATTTTTGTTGATATAGTTCTTTTGTAATATTAAAAAATTAAAAAAAAAGATGTCCCATTATTTTTTAACAAAAAAAAATGTATCGACCCTAATAGAACGAGAGCTAGTGACAATTTTTTGGTGTTATTTATTCAAGGCCTTATTTTTGTGAAGATGTTGAGGGAGGCATATTAAAATGTCCTTAGTAAGGGATTTTGCTAGATAGCGGTATGGGAGGGATGCAGACCGCCCCCAACATAAAAATGATCAAAATTATTATTGCTTCAAGGCTGAAATTGTTTGTATAGCTTGCCGGTGAGCCAATAATGCCATTATAATATTTGCAAATCGATTGGTCAATATTAAAGGGGTGGCAGATCACCCTAAACGTGTCATGTACCCGACGAAATTTATGTTATTAGTTCAAGATTCAAATTTTAATATGTTGTTACGATGACTGTTTTAAGCATATATTTCAATTTGCAGATATCCCTTACTCAAGGCACTTTAATATGCCTCCCTCAAAATCATCACAAAAATAAGGCCTTGAATAAATAACACCAAAAAATTGTCACAATCTTGGTCTATAAGAACGTCTTTTCAAATAAACCTGGAATCGACAGTGGTACTACAACAAATTTTTATTGGTTTTAACATAGCATCATGAGATTATGTATGCACTATTTTGTTCTGCACTGCGACCGCTGTTTTTTAACATGCAATTTATTTCAACTGTCAAACATTCCATGGGCTGCGATTTGACCATAAACTCTAGTTACTTTATAGGAGACTAAAGGTGAGTTCACAATGCGCGCAGAGCGCGTTGCTAAATTACCTGGACACAAATATTTTTCCGAAATCAAACAATTATTCTGATAGGATAATTCGTTAAACTTAAAATGTAGAATGAGCCATTTTCCTGAGAGTAGTTCCTTCAGTTATCCACGAGAGGCAGCACTTGTGGTAGGTACAAACATTATTTATTACCCATTAATGTCTTGTCATTTTAGTGGTATAACTTGATTATTTAATTAATTTAACAATAATAATAATTTATTAATTAAGTTATACCACTAAAATGACACCACACTAATGGGGAATAAATAATGTTTGTACCTACTACAAGTGCTGCCTCTCGTGGATAACTGAAAGAACCACTCTCAGGAAAATGGCTCCTTAAGTTCGGTCGTCGCGTCGCATGTACTGCTATTATTCGCGGAGTGTTTATGTTTCCTTCGCGTTATAGATGTGAATCAGTCTTTATCCCGTAGAAAGTAAAATTATTCGTATAATTATTATCACCTCGTTAAAACCAAATAATTTACACCTGTTAACTATTGCTTATTTCGATGCAAATATTTTAAAAATCGTTGCATGCAATTAGCTGGTTTCTCATTGTTATGAAGTAATGAATTTTATAAATCACGTAGATAATTTTCATTGCATAATGCTAAATAAATATTTTAATATCTTTTTGGACAAGCATGGTGAGTTTGAAAAAATTCTGAGAGATTTCGAATTTTACCAAAAATCACAGCACGGGAAATAAAAAACGGCCGGATATTAAATTCAAAAAAAAGGGAACGAAATCAGGCGATAGTTTTGTTGCATGATAAAATTTAGAAATTTATCACTCAAAAGATTAACTCGTCATTCGTCGAAACTGCAGTCCTACTGACATTTCAAAAACGGGGTTACCAACACAAATGTCGGAGATAACAAAAGGACAACGTTAATGCCACTGGCGGATTATCAGTGAACTAACTCGTCTAGATCTATTTATACGAAAGTGGATTAAGAAGTTGACCTTGCAGAAAGTGGCGCCAATTTTGAACGGCTTTTCTAAATTAAAATAAGGACTCGAAAAAAATCTATAAATCCAATAAAAACTTTATGTATAGGTATTTTGCACCATTCGATCTAATTGATCGGAGGCACGGAGCGCATCGGTTTATGCGCTGCGCTGTGAATCCCTTGCATTTTCAAAACTATAAACCCATTATAGAGATCGGCTTGAGAATGGCCGAGCGTGTAGCAGTGCTGTTGTTTACATGGCGTTGCTATGGTTCCTCTATTACAAGTCCCCAGTTCCCGGGTTCTAGCCCGAGAGCTGGTAAAAGTGTCAATTGGATTTTCAATTTATTATTAAAAAAAAAATAATGATTTGAAAATATGAATTGGTGCTAGGCCCAATTGACCCTAGCTGTTGGTGGTCTTTAAAACACAATTTTTTTTTAACATTATAGAGATCGAAAAGAACTAAAAGCCCAATGAATTCTAGCATAACCCAAAAAAAGCCGGTTAAAATCGTCAACACCTGAACTGTATAGGATCTTTTTTTGTAAACTATAAATTTGTTCACCGATCTGCATTTTAAATCTATATATAGAATTTAGAACTGGAAAAAAGGCACGGCATAGCATTTCTGATTACAGTCATTATTTCATAAATAAATTAATTAATTTATTAACCATAAACCGTACATTGTAAATGTTACATTGCAAGTCCTATTAAGAGGTAAACAATGTTATACCTGTAGAGGTAGGCTGTTTAATTATTACATTAATACAGTTCATATTATTATGGCATTCGCTGTAAAAGGCATTGTGAACGAGTTTTTTTTTTTTTAAAGACTCGATCTGACAGATCGGCAGACATTTATAATACATGAAACATAATTATCAAAATGTCGGTCAAGCCGTTCGTGTTTTGTCATTGAATAATTCAACTGTTCAATAAATAATAACAAAGGCGAATCGGAAGTAGACCGCGTTCCCACTTTTCTTCGTCGGTCGGCGCATTGCGTGAATTGAAAGAGAAATTTCAGTCTTGTAATAAAATATAACTGTCTAATAATAATTGAATGCTGTTAATCACCGATACAGATTTTATTTACATTGCCTGCGTAAACAGCGGTTCTCGAACTTTTCTTACACTGTAAGAAATTGAGAAGACCGATTACATAGATTATCCATGGTCCATTTGTAGCCAGCGATTAATCTGGTAATAGGCACACAAAGAGACAATGACGTCGCAAACAGGTATTGCCACATCGCGTAGATTCCGTAAAAACACATTGCGCATGCGTGGTTACTAATTTTACATTAATTTTTTTTGTATTCATCCATTTTATATATGTAACTATACATTTTATTTTGTAATTTTTATACACTTTATTGGAATATGTATTACACAAATTATGTAACTTTAATTTACTTTATGTAAAAATTACAAATTTGTTTAGCTTTACAGAAAAAGTCCAAGTTTTTATGAAGTTTTTCTGTGTAAAAATAAATAATAATGTAAAATCACTTAGAAAATCGAGCGAAATCTACCTTAACTTTCAAAGTATTTTTACATCCATTTTTTACAGTGTATAACGCCTATAGAGTGATATTTACTAACGCAAAGAAACGCCGTGTAGGGCTGGAATTTTTTGAAGCTATGCTTCTATAGGCGCGTTAGACGATTTCTGAGAGGGGAAAAACTTATGGGTTCGCGTCACGTCACCGACATGCTCATGTTAAAAGTATATCTACTGTCCGATCCTTTTGAAAATTAATATCTTAGAGTTTTATAGGACACAAAAAAATAAAATGGCGTCAGATTTCAAAATGGCGGCCAATGTACTTTTGCAAAAATTATCCGATCCTTTTGAAAATTAATATCTGAGAGTTTTATAGGACCCAAAAAAATAAAATGGCGTCAGATTTCAAAATGGCGGCCATATGTACTTTTGTAAAAATTATCCGACCTTTTTTAAAAGTGATATTTAAGAATTTTATAGGACACAAAAAAATAAAATTGCATCAGATTTCAAAATGGCGGTCAAATAATAACTTTTGAATTGTATTGTCTATAGCTTTGATAAATTCGGTTTTACGCGTAAAAAGCATAGCTTCTGTCGGGTATCTCATGACACCTCTTGACTTTTTTTTTAATCAATCGTTCTTTAAGAGCAAAAATAATATTAAACAATGAATTATGTTGCCAAAGAAAATCTATTTAAGTAACCACCAAAAAAAAAAAAAAAAAAAAAACCGAAAACTTATACGTCTGTCTGCAAAAGCAGAGTTAAGTTTTAAAAATTAAAATGTTCAAACCTTTTCAGCGCAATAACTTTTTTTCATATTTCCAATGAAATGAACTGTTCGACCTCTAAATGACTTTTCTATAAACACAATATAATTCTTTCAACGAATCATCACTGGCTTAACATTTTTTCAGGGTGTAATTAACAGCCGTTTAAGAGGACAGTGTGGTCCAGTGGTTAGCGTCGCGGCCTCTAGATCAGACTGTCGTGGGTTCGAATCCCGCCTCCGTTCATGGATGTTTTGTAATGTCATTTAGTTTTAAGTTAATTGTCATTTAATGTAATCAAGACGCTAATAACCTAAATTGTCGACGCGTCTATAGTTAACAATAAATAAAAAAATAAACAGCCGTTTAAAATAACTGGTCCCACCTTATATTATTTTAATGAAATTGTTTAAATATATTGGACAAAATACACTTTAAAAAAAAATTGGTGCAGAAAGAACATTTTTTTGGTGCAGAACGCGAATAATTATTTGCATAAATGGTTGCGGCGTAACATTTTTAGAGTTCCTGTTCCCAGTCACCAATTTCCAGTCGTTTGCCCATCCCTGTTCGCTGGGCATTGTTAGTAGAGATAGCTACCTCCTCTCGGACACAACAATGCAGTTCAAGAATCGCCGTAACACGCAACAAACGCCGCTGCAGTTACTCCGGTTTAGTTACTGCGTCGATAACTCAGTTACTCACCGAGCTCTCCGCTACTTGCCTGCAGTGTGAGAGAGAGAAACATGGCGTTGCATAAATGAAAAACGTCCGTCCGTCAACTGACTCAAAAACACTCGAACGCCGGTCGAATCAACAACAAACAATCGTGACAAGTGAACTCGAAAAAACAAAGCACAAAACACTGACAAAAGAACATCGAAAACGAAAATTTAAAATACCGACGAGTGAACATCGAGAAAAAAACTTAAAATATCGAAAAACAAAGTGAAGACAAAATACCGTCAGCAAGTGTAAACTGTTTGCCGTTTTCAAAAAATTAATCAAAAATCGAAAAAACTACGTTTATTTTATTTGAAAATTATGTTAAATAATAAACAGCGCGTACAAAAAAAATAACGGTTTTTAAAACATAAAATATTAACATTTTTTTTAAATGCACTTTCGTAAACACTGTATAGATTAGGTATATTTGAAAAACTTTCCAAATTATAAAACAGCTCATTGCTTCATTTCTTCTAATTAAATGCATAAATAATTATTTATTCATCACCAATTTCACTGTAAAAACATGAATTAAATCTAACGCCTCGATGTGAAAAAAAATTGTAGAGTTAAAATTTCGTGCCATAAAAATTAGTTTAGAAAATTAAGAATAATAGATAAAACAAGAAAAATTACATGCATCGGGCAACGTTTTTTTTCATTAAAAAACAAATGAACAATTTAAAAAATGGCCGTCGCTCATTCTCAGTCGTGGTTTTGGCAGTGGCATCCGCCGTCAGATTTCATCCCCAACGAATTTGACGCCCGAAGGAAACTCGCCGAAGAGCCGGCGTTTCATCGAGAGTTTCATTACTCGGAAGAAAACGCCAAAGGTTTGTGAAAAGTCATTCCTTGAGTTCTTTTTTTTTTCATCCCTTATCCGCTCGTACAATGGGAAGGTACCTAAAAATCTGCAATTTTTCCACTTTTGGTAGAGTTCAAATAAAATAAAAATACTTATCTCTTGTGAATGAGGGGCCAGCTGGTGTCGCTGCATAATGAAAACTTTTTAACAAAAAAACCTCCTTCAAAAAACCACTAAAAAGAAGAAAATAATGAAATTTTGAGGTCTGCGCCCATTTAATAAAATATGAAGTCGATTAAAAAGTATAGTATAGTGATTAATATCTTTTTTTTAACCAACTTCATATTTTATTAAATTGGCGCAAACCACAAAATTTCATTATTTTCCTCTTTTTAGTGGTTTTTTGAAGGAGGTTTTTTTTTTGTTAAAAAGTTTTTTATTTTTTACTTTTTAGTGTCAAAAAATGACATTTACCTTAAGGGAATCACACGCCGTTATTAACTTTTATTAAAATCAGCCGAACTACTGAACCGATTTTGATGAAATTTCTATGGGACCAATCTGAAAGTATATCCTTTCAAATAAAAAAAAAATTTCAAATGGTTTATAAATGACGGAGTTCTGAGGTAACAAAAAAAAAATACAACCGAATTGAGAACCACCTCCTTTTTTGAAGTCGTTTAAAAAGGGCAAACACGAGCGTCACGAACGACGAGTCGAACGGAATTCATTCACCAACGTAAAGTGGGTGAGGCTTCCTCGAAAAGCATAAAGTAGATTACTTGGTAAATCACGCGTCCACTAAAGGGTTAAAAAGACATAAACATTGGGAGACAAAGAAAGGTAACGCGAGGGCGAACTGCATTCCGTGATCAGCTTTTGTTCTATGGAACTTTGATACCCAGATTTGGGCTTGAGAATGGCCGAGAGTGTAGCAATGCTGTTGTTTACACGTTCCCAGTTCCCGGGTTTTAGTCCGAGAGCTGATAAAAGTGTCAATTGGATTTTCAATTTATTATTAAAAAACAAAATAATGAATTGAAAATATGAATAGGTGCTAGGCCCAAATAACCTTAGCTGTTGGTGGTCTTTAAAACACAATTTTTTTTTGATACCCAGATTTACCTTGCAATCGAGAACATTTTCACAAAAATGACATTTTGAGGTCTGTGCCAATTAAAATATGAAGTTGGTTAAAAAGAAGATATTAATCACTATACTATACTTTTTAACCGACTTCATATTTTAATTGGCACAGACCTCACAATTTCATTATTTTCCTCTTTTTAGTGGCTTTTTGAAGGAGGTTTTTTTTTTGTTAAAAAGTTTTTTATTTTTTACTTTTTAGTGTCAAAAAGTAACATTTACCTTAAAAAATCACACGCCGTTACTTACTTTTATTAAAATCAGCCGAACTACTGAACCGATTTTGATGAAATTTCTATAGGACCAATCTGAAAGTATATCCTTTCAAATAAAAAAAAATTTAATAATCGGTTCATAAACGACGAAGTTATCCGCGAACATACATAACCACATAAAACATAAAAAATATATACGGTCGAACTGAGAAACCTCCTTTTTTTGAAGTCGGTTAAAAATGACATTTTCTTTGTATAGACATCGGACTCTTGATCTAAAAATAACCGGCTCTTGGGAGTGAATTTTAAAAAATGTCAAATGACCTGGCAAAGCATGTAAAATCCATTAAAATCGCTCAACACTGCGTGCTTAGTAACATATTATGCAATGGATATACTTATATAAATACTACTGTTTACTAAAAGTCAATCAGATAACAATTTTCGTAACAACATGTCAGTTTTCTAGATATCAATCGAGTCACCTGTCCTGACCGATCATTCGAGTCATCTTAAAGCGATCAGATTACATAATTAAGTGAACAAAAATCACGTTTATGTTATGCAATCGCACAGCGTGCACACGAGTCGTTAAAAATTTTAAAATATCTCACAGCTATCGGATTCCACAAATCTCACTTTCATCACTTTTGGGAAATTTGAGTCGAGTCACTTTCAAACCTCCAATCGCGTTTCCGCAGTTCGCTTGCGATCAATCGCTAATGACCACAGTTGTCGAGCGTCTACAATGTACAATCTGCGATCAGAATATAAAAGGAGACTTCAACGCTCGAACAAGACACGAACCACACATCGAAAGTGCGCGCAGAAAAAAAATTCGATGACTGAAGTTAAACGATAACGGATGACCGAAGCTGCTTTGTGCTGCCGATAGCGAAGTCATGAAAACAATTTGCAATACGTTTTAAAGATTACTTATTATAACAGATGATACGATGGCTCCGCTATGACGAATATTTGTTGTATTTAAGACGCTAATGACCTAAGTTGTCGACGCGTCTGTAATCCACAATAAATAAAATAAATAAATCCGCTATTACGACGGTACAATTTACAGTGGACGACCGGCTTTAGATGTTCTTTACGATTCAAATTTATTTACATACGCGCACGTGACGTGTGGTGAGAAACCACAATAATTAAAAAAAAAGCTTTTACTTTTTACCCATAATAAACTAAAAATGCAATTACTTTTACCGGTTAAGTCAGACTATAACACAGAGTTAAAAGGTTATAGAGATGCTACAAGCATTTAAAAGTACAGCCAGTCGCCATATTTATCGAGACTTATTCATTTTATTACAAGCTTTTATTTAAGTTGCAATGTATGTTAGTTGTGTGTTTGTGTGTTTGGGTCAAATCTTGCAAGTCAATTTTAAACGACTTCGACGTATCCGATCGATTTGAAATTTTGTACACATATGTATTCCCGATGACAATACAATACAATAGGGGTTCAAACGGGGATGTAGGGTTTTTTTTGACTAATCAACGCCCAGGCCAAATCGCTGAAGCTAGAAACTTGAAATTTGGACAGTTGGTTCCTTTTCTAACGTAAGCATCCACTAAGAAAGGATTTTTCGAAATTCAACCCCTACGGGTGTCAAAGGTGGGTAAAATTTTGAAAGGCTAAAATGAACAAAATAAATATTAGTAAAAAAAACTTTTTAGAGACAAGCTTTTACTTAAATGCACTAAAAAGAAAAAAATAATTTTCAGAATTATAAAATCGTGGGTCGTGAACTATGATAGATTCACGACCCACACTTTTATAATTATGAACCTAAATTAATAAAAATTATTTTTCCTTTTTAGTGCATTTAAATAAAAGCTTGTCTCTAAAAAGTTTTTTTCTAATATTTATATGTATAAGAAGAAGAGGATCCCTGTTTGGCCGCCATTACGTTATGGAACGGATAAAAAATGACAAGAACACGGGAGCTGTCAAATTTTTATGTATGTGTAGTAAGTGAGCGGGATTGAGAGAGTTTTCCTTCTACCGTGTGGTATACTAATTCCCTTTTCAATGATGGAATTTAATAATAATTTAACCAAGTTTTTTTTCTGCTATATACAATATTTGCATTTACATAACTTAATGCGTAACAAATTCTAATAACTTAACTAGTTACGTGTATTAATTTTTTTTTATAAAATAACTTATTAGAAATCGCTATTTAATTCTTGCAAAGCAAAGTAGGTTATTTATTTTTTTTTCGCACAGGAAAACCAGTCGAAGAAACACGCATCGCATGATTTTAAAACCCTTTTTTATGACTTTTAAAGATGTTTTGTTGTTTTTTTTTTGCAACAAACCAGGAAATGTTACGCAAAGATAAACGTTATTTTATTTCTAATGGTTTTAATTAACAATCTTTATTATTAATTAAATAACAACTTAATTTCACCCAGCAAAATGATTTACCAACTGGGAAAGGCACGGGCAATATGAAAATTTCTAAACACTGAAAATCTATTGGAAAATTGCATTGTGAATTTGTTTATCGCTCGAAGACAGGGTGTAGATTATAGACGTTCGACAGGTGAGGTTATCAGCAATTTCACATTCGACGATGGAACATATTGTATTGAGTTTAATATAATAAATTGTTGTTTTGCAATTGCAAAAAGCAATAATTATTGCAAATGAAGAAACACACGTAATAAAATACATAAATAAGTTGCTAGAAAAAAAAAGCTGTTTTCATTCGAGAAAAGAGGCCAATGTTTTCCCCTTGGCGTGTTTTTTTTCTCAACTCAAAGCCTACCTCGATCAGATGATAACTCACACGCCTACTAGATAAATTTTCCAATCAGCGAGTTATTGTTTTCTTTATTGATTTTAGAATAGCCAATAGGCAGGGAAAATGCATTTTTATTTCGTCATATTGAACACAACTTTAAAATCTGAGAAACATTGAATGATTCGTTGAAGAGCCGTTGAAGATCCGTTGAAGAGATAACGGGAACTGGGTGAAAAATCGGTCGCAAGATTTGAAACAAATAAAACAAGCCGTGAGGTGGGTCGTTTATTAGAACTAAAGTGCAACCCTTGAGGTCCACACGACGAACTTCCCAGTTTGATAAATATTTAATAATAATAATTAAATTAGATATTACACAGAAAAGTAATCATTTTAATCATTAAAACATAATTATTATTTATTTTTAACAATTAAAAAAAAAACGGCTGAACCGAATTTTATAAAATTTATGTCGGATCAAAATGACGTTAACACGCCTCGATTGACACCCTTACGAAGTCGATATAATTTTTTATTCGCGAGATATTGTGTAAAATCTACTTTTTTGGAGGTTATTTGGTTGAGAAAAAAGAACGGCTGAACCGATTTTGAAAAAATTTCTTTCAGATCATATTTACGTTAATACGCGTCGATTGGCACCCTAACATAGTCGATATCATTTTTCATTCTCGAGATTTCGTCTTAGAAAGAAATGGACACATACGTACGTACGTATACACACACAGAGAGAGACATCTTTCTAAAAATAGTGTGGTGACCTTGAAACATAAAATTTTTTTCTCCATTTTGATTTCAATTTTCGGACCCATTACAATAACTTCCAATGGGAAGTTAAAATAAACGGGGTTAAGGCCCTATTCGAGGCGACGGACCCGTTTTACACCCACCGCAAGAGATACTCGTACTTTCTCAAAGCGGTTTATAGATTAATTTTTTTTTCCGAAGAACAACTTTTACAGACATTGTTTCTCGAACTAGGAAACGTTTCTTGCACTCGAACGAGCGAGCGGCGCGCCGCTGCACAATATGCAGTATTAAATAATAATTTTATATTATTATTGCAGGTGGTAAATTAGGGCACAAATCGTAATTCAAGATTCCAACCTTCCTTACAAGGAGAAAGTGATGTAACCGATCGAGCCTCCATTTATATTATAACAACTAGCCTCTACCCGCGGCTTCACTCGATTTTTTCGCCTACTGCTCAGTCCCCTTTAGTAAAATCACGATGAAATGTTTATATAGCCTATACATTGTATTATTTTTCCCTAGTGTATAAAAGACATTGAAGCAAAAGCTCTATCAAAATGGCAGTTTTTTAAGCTAGGCTTTTTTACCGACGTTGCGCGCTTGGCCGCAGGGGAATAAATCGAGGAAAAACGTGATCGTTACCGTCAGCGTAACGTTATACGTTAACTTTCTTCTCTCTCTCCCTCTCCCTCTCTCTCTCTCCCTCTCTCTCTCCCCCTCTCTATCTCTCTCCCTCTCTCTCCCCCTCTCTCTCTCCCCCTCTCTCTCTTCCCCTCTCTCTCTCCCCATCTCTCTCCCCCCCTCTCTCTCCCCCTCTCTCTCTCCCCCCCTCTCTCTCCCCCCCTCTCTCTCTCTCTCTCTCCCTCTCTCTCTCCCTCTCTCTCTCCCTCTCTCTCTCTCTCTCCATCTCTCCCTCTTTCTCTCCATCTCTCTCTATCTCTCCCTCTCCCTCTTTTTCTCTATCTCTCTCTCTCTCTGTAAAATATTTACGAGTTCAGAATCGGTTCAGCAATTTGCGAGTGCCATCGATACAATCTGACAAGACAAAAATTCTATACTTATGATACATTTTTAGAGTGTTGGGTCTCCAAGTCACTATAAGTATGAATATTATGAAGTATCTCTCTCCCTCTCTCTCCCCCTCTCTCTCTCTCTCCCCCTCTCCCTCTCCCTCTCTCTCTCTCTCTCCATCTCTCCCTCTTTCTCTCCATCTCTCTCTATCTCTCCCTCTCCCTCTTTTTCTCTATCTCTCTCTCTCTCTGTAAAATATTTACGAGTTCAGAATCGGTTCGGCAATTTGCGAGTGCCAGTGCGATACAATCTGACAAGACAAAAATTCTATACTTATGATACATTTTTAGAGTGTTGGGTCTCCAAGTCACTATAAGTATGAACATTATGAAGTATTAGAAATCAGTACTTCACAAACCACGACATAATACACAGTGCTTAGCATCATAATATTATATAGTGTTACGAATACTCAGTGTGTGTTTTTTAAAAAAATAATTAAACACACCTGAAGATGGCAACTCGTTGCTGAAACGCGTAGTGTTAAATCACAAGAAGTCACAAGACGGACATAATACAAGGTATTTCTAATAATTCTTAACATAAAAATTCTGTAGATTATAGACGCTCAACAGCTGAATTCATCAGCGTAAAAGGCAAAAAAACACCGGAATCGAACCATAACGTGCAGGGAATAAGGTATCAAAAAAAACTTTTTAACAAAAAAAAAACCTTCAAAAAGCCACTAAAAAGAGAAAAATAATGAAATTTTGAGGTCTATGCCAATTTAATAAAATATGAAGTCGGTTAAAAAGTATAGTATCTATATAGTGATTAATATCTTCTTTTTAACCAACTTCATATTTTATTAAATTGGCACAGACCTCAAAATTTCATTATTTTTCTCTTTTTAGTGGTTTTTTGAAGGAGGTTTTCTTTTTGTTAAAAAGTTTTTTATTTTTTACTTTTTAGTGTCAAAAAATGACATTTACCTTAAAAGAATCACACGCCGTTACTCACTTTTATTAAAATCAGCCGAACTACTGAACCGATTTTGATGAAATTTCTATGGGACCAATCTGAAAGTATAGCCTTTCAAATAAAAAAAAATTTCAATATCGGTTTATAAATGACTGAGTTATGAAGTAACAAACATAAAAAAAAATACAACCGAATTGAGAACCACCTCCTTTTTTTGAAGTCGGTTAAAAATACGAAATTATACAGACCGACATCCTGTTACAATTTTGTATTACTTATTGCTATTTTAAATATTCTAATATTATTCCTTGTTGTGTGTGAAATCACTGATATTTAGAAATTTAAAAAAAACATGCATTTTTGCCTTTTTATGGTAATATCGACCTCATAATATCATATTTCTATTTAACTGCATAATAATTATTATGTTAACAAATAACTTAAAATGAAAAATTAACACATAATATTCTGTAAATAAATTAATGCAGTAATAAAACAATTAATAATTAATCTATTTAAAAAACAGAACGTCGACGAACTTTCAAATTAAATTTTTATAAAATTATGATCTCGATTCTCGATGCTTAGAAATAATATAGTGCTGCACCCTCGCCGACATCAACATAATAATATTATAACCTGTTTGCAATTAGCATTTTTCAAAAACCTGTTCCCATTTGAGTAATCAAAGCCAGTTTTGCCGTACACATTATATATACAACTAGTAGCTACAATCTACATCTATAGTACCTACTAATATTATAAAGAGGTGTTTGTTTGTTTGTTTGTACTTTGTATGTAGGGAGTAATCTCTGGAACTACTGAACCGATTCTAAAAATTCTTTCACTAATAGAAAGCTACACTATTCCTGAGTGCTTTAGGCTATATTTTATTTTGTTAGTTCTCGCAGGGGGATAATTCCTGTGGGATAGTAACAAAACGTAACTCCGCAATTATTTTGTATTTTAGCGTATTGGCGGAATCCTATACTAATATTATAACCACCGGCACCAGCCCGGCTTCGCTTCGCAGGGGAGGATAATAAATCATAATTTCATAGCACCCGGGCGAAGCCGGACGGAACCGGTAATTTTATATAATTTACTGTTAGTCTGTAAAACATTCGCTAGGTGCAGGATCACTCGGTAGTCTATATTTTTCGTCGAAATTAAAAGAGAAATTACCATTACTATACCATTGCGGTACATTGCCGTCTCTTTCAATTGTAACGGAAGGCGGGTAATTATTGTATAATTTTACGTACGCCGATCGGAAGTCTAAAAAAAAGGGTGTGGGTCTCGGGACCCCCGACAGATGTGAAACATCAAAGAAAACGTTATTGAACTCGGTGGTATTCTCTATGTAGTAGTATATATTTTTTCAAAAGCAGCAACTAACTGTTATGCTGACGTAATCCTATATACTGCACTGTAACACCGCGTGTGTTACAGTGCACGCCTGAGCCAAGAGAGAGTGCCGCAGTGGTGGGGAGAACAGCAGCGAAGGAGAACATGTCGTTGCATTGATATTTCGTTGCATTGTCCGTTGCTTGTATTTCGTTGCATATTTCCCCTCACGCGGCTGTTCACAGCCCGACATAAGATTTTCACATCAAAAAATCAAGCTGTATAAAAGTGAGCTATAGATAGATTGTATAGATTACAGACGCTCGACAGTTAAGATGGTAAAAGTGAGTTATAATAATATGATACGCCGGGACGCTGTATAGGCAAAAACGGTGATCATTTAACGTTTGCCCAATTATTCCGACAAAATGTCCGATGAGCCGTGACGCCGTTTTCCGGATCGCTGCAGCGCAACGTGGGCGCGCAACGCTGCTGTTTTTTTTTTGCCACTTCACTTGTCAAACAAACGCAAAAACGCAGCGCCTACTACAACGGCAAACAACTTAATGTAAAGTTAAGGTCATACTGTCCACTGCAAACGGCGTTGCCAAATCACACGCCGGCCGGAGAATGAATACTTTTGTATGCGAAAGATATAATATTAACTATAATCACGCACTATAGTGACTAGAGAAAGAATGAATGAATTGTTGATTATAGACGCTCGACAACAGAGGTCATTAGCGTCTTCTAGAGAAAGAAATTGTGCGGCCATTTGTCTCGGATGTTTTTGATGTGAAACATCTTATGTCGGGCTGTGAACAGCCGCGTGAAAGGAAATATGCAACGAAATAATGCAACGAAATGTTCTCCTTCGCTGCTGTTCTCCCCACTACTGCGGCACTCTCTCTCTCTCTCTCTCTCGGCTTCCGCGCGCTCGGGCACGGGAAGACAACCGCGTGTGTTACAGTGCAGTATATAGGATTACGTCAGCATAACAGTTAGTTGCTGCTTTTGAAAAAATATATACTACTACATAGAGAATACCACCGACTTCAATAACGTTTTCTTTGATGTTTTACATCTCTTTTTTTTAATTCAAAACGTACAGCCATTTTCAAACTTTACCTCGTTATCGGAATTTGGAAAAATGTTCTCAATAGTGAAAAAAATACCTTTTCATTAATTTTTTTTTTTAAATTTTGCATAATTCGAGTTTAATATCCAGATTTAAAAATTATATTTTATTGCCAGTTTTTGATTTAAAAAAATATCCAAACAGATACAGACATTAATTATTTTTTATCTATTAAAAAAAACAAAACAATATAAGTAAGGAAAGTCAAAAATTGTGTTTTAAAGACCACCAACACCTAAGGTTATTTGGACCTAGCACCAATTCATATTTTCAATCCATTATTTTTTTTTTAATAATAAATTGAAAATCCAATTGACACTTTTACCAGCTCTCGGGCTAGAACCCGGGAACTGGGGACTTGTAATAGAGGAACCATAGCAACGCCATGTAAACAACAGCACTGCTACACGCTCGGCTATTCTCAAGCCCAAGGAAAGTCAAACTTCGCCTTTTAAAGTACATTTGAACCAACCTTTAATTGATCAAAATATGACATGTCGAATGCAAATGAGAAAATAAATTCTACATGCATGAAATATCTTATTAAATCTAAGTAAGGGAAGGTCGGGACTTAAATGTCAACAGTTATTGATTATTTATTCGTATCTCAACGAATGTTTTTCGACATAATTTCTTGAAAAAATGAAAAATCTATTTCATTCATCGATATTTATTCGTACTCTCTGTTGTCGAGCGTCTATAATTCAGAATTCAATTCATAATTCAATATCTGGATGACCGAGCTTTGCTCGGATGAGTTCAAAAAAAATAGTACTTAAAGTTCCCATTTCATCAAAATCGTTAGTCGTTTTTAAGAAAAAAAATTACATACCTATAAGTAGATAATATTATTATACGTCATACTACATAACGTATGTACCTACATATTTTATATAGGTAATATAAAAGTAATATACCTATTTATTTAAATATTAGTTAAAAAAATAACGACAATAAAATCTAAACATAATTATGTAAGTATAATTATGTTTAGATTTTATTGTTGTTATTTTTTTACTTTTCAAATAATTACTGATTATTTTAATAAGTTAAAGATTGACTGTCAGAGTAATTTGACATAAATAATGAAAATAGTTTGTTTTTTCCAAAGCCTACTCACCATACGACACTGTTTTATAACGTTAAAAAAACTGTTTTTTAAAATGATAAAATCGATAAGAAAACGATTTTTTCCAGGGATGAGACCTAGCTAGATCGATTTTTTGCCCCCCAAAACCCCCTTTCTGTAAATTTCATCCAAATCGTTAGGGCCGTTTTCGAGAAAATATTTATATAATTTACAGTTACTAATTCCCGACCAATAAGTCAAATGATTTAAATAATGAGAAGTTCACGGCACCCGCTGATCCTCTTAAATAAATTCTAATAATTGCGGACACGAAAACTTTTTATTAACACCGATTATTTAACAAGTTTTTTGCAATATCCACTACAATAAGAATCTAGAAACTGGGGGTTTATGACGTTCCAAGTTCCAACGATACCTCGATCGTTTCCAAACAAATTAAAGTCAGCTGCGGATCAAATTAAAACAAATTGCAAGTTAATTATTATTAATCTGTCTGCAATATGTAACCAATAAATAATTACGAAGACCGTTTACCAATCTATTTATTATTTATAGCCCTTTTACTTTTTATATTCGCGATATTACATGGTACAGGATGCGCCACTACTCGTTAACCGTATCCCTATATTATTAAACGAGCAAATCTTGTATATATGTACCTATGTACCTATATAAATATTTTCTCGAGAACGGCCCTAACGATTTTGATGAATTTTACCGAAAAGGGGTTTCAGGGGGCAAAAAATCGATCTAGCTAGGTCTCATCCCTGGAAAAATTCGTTTTCCTATCGATTTTATCATTTTAAAAAACAGTTTTTTTAACGTTATAAAACAGTGTCGTATGGTGAGTAGGCTTTGGAAAAAACAAACTATTTTCATTATTTATGTCAAATTACTCTGACAGTCAATCTTTAACTTATTAAAATAATCAGTAATTATTTGAAAATATTGAGGTATGTACATACGTTATGTAGTATGACGTATAATAATATTATCTACTTATAGGTATGTAATTTTTTTTTCTTAAAAACGACTAACGATTTTGATGAAATGGGAACTTTAAGTACTATTTTTTTTGAACTCATCCGAGCAAAGCTCGGTCATCCAGATATTTTTATTTAAATGAGAAAAAGAGACACCTACCTCGATTTTTTTTAAATTGAATATATTATGTACCTATCATTAACAGTTGGAAAATGTCGTTCCCGACACTCGCCTTGAGGCATGCAGCCGTGAGCCGACAGTGCGGTGTCGCTTTTTATTGCATCGAAATACAAAAGATCACACCATAAGTACGGTTACCATCCGCCGCCCGGATTTGTCCGGACATTTCTGAGTTCCGGACTTTGTCCGGCTTTTTAATTTGTTCTGATTTTTGACTTACACGGAAAAATTTTGAATGAATGTTTACTTTTCGCATTAAATTACTTAAAAATCAGTCTTTTTTGAAAACGTCAGAATTTTTCAAATTTCGAATTGGTAACCCTAATCATAAGCTTTTAAGCCAGTTTTTAAAAAAATGGCAACAACAAGAAACAAGTTCCAACTGTATAGGCAACTCTTATTTATCCAGTCTTATTATTTTATTATTGCACAATACAACAGAATTACTTGTTCTGAATGTTTGATCATTTATCATTAACCGTTCCCATAATCAATAAATAAAAAATACGAATCCAATGCCATTTTATAGTTCATTAAGTCACGACGTCAAAATGTTTGTTTATTAATTATTATGATTTACAAACATTTATGCTATTATTTTGACATAATATTGTCAAACAATAATAATAATAAAAATTCGGGCCGCAGTGCCAGACCCTGTCGACAAAATAGTGTAGGTATTTGCTAAAACAGACACTGTGGCTTTTTATGTGAACTTAAATTTGTTTTTGGAAAAAAAATAAAATTTAACTCCTTAATACAGTCCCTAAAATGAATTTCTATACCTATTAATTATCAATCCAACATCTGCACCAAATTTAATACACCCTTCAGTAAGTAATTCACTGTCTGAAAACTTTTTCATAAAATTTTTAAGTTCGGTCCTGCAGTACATTTTAATCTGTACTAAAGGCTTGAAACAATTCCGAGATTTTTTTCGGTATTTTTTTGTTGACCCAAAAACATTTTGGAACCCCTAAAAACCACCCATAAATTGGTCTGATTGGACCCATTTTAAATAGGCTTTGTGCGGTTATGGATTCCAACATGCCTACCAAATTTCGTCAAAATCAAATAAGTCTTTTGAAAGTTAAGATCCCGCCATCCGACCGACGCCAATAGTTTATGCGCCATAATATAGCAAATAAGACTAATATAATGATTAAAATATATCGATTGAGAAACGGTCCAGCAGTTGGGGCACGACTGCAGTTTATTATTATATCCAATCTTTTTATTAGTTCGCCGATCGACCGCGCTCTGAAAGTTACGTAACGATTGCATCCGCGAATTCAAAGTTCAAAGTTCACACAGAAAACCCAACACTCGAAAAGCAAAAGACAAATGCATCCTTCTGGGAAAATTAACCGCAGAAGATCCTCTCCGATTAACTTAACCCTTTCACGGCAAACAGTGATTCCAGTTAGCGATCTGAAACACCTGCAGTGATAGGATATGTCGTTTCCACGTTTCAAGGTCCCTATAGAGTTCGAATTTATCGTTTTTAGAGATATGTTTGTGTGTGCGTGTGTACGTACGTTCGTGAACTTTTTCAACCGACTTCAAAAAAAAGAGGTTTCTCAATTCGACCGTATATATTTTTTATGTGGTTATGTTTTATATGTGTTCGCGGATAACTTCGTCGTTTATGAACAGATTTTGAAATTTTTTTTTTAATTGAAAGGATATACTTTCAGATTGGTCCCATAGAAATGTCATCAAAATCGGTTCAGTAGTTCGGCTGATTTTAATAAAAGTAAGTAACGGCGTGTGATTCTTTAAGGTAAATGTTACTTTTTGACACAAGTAAAAAATAAAAAACTTTTTAACAAAAAAAACCTCCTTCAAAAAGGCACTAAAAAGAGGAAATTAATGAAATTTTGAGGTCTGTGCCAATTAAAATATGAAGTCGGTTAAAAAGTATAGTATAGTGATTAATATCTTCTTTTTAACCAACTTCATATTTTAATTGGCACAGACCTCAAAATTTCATTATTTTCCTCTTTTTAGTGACTTTTTGAAGGAGGTTTTTTTTTTGTTAAAAAGTTTTTTTTCGTCTCGCATATCTCGAGAACAAAGAATGATATCGAGTCCGGACCAATTTCATTCGACGCGTAAATGCATAATGAACACCTGATAAGGTTTTTTGCAAAAAATTTGTTTTATAACATAAAAACTACTGTAAAGTTGTAAAATATTAACCTGTATATTGAAAATAATTTTTCTACGGTGAACTGGTCTCTATAATCTCTAAGAGCAGTGTGGTTTTACCCACACACCAAGCCTCTTTTTTGTGTTAGATGTTAAAGTTTAATTTTTTCGATTATCCCTATTTGAATTAACCAAAAGCCGCCACTGCAATTGAAAAGCAAGAAATTTGAAAAATTAAATCAATTATTTCCCGGTATTAAGTTGCATGAAATGATAATTTTTTTGCAAATATTGAAAACATGCAACGCTATTTTATTCACTGTTGTTTATTTATTAAAATTAAAACGCATTCTCGATTGAAATCGTTTTTTTTTTTTAATCAAATTCTTTCTTCGTGACTGCGCATGCTCTCGTGTCGACACAACGGCCTTGTTTCGCGAAAAAAAACAGCATACTGGAAAGGCACTAAACTGACAAACTGAGACTCCATCGGGATTTTTTTATCCCAATGTTTTCTCGAAAACATTTTTTTTGATGTGAAACGTCTTATGTCGGGCAGTGAACAGCCGCGTGAGGGGAAATATGCAACGAAATTTATGGTCCGCTCCTTCGCTGCTGTTCTCCCTACCACTGCTTCACTGTTTCACCACTTCTCTCTCGGCTTCCGCGCGCTCGGGCACGGGAAGAGAGAGAGAGTATACATACGAACGTACTGTAAAGCAAAAGTATATGTATACACGTAGTAGGTATGTAATATAGATACTTCGCTGTGTATTTAGTAGCGTTTCAGGCTCAGGCGTGTTCAAACGCCGCAACCGCGTGTGTTACAGTGCAGTTTATAGTATTACGTCAGCATAACAGTTAGTTGCTGCTTTTGAAAAAATATATACTACTACATAGAGAAAACCATCGAGTTCAATAACGTTTTCTTTGATGTTTCACATCTGTCGGGGGTCCCGAGACCCACACCCTTTTTTTTATCGCATTGTTTTCTCGAAAACATTTTTTTTTGTCTGTACGTAAATAAATTTCGTTCGATGCAGTACTGTCTCTTTCGATTGCAACGAAATGTAGACTACCGAATGATCGACGCGTTCAGTGAAGGGTTAAAGATGGAATAAATAAATGTTTTATGTTATTTTTTTATTAAACCGGCCCTGAGTTTACACTAAAAACTAAACAACTAATTAACGATCGACATGAAAATGAAAAGCTGGCTTATTTAAACAATAATCGAATATTAAATTGGCTCATTCGCAACTCTGATTTTAGTGGTGAACCAGTGATCAAGAAACCAATGGAAAAAGTTCTGCAGCGAAAGTCGATGACTGATTTAGGCAAGTTTTTTCTGAAATAAATAAATAAATAATGGGTGTGTGCTTATGACCACACGACAGAAGTGAAAACTTCAGATTTTCTAATTTTTGGTGTCAACTATTATAGCGCATTTATGAACTAAAAATAATTTATTACTAAAATACTAAAATTGTATTTTTAATTAATTCCACCTTGGTTTCAAAAAAATTATAATTATTGTCAAAGAAAGAATATAACAAAAATTAAAAAATATATAAATAAATATCATGTAGAATTTAAAAAAAAAAACGCCAAAAATTCTACGCTGCCATCAGGTTTCGAACCCAGGTTCCTATGCATAGAGCGCAAAGACGTAACCAACTGCGCTATGGGTGGAAGTGTGTAGACTGCCGTTTTTATGATAAGTATAAGTATGTTGCGAATTCTTACGGAAGTAGTTGCGAACGCTTCAAATTTTTTCAGTACCCAGGCAAAGAGTGCCTAACGCGCCTAAGGAAGTTTTTACTTCAAAAATAATAAAATTTACTAGCAATGTAACATCCGCTGCTTTTATCAGAATTGAAACTACGATAACAGAATCATTTAAACTTAAATCAGTTTTTCCATTTTAACGCGATATTTCGACTTGTTTTTTGAAAATGAAAAAATAAATTATAATTTAAAAAAACTAAAAAACACGCTTTAATGAACTAAAAAGTAAAAAATAATTAATTTTATTGTAAAAAAGCGTGGGGTGGTATTAAAATATGATACAAAGCTTTTTTACAATAAAATTAATTATTTTTTACTTTTTAGTTCAATAAAACGTGTTTTTTAGCTTTTTTAAATTATAATTTATTTTTGCTTTTTAGTCCTGGAGATCCTGGTCAGGATAATGGGACAAACTTATGGAATTATTGTATTGTCATCGGTCCTTGATAAGTGTGCAAAGTTTAAACTAAATCTGACCGTTCAAAGTTGGTCAAAATCAAGTTCAAAGAAGTCGGTTACAAACTGACAAACTGACAAACAGGTGAAGCTAATAAAAGCGTGTTAAAAAGTATAGAAATATCTACAGTAAAATTTCTAAGATGTCGCCAGTGGCTAATAAAAGTTCCGAATATTAAGACGAAATATTTTCTTAGATAATTTACGACCCAGAAACAATATAATAATACGTTGAAAATTTACGTAATTAATATTAAAAATTATAATAAACTAAGTACAGGTGCAAGCTGTTTCGGTATCCGCGACACACTCGTTGCAAGAAAAAAAAACTTATCGAACATTAAATGCATGCAAATTATATCTAGACAAGGTGACGACATTCGTTCAATGTTGTACGAACTTGATTCACCAAAGCATATTTAAAAAAATTGTATTTTTCGAATTCTTTTAGATTTTGTACGTTGTTAAACGAATTTCGTTCGATCCGTCATCCGCGACGTTCGTGTAGTAGTAGGAAGGTATATCTTGAAGTGCGTGACGACCAGTGCTGTCTCTTGTCAGTGCACCGGGAAATAGACTAGAACTAGAGGAACTTTTATTTTTTTTTTTTTTTGAGAATGTTGGGCTTGAGAATAGCCGAGCGTGTAGCAATGCTGTTGTTTACATGGCGTTGCTATGGTTCCTCTATTACAAGTCCCCAGTTCCCGGGTTCTAGTCCGAGAGCTGGTAAAAGTGTCAATTGGATTTTCAATTTATTATTAAAAAAATTCACAGATTTCTCAATCCTTGCAACCATCGAGGACACTGGAAATGATAACAGCATATATGAAACATAATTAACTGTTTATTATACACACAATATTTATCAATGCACTGTTTAGTTTTGTCAGGAATAACCCTATTAATCTTCTGTTATATACGCGTTCACTTTTGCTTGATCACTTAACTTTTAAATGGATTTTTCTACAGTATTTATTAACATTTGATCAAAAATAACACCGCAGATCGTCGCAAATACCTCTCAATTAACTAGACATGATAATAAACACATTTCGAAAAAATTGCACTAGTTCAATTTTGCATGATTGCTCCTCACTTGATCGCGACACCGTTGTCTTTTGGCCTTGAACGAAAACTCGTAACTCTGCCCCCATATACGAACATAAACATTTCCAATGTTAAAACAGTGAATTGAAAATATGAATTGGTGCTAGGCCCAAATAACCTTAGCTGTTGGTGGTCTTTAAAACACAATTTTTTGAGAATGTGGTTGTTTTTATAAAAATCAACGCAATCTGCGATCGACGGATTAAAAAAAATTATTGAAGAACTAGGTAGTTATTTTTCTCGTAGCGCATAAAAAAATCTAGGTACAGCACACGCGAGAAAGGCGTTGTCTCGACTAGCCAATACCAACTGTCAATCGACAAAGGCGGTCAGTCTGACCGAAGGCAGTGCCCCGGAATTGAATTTTGCCGGACGGACTTTAATAATTATTTATAAAATATTGTGACATTAATTTTTAGTAAAAGTTAAACGGTCGTTGCAACAACAGTGCAGTTTCTGAACACATTTTATAATTATCACTTTTTAAACTTGTGATAAATTAAAACAAAAAATAAATAAATTTTTATTTTCGCTTAAATTGAAAACTGTTTGTTAAAATGGACTTTTCAAAAAGTGTTTTTTTAACGACGCCGAATTATTTTACGCCGGGATTTTATATTTGCTAAATTTTGTTCAAATTTCAAAAACAAATTCAAATCGTTAAATTAATTAATAATAATATTTTAATATTACTGTAATTTACTGACTGTTCTAAAATCATTTCTTCGTAATAAACCCAAAAATTCTGTCCCTCAAAAAGTTTTTTTTTGTCAGCTAAATTTTTAAAAATGACAACTTCCAATATTATTCAAAAAATAAATCACCACAAAACTATTTCTAAACAAGCCGTGAGGTGGGTCGTTTATTAGAACTAAAGTGCGACCCTTGAGGTCCACACGACGAACTTCCCAGTTTGATAAATATTTAATAATAATAATTAAATTAGATATTACACAGAAAAGTAATCATTTTAATCATTAAAACATAATTATTATTTATTTTTAACAATAATTTAAAAAACAACCGCTGAACCGATTTTTATAAAATTTTTGTCGGATCAAAACGACGTAAACACGCCTCGATTGACACCCTTACGAAGTCGATATAATTTTTTATTCGCGAGATATTGTGTAAAATCTACTTTTTTTGAGTCTATTTGGTTAAGAAAAAAGAACGGCTGAACCGATTTTGAAAAAATTCCTTTCAGATCATATTTACGTTAATACGCGTCGATTGGCACCTTAACGTAGTCGATATCATTTTTCATTCTCGAGATTTCGTCTTAGAAAGAAATGGACACATATACGTACGTATGTACACACACACACAGAGAGAGAGAGACATCTTTCTAAAAATAGTGTAAAAATAGTGTGGTGACCTTGAAACATAAAAATTTTTTTTCCTTTTTGATTTCGATTTTCGGACCCATTACAATAACTTCCAATGGGAAGTTAAAAAATGTTTGCCAAAAATATTTTTTTTTAAAAAACAGTGCAACATTAAATTAAAACATTGCAAATTTAAAAATTGTTTTGAAAAAGACGAATTCAAACCTGAATTTTGAAATTAAACTGCAGGCGCAAAAATATAATGTTTAATTTATACTGAAAAATGCAAATAGTCGAAAGTGTAGCTGTCTGTCTGTTTGTCGAACAATCTAAATCATGGCTGCGAATTTGATTGGTAATTATTATTATTATTATACTTATATTATAAGAGTTACGCAACTGAAACGGTGAAATGGAAGTGAATTGATTTTGTGCGGGAGCTAATAATAATAATAATAATATGACAGACACAAAGAACACGTCGTGTGAAGTACGTAGAAAAATGAAAGGTACTTCTGCATCAATTTCAATATTGATTTATGACAAATTATTCTAGTCTCGATCTGTTCTACATTTTTCTCGTGCTTTCAATAAACTAATCTGTTCTTTTGTTTAATTGCATCTTTTGTTTTTTAGACTGCAGCTGTTTTAAGAAACGCTAACCTTTATTTTAATAAATAGAATAATAAATTTTAACCATCTATAATTACCTACCCAAGTTTAGAATTCCCAAAAACTTAAAAATTTCACCCCTGCACGAGTCTAGGGTGACCCAAAATTGCTGGGACACAGAGCTTCCATGTGTAGTAGAGGTCAAAATAAGTCGATTGGACCCAATTTATTTATATACCAAAATGTACCGTTTGCCCGTGAGAAGGGTTCAAAGTTTACATAAAAAAATACATTTTTGTACGCTGTTCATAAATGAGTGAAACAAATTGAATGAAATTTGATAAAAGTGCATTTTAGAGGATTACTCTCCTTTCGGTAATCAAAGAAACCCAAAAGAAATTGTAGAAGGGTTAAAACCACCCTCACCCCCTGACATTTTTTTAGAACCCTCTTAGGGGTGGTAATACGGTTCTCAAATTTTTTAGCGAGAAGACTGATTAATTATCTTCATTTTGTTACTCTTCTAAAAATTTCGTATTCCGCATAGTTCCGAAGGAAAAAAATGTTTTCTTAAATAATGCTAACAGATATTCCTAGTACAAGTTTAATAAAATTGTAATACAAAATTTTATATACAAAATTTTATGTAAACTTTGAACTCTTCTCACGGGCAAACGGTACATTTTGGTATATAAATAAATTGGATCCAGTCGACTTATTTTGACCTCTACTACACGTGGTAGCTCTGTGTCCCAGCAATTTTGGAACACCCTGTATTTTTCGCTGCAAAGAAAAGAACCCTGCAGATTCAGCGATCCAAGGTACCTTCCTTCTGCACGAGCGTGACGAACAACGAGTCAAATCGCTAATAAACCGGCAAAAAAGGTGTCGAATTTATTCAAATCTAAATTAAACCGATTTGATCGACTCGTCATTCGCTACGTTCGTGCAGTAGAAAAGGTCATCTCTCTTTTAAAAAAAAGGGTGTGGGTCTCGGGACCCCCGACAGATGTGAAACATCAAAGAAAACGTTATTGAACTCGGTGGTATTCTCTATGTAGTAGTATATATTTTTTAAAAGCAGCAACTAACTGTTATGCTGACGTAATCCTATATACTGCACTGTAACACACGCGGTTGCCCGAGCGCGCGGAAGCCGAGAGAGAGAGAGAGAAGTGCCGCAGTGGTGGGGAGAACAGCAGCGAAGGAGCGGACCATAAATTTCGTTGCATATTTCCCCTCACGCGGCTGTTCACGGCCCGACATAAGAT
Source organism: Mongoloraphidia duomilia (assembly GCA_039654895.1). Classification (NCBI taxonomy): domain Eukaryota; kingdom Metazoa; phylum Arthropoda; class Insecta; order Raphidioptera; family Raphidiidae; genus Mongoloraphidia; species Mongoloraphidia duomilia. The sequence goes on from CM077518.1 coordinate 246,264, forward strand.
GTTTCACATCAAAAAATAGCCGACTAGCCTCACGTCCACCGGAACAATAACTGTTTTTTAATCAAACGCGTGTTTAAATTTGCAGGTCGGTCGAATAATGCCGCCCTCGCCCTGCCGTTCCTTTTGTCGTTGTCGGTGCTGCGAGGCACGGACTCGCAGAGCGGCGCAGCATCGCTGCGCAAAGGACCTCTGGTCGTCGGACCTTCTCTGAGCGAACACTACGACCAGTATTTCGACCATCACGACTTCTCCAAACCGTTTTACCATCACCAACACGATCACGATTCATCTGGTAAAATTTATATTTTACGTATTTTCCATTTTATGTATTTTCCGACTAACAGTAGGTAGCTATGGATTAGCATACATTCCTGAACAGTTCTTTAACACCGTATGACCTTAGTTGTCTGACGTCTATAATATAAAATATCTACGACGATACATTTTTACACCAAGAGGCAAGCCAAAAATAAGATCGTAGACTATATAGACTAGGGTGGGTCAAAAAAATCAATTTTTTTTTTTTACAAGTGACACGGAAAAATAGATTGCTAGACACCTTAAAAAAATTCTCACCAAATATGAGCTCTTAATTTTAATAGGAAGATCCTCCGCATCACAGTTTTTTATTTTTTTCTCAGTCCAATAGAAAAAAATTCATACCTCATCATTAATTGATTGTACAGAAAAATGTTTTAAGAGAATTTTGTAGGAAATTTAATGCTCTACAAAAAAGGTATCTTATATTTTTTCCGCAAACCACACCATTTGAAAGATATTGAAGATTTATAATAGTCATTTATTGTCGAGTTATAAAATTTATAAACAAAAATTAAATTTGTCTTAAAATAATCAAACTTAAATCTTCAATATCTTTCAAATGGTGAGGTTTGCGAAAAAAATATAAGATACCTTTTTTGTAGAGCATTAAATTTCCTACAAAATTCTCTTAAAACATTTTTCTGTACAATCATTTAATGATGAGGTATGAATTTTTTTCTATTGGACTGAGAAAAAAATAAAAAACTGTGATGCGGAGGATCTTTCTATTAAAATTAAGAGCTCATATTTGGTGAGAATTTTTTTAAGGTGTCTAGCAACCTATTTTTCCGTGTCACTTGTAAAAAAAAATAATTGATATTTTTGACCCACCCTAATATAAACGTTCGATAACCGAGATCATGAACAATGTCAAAAAATAACCGCTGGGCAATTTCAGGACCACTGAAACTGATCTACCACTGGAATCAGCTGGACTTCGAATATCCTTCGAGATCTTATCGAGAACTAGCCATAGCCAACGGCGATTTCATTGTCGAAAACAATTTGCCGCTGGGAATCGACGCCTGGAAGGACAGGATATTCATCACCATGCCGAGGTGGAAGAACGGTGTTCCCGTTACGCTCGCCACCGTGCCCCGGATCCCGCGGGAGACGTCGCCAAAACTGGAGCCGTATCCCAGCTGGGACTGGCAGGACCTTAACGGTACGCAAAACTACGAATTCTTACGGGTGGATCACTGAGTAGTCTCTATTTTTTTTGGTAAAACTGCTCGACACACCTTCCCACTACGCGGCCATCGCGACAAACCAAATATATTAACCGACGTTTCAACAAATTCGAAATGGTTAGGGTCTCTCAAGGGGGCCCCTTTTTCGAATATTTTTAAAATTTTTAAATTATGTCTCTGAATAATTCATATAGTTTAAACTTTAGATATTAAACCAAGCTGAAGCATTATTCGAAAAAATAAATAACTAAATAAAAATAATTAAATAAAGACTAAAAAAAATGTTAAACTTTAAAAAATAAAAACATCGCTGTTGCAGTCTTTCAACGTAAGGTTCGTGTCTTGCGCTTGCGTTGAGGTCTTCACATCAATGCACTGTATTTTAATGGGTTTTGCTAGTTTGTTCAGAAGTAAAATGTTTGTCGGTGAATAAATTGCGTTGGCAAGGTACCTCAAGACTTGAGTCGCTTCCGATTGCCGCCAAAAAATAGACTACCGATTGATCCACGCTGTCAGCGATCGATCACAGAGCTGTTTGATTGAATTTTAACAAAAATAATTCCAGGCGGCTGCGACGCTCTGACGTCGGTATTCCGCGTTCAGATCGACGAGTGCGGTCGCATCTGGGTATTGGACAGCGGTCAAATAGAGGTCACGCTCGGTCCGAAGCCCGTCTGTCCGCCGACGATCTACATCTTCGATCTAGAGACCGACGTGCTGCTGATGCGCTACGTGCTGCCGAAAGACTTCATCAAAGAGGACGGCCTCTTCTCGAACATCGTCGTCGACATCAGAGACGGCAAGTGCGACGAGGCCTTCGCCTATCTGACAGACGTCTGGAGGTGAGCGCCGCGTTTACTGTTTATTTATTTTAATTTAAGATCGTTTCACTTATTAAAGAATAGATACTATAATAGACCGAGAGCTAGTGACAATTTTTTGGTGTTATTTATTCAAGGCCTTATTTTTGTGAAGATGTTGAGAGAGGCATATTAAAGACCCCTGAGTAAGGGATTTTGCTAGATAGCGGTATGGGAGGGATGCAGACCGCCCTCAACATGTAACAAAAAAAATTGTCACAATTATTATTGCTTCAAGGCTGAAATTGTTTGTATATCTTGTCGGTGACCCAATAATGCCAATATAATATTTGCAGATCGATTGATCAATATTAAAGGGGTGGCAGATCACCCTAGACGTGTCATGTACCCAACGAAAATTATATTGTTAGTTCAAGGTTAAAATTTTAATATGTTGTTAAGGCGACTGTTTTAAGCATATATTCCAATTTGCAGAACAAAATGTCGGTATTAACCCCCTTAGAGGGAAACTTGCTGGCCTAGGTGTTTTTATCGTTCTGCAAGGGGGTTAATACCGACATTTTGTTCTGCAAATTGAAATATATGCTTAAAATAGTCGCCGTAACAACATATTAAAATTTTAACCTTGCACTAATAATATAATTTTCGTCGGGTACATGACACGTTTAGGTTGACCTGCCACCCCTTTAATATTGACCAATCGATCTGCAAATATTATAATGGCATTATTGGATCACCAACAAGCTACACAAACAATTTCAACCTTGAAGCAATAATTGTGAGCATTTTTTTTGTTATATGTTGGGGGCGGTCTGCATCCCTTCCATACCGCTATCTAGCAAAATCCCTTACTCAGGGGTCTTTAATATGCCTCCCTCAACATCTTCACAAAAATAAGGCCTTGAATAAATAACACCAAAAAATTGTCACTAGCTCTCGGTCTATAAGAGCACAGTGTGGTTGAAAACTATAAAAAACAATAATAAAGTCACCTCTTAGTCACAACAATTTTATTATTGGACGTACCTACCTACTTTTCGAGAGCTACGCTTCCATCCTCGGCAAAAACTAATCAGTTTAGTTTTTGCCATCGATAGGAGCAAAATTCTCGAACTGCTACATTCAACAATAAGAAATAACTTAGGAACTTTAACAATTGCAAGAAATAAATCCTCATAACTCATAGTTTCCTCTCGGTCGCAGATTCGGCCTGGTGGTATTCGATTTGCAGCACGTGCACAGCTGGCGGATAACGCACGGCTACTTTTATCCGGATCCGCTGTTCTCGCGCTATCAGATAGACGACCTGGTGTTCCGCTGGACGGACGGACTGTTCGGACTGGGGCTCAGCCCCGTTGACGTTTACAGCGGCGACCGAATTCTCTTCTTTCATCCGATGTCCAGCAGTCAGGAGTTTTACGTCAAGACGTCGACAATCAGAAACGAAACGAGCTGGAAACAGCACGAGGGCGACTTCAAGGTGACAGAAAAACTTAGTTTGATTTTCTTTAAAGGACACCAACAGCCGGGATTATTTGAGCCTTGCACCAATTCATATTTTCAATTCATTATTTTTTTTTTAATAATAAATTTTATTGAAAATCCAATTGACACTTTTACCAGCTCTCGGGCTAGAACCCGGGAACTGGGGACTTGTAATGGGTAGAGGAACCATAGCAACACCATGTAAACAACAGCATTGCTACACTCTCGGCCATTCTCAAGCCCTAGAACCTGAGAAACGGGGGCTTGTAGTGGAGGAGACATTGATACACCATCGCTACGCGCTCGGCTATTCTCAAGGCCCGAATTAGAAAAATAACTGATATTTTTTGGTCTGTTCGAAGGTCCTTGGACCCAGCCGAGGTCGCAACGGGCACTGTTCGGCGTCGTGGATGGACAGAAACGGCATTCTCTTTCTGAACATGGTGACGCGGAACGCGATCCAGTGCTGGGACTTGAGGAAACCGTATCGAGCGAGTACCCTAGGATACGTTCAACAGGACAACGAGACGCTCGTCTTTCCGAACGACATCAAGGTCTGTCTTTTTTTTGTTATTATGATATCAGTTAACTTCAAGATGCAGCACTCATGAACTAAGAGCTAAGATCCTTGAAATTTAACCTTGATCACCTGGAGTTTGTGTTTTTTTTAAATACCACCAACAGCTAAGATTAATTGGGCCTAGCACCAATTCATATTTTCAATTCATTATTTTTTTTAATAATAAATTGAAAATCCAATTGATTCTTTTACCAGCTCTCGAGCTAGAACCTGTCGGGCGTCTATAATTTACAATTCATTCATTCGAGCTAGAACCCAGGAACTGGGCACTTGTAATAGAGGAACCATCGCAACGCCATGTAAACAACAGCATTGCTACACTCTCGGCTATTCTCAAGCCCTTGATCACCTGGGAAAAAAATGCTAACACTATGTTCTTCAATCTATATTATGGCTATGATCGTGTATAATAAAAAATCAATTATTTGTGGTATTTTTATTTTCCTGCAGATCGACCACGAGCCGCGACAAAGTCTGTACGTCCTGTCCAACAGATTGCCCTTCTACTTGTACCGGCAACTCGATCCGAACAACATTAACTTCCGGGTGTTCACCGCCTTCACGGACGACGCCGTCAAAGGAACAATATGCGATCCGGACGTCCCGTACACGGGTCATTCCGGAGAGGACTACGAAGGCGAATGCCCGCCCTGGAATATCTGGAACGTGTTCTAACAGAACTCGGTGAACTATTTATAAAAACGGAACTATATATACTACCATTTTATCAGACGGGGTGAGAATTAACAAGTTAAGGATGGAAAATATTTGAAGAGAAAAAATCGACTCTACAAGAAAGTACCCAATGAAAAATAATACAAAAATAGAATTCTCACCTCGCTTACTGATTTATTTATTTATTTCTTGAAAATTCTCGATTTTTTTATTCTCAAATTTTAGGGTTTATTTTCTTGATCTTAAAAACTCTACAAATGTTGATTCGTTTGAAAAATTGAAAATTTTAAAAATTCGAAAAAAACAGACATAAAAATTCAAAAAAGTTTATTGAATTTTAAAATAAATCCAATATGTCTGGGCGCTAATAATAAAGTAAAATCTTCAAAATTGAGAAATTTTCAAGTACATTTGCCATTTCTAAATAGGTTTATTAAGTAGTAATAATTATTAATCCTTCCTCGCGGAGTGCGCGTATCGTCCTCTATTTTTAATCGCAATGAAAAGAGACTGCACAGCTACTTACATATCTTTAAGTCCAATTTCACAGTAAGAGCGTGTTGTCTCTTTCGATTGCTGCGAAAAAAATCAGTGAACCGCGCACCCTCCCGAAGGCTAGATATATTTTGTTTTTATTTTTTTGACAAAATATTGCTAATATTCATTTGTTTAGCACAGATTTTTTTTAAAACATGGCAGTCAAAACGCCACTTTTAATGATAGGAGATTTTTTTAACAAAAAAAATAGATCGTCCTTTTTTCAAGTCCCTACCTACTTCCACAGTTCTAAAAAAAAGTTGAACTTTGCCCACTGAAATAAAGTAATAATGGAAAGCTTACTCCCTATACCTTGCTGTACGTGGAAAGCGGATAAAGACACACGTAGTTAATAGGGCCACCTATCCTTACAAATTGGTTGAGGCTTTCGCGGCCAGTTGATGAGCTGGTGTTGTCCTGATTCGGGTCTATAGGCCGCCGTTGGTTGGAATTGCTTCCTAACGTTTCGCTAGCACGAGTGGCGAGCTTCTTCAGAGGTCCTTCCATCTCCGATGCTGGCGACGTATAGACCCGAATCAGGACAACACCAGCCCACCTATCCTTGTTCCACTACAGTCAAAGACAGGTGGCCCTATTAACTATGTTTGTCTTTACTCGCTAGCGGCGCGTCAGTTTCATAGCAGAGAGATAGATAGATAGAGGAGGGAAGCCACCCAAAATAGTGTCGGTGCGAAAGATATGGATAGTCCAGTCACGAGAGCTTAAAAAAGTAGGTCCACCTTGCGTTTTGTGCAGCAAATGATTTTATTTTTTTTGTGTCCTCAAGCATGTTTAGGAGATGTCAAATCCAAGTTTGCGACCTCTAAAACAGGGTGGGGGAGTTTTGGTGGGCTAAAAACCATGATTTTTTTGCTCTTTTTTCGGTTTTTTGCTTATAACATAAAAACGGCTGGTCCTATCGAAAAAATGGTCCTGTTCAAAATTAAAGGGCACAAAATTTACTTCAAAATCCACTAGTTAAATATGTTTTTGTTCCGATTTTTACCGACTCTACAGAACTTAGAAAAACAAAAAAAAAATAAACTCTTTTTTTGTTTGAAGGCGCTAATCTCAGGAACTACTAGTCTGTAGAAGAAGCAAAGTAGTAAACATTGAGACCCTATACGAGTTTTTTAAAAATTCAATCCCAAAGGGTGAAAACGGGAGTGTAAGATTTATTGTAATAACAAGAAATTCTACACCCACGTTTTACCCCCTTTGAGATTGAATTAAAAAAAATAATCGAATAGCCTATAACCTTCCTTAATAAACGGGCTATCTAACAAAAAAATTTTTTTTAAATCGGACTGGTAGTTCCTGAGATTAGCGCGTTCAAACAAAAAAAAATAAACTCTTTTTTTGTTTGAACGCGCTAATCTCAAGAACTACAAGTCCCATTTAAAAAAATTTTTTTTTGTTAGATAGCCCGTTTATTGAGGAAGATTATAGGATATACGAGTTATATTTAAATTTAACCCCAAAGGGGGTAAAACGGGAGTGTAAGATTTTTTGTTTTTACAAAAAATCTTACACCCCCGTTTTACCCCCTTTGGGATTGAATTTAAAAAAAACTCGAATAGCCTATAACCTTCCTTAATAAACGGGTTATCTAACAAAAAAATTTTTTTTTAAATCGGACTTGTAGTTCCTGAAATCAGCGCGTTCAAACAAAAAAAGAGTTTATTTTTTTTAGTTTGAACGCGCTAATCTCAGGAACTACCAAGCCGATTTGAAAAATTTTTTTTTCTTAGGTAGCCCGTTTATTAAGAAAGCTTATAGGCTATTCGAGTTTTTTAATAGTTAAAAGCTTGAAAAAATGCTTTTTTTTCATTTTGGTAAATGTTGGCGATTTTCTAAGTTCTGGAGAGCCGGTAAAAATGGGAACATAAACATATTTGACTAGTGCATTTTGAAGTAAATTTTGTGCTCTTTAATTCATTTTTTCGTTAGGACTAGCCGTTTCCATGTTATAAGCAAGAAACCGAAAAAACTGCAAAAAAATCGTGGTTTTTAGCCCACCAAAATTCCCCCGCCCTATTTTAGAGGTCGCAAACTTGGATTTGACATCTCCTAAACATGCTTGAGGACACAAAAAAATAAAATCATTTGCTGCACAAAACGCAAGGTGGACTTCCTCTCGTGACTGGACTAGGAGTGTTCTATCTTTTTCTATCATAAATACCTACATAACCATGGTTACAGATGTAAATTAACAATACCTACTATAAATTTTTAAATTCACAAATGCGTCAGAAGACAAGGAAATGAGAACCTATTCGTTTTCTATCTCTTTTCCAACCTGACACTGTCACTTACAAAAAAAATTGTGTTTTAAAGACCACCAACAGCTAAGGTTATTTGGGCCTAGCACCAATTCGTATTTTCAAATCATTATTTTTTTTAAATAATAAATTGAAAATCCAATTGACACTTTTACCAGCTCTCGGGCTAGAATCCGGGAACTGGGGACTTGTAATAGAGGAACCATAGCAACGCCATGTAAACAACAGCATTGCTACACGCTCGGCTATTCTCAAGCCCCCTGTTACTTACAGTTGTGCCGATGACTCCCGTACTCTATCTATGATATCTCTATGGTCAGTTTACGTTCCAGAATTTCTGTATTTCTATGACTTTGCCAGACTATACCTAACCTCAAAATAATAATTTTGAATCATGTATGTTACAAATGAATCGAATGGAGCATACGCATGCGTTAACTAAGATTGTATGACGTAATTACATAATATGTGCAATAAATAAATAAATTTTATTAAAAACCAAAAAAAACTAATTTTTCATTTTTATATACCTACATAGGTTTTCAATATACCACTCGAAATGGACCAGTTCGATTTCGATGAAAAATTGTTTATAAAAATTTAATTAGTGATCTGGAACGCAAGTTTGTGAGTGGGTAGAGTCATACAGTTCGACCGACGACGGCCGAACTGTATGATTCTTCCGGCAAACAGTGATTCTAGTCAGCGGTTTGGAACACAAGTTTGTGAGTGGGCGAAAATAAAAAAAAAAAAAAAACTTTAAAACATTAGTTCTTTAATTAAAATAAATCTACAGGATGATTCACGGACCCAATGAACATATTTGTGAAAGAGCATAATTTTTTTAGATTCATTCGACCAATTTTCGATAGAGCTTTCGACTCGTCTTCGACACGATACTCGTCTTCTCCATAATGCTGGGACTCGGCATCAAAATATTTTCTTTTATGTACAGAACGTTGGTGGAATTAATTTTCGAAGTATTTCCGAACTCCGAGATGCTGTCGTCAATCGACAATTTCGACGTGATGTGAGATTTCGTTCGAATCGGTCGCTGATCGACGTTCAACTGAATCGTGCTGTTGAATTGAGCGGTCAATTTTCGAATCATTTCCGAAATGTTGTTAATCGAACAATCGTCCATTTTCAAAGTGGGAATTAAATTTTCTTCTGTTATTTGCCTGAAGCCGGCGTCGCCCATCGACGTTAAGACTTTGATTTCCAACAGTTTTATGATCGAGCGCAAAAGATTCAGAATTTCCGAATACAAATTCTGCTCCGAAGAAACGCCGCCCAAATTGCTTGCAACGCTCTGATATTTCGAAGCGAAAGTCGACGATTTAGCGGTCATTTTCAAAGAATTCGAAGCGTCCAACTTCCGCTTCACGCAACTTTTTGTCCGTCTGGCTTCGGGAATGGCGGTGTCGTTCTTGATGGCATCCCTTATAAACTGTGCAATTTCGGACTTGTTCTTGTTGTGCTTCAATATCTTTCTACTAGGCGTTTCGTTGAAAACGGCATTTTCGTCCTGATTCGAGTCGACAGAACTGGGTATCGATTTTTTCACGCTTCCCTGAGAATCTGCAGCGGACAACATCCTCGAAACGCGCTCCAAGAGTCTCGTGCAAGGACTCAATTTTTCTTTGACTTCGGCTCCCGGGACGTTTCTGTTTACGAGAATTGATCGAATGTTACTTTTATTCGCAGCCATAGTTTTTCTTGTTTCGTCTTCTTCGTTGTTGGGTTTTTCGACAACAGAAAAAAATTTTTTAGAATCACTTTTCAACAGTTTATTCGCTTCACTTAACAGTTTTTTCGATTCATCTTTCAATTTTTTCGATTCATCATTTAACACTTTTTTCGATTCATCTTTCAATTTTTTCCCCGCCTTTCCAGGTTCGCCGTTTAAATTTGCCTCGGCGTCGGAATTGCCTTTCGCCAGAACGACGTCAGACTTATTTTTTATCGAACTGTTTTTAATAATTATTTCAACGAGTCGGTCCTTGAATTCGTCCACCAACTGTTTTTTCAAGATAAGCGATTTCCGTTCTTTCAATGGCTGATTTTTTTCCTTCGGTTCGCCTTTCACGGCCGGTTCTTTCGGTTCGTCGACAATTTTATTTCCAGCCGAATTATCTCCAATGTCAATTTCTTCGAGACATTTTTTTTCCGCCGCTGTCTTAGCCATATTTTCTTTAACAGAACTCTTTTCGAAATCGCCAGTCGATTGTTCTTCGACAGTCTTATTTTTTTCAACAGAACTTTCTTTTATTTTTGTTTTGGAATCATCTGTTGAACATTTTTTTATTAGCGGTTCTTTAACTACATCATCTATGGAAATCTGTTCGTTCAAACTTACTGAATTGGCGAACGAAGTCGTTCCAATCACTCGTTCAGACACGTTTCTCGACGCGTTCTTGCGAATATCCGAACTGTCGTCGCGTTCGTCGATCTTCTCTTCGGCAATGTCCGTACAATTGTCGACGAGCCATTCGACCAGCGAATCGATCATCTCCCAAACGCTTTTCGACGAAACGCAGTCCTCTTTTTTATCCTCGGCGACGACGAAATTTCCGACCAGCGATTTGCACGATTCGTACAGCTCGCTGTCGGCGAACGAATCTTTCGACGGTTCGATTCCGGACACGCTCTGATTTCGGTTCGGCGACGACAGCCTGGTCGGGCTCTCGTTTGCCGACTTCCGGTGCAGACATTCCGACGGCGTTTTGAGCGCCTGTCTGATCGGAATCGACGAAACTTCGCCGACGACGCACTTGAAATCGTCCATGCGCCGCGTGTGGGCGACCAGCTGAACGCACAGGTCCGGTTTTTGAGCTGCGTTTTTAAAACGGAAGAAAAACGAAAAACATTAATTAGGAATCATCTTTTAATGTTGGTTTTATCTTAACCCGAATGCATAGTCGGATAAAAAGTATCCTATACTTTAATATCGCTAGAAAATTGAGAACATTCGGTCTAGCTGTTCACTAATTTGATGTAATTGCACAGACGGACAAACAAAAATTCTGGAACACGTTTCCTCGACATTTTGTAACATTCGAAAATTCTTTAAGATCATCTGTAGGTATATACAACAACAAAAATAAAACAATGGAACTAATAGACAGACAGACAGACAAGAAGTCTCAAGCTAAACCCTTATTATGTGTCACTTTCCACAGGAAAAAATCTCTTTTGTTTAGATTTTAAAATGGGTCATTTCTGGTCCACGACGTTGCAAATATGGCACACCGCGCCGCTAAGCAATAGATTGTAGAAAACCCCAAGATGATACGCCGCTGGCAACAATAGAAGCATCTAGAATAGGTCACAGTGGTGAGGCGTGGAATAATATCGATGATACGCGTACCTGCTAGACGTCTAGAAAATGCTAGATCGCGCTGTGTTTGGGCCGCATAGCTCTATATAAACAGTGAATCAGTCGTGAGACAGTGTCGATTTGAAATAAATACAGCATATTCATTGTTCAGTGTTATTAAAGTGCTTCAGTTCGTTTAAGAATTACTGTTCGTTATTATTATCGTTTGATTGTTAGCATTGACACAGTTATTGCATTTGAATTGCTGTTACATTTTTAATTATTGTAAATAAATAATTTATTCCACCCACGTAAGAAAACAGTTTTGTTACAAGATTAAATAGATTACTGAATCGGCTGTTTGGCAATCCCCGTTCGGTGCGAGCGCGCACGATGTCCTCGTTTCCGATGTTCAACAGCTTGCACACTTTTTCGGCGACCGTCATGGGTTCCAGCGACTCGCGCAGCGGCTTGGCGTCGGATGTCTGCTTCGTCCCTTTCGTCATGTCGGTCAACGATGCCGACGGCGGATCGACGGCCAACGTGGCGTCGGTCACGCTATGCGCTAGCAACGAGTCGAGCGATCGCGAATTGCGCAGCAGATAGTCGATGACGTCCGACGATTCGAAAGACAGCGAAGTAAGCGTACAGCCGGAAACCGCCGCTATTCTGTTGTTGGAGAACCGGAAGAAGTTGACATCGGATTATTTAGCGGATTCAATATTACTTATGTGAAATTAAAAACGTTATTTAATTGAAACAAATTGAATCAAGTGCAGGTACGGCAAACTGTTCTAGCTTCCAAGATGAATTTGGGATCATTGTGCACCCTTAGAATTTTCGTACCGCCTTTTTGAGGTACGCATCTCTGAAGTAGAGAAACCGTCAAGAAAAAAATACATTTTAAATTGACTCCATTCTGAACGTCATGCCAGTGCGTAATACAAAAATTATTCGACTCTCAAATATCGTTCTGAAAATTCAAATTTATGTAATTTATCGAAGATATATCTACTGAAATAAATTATAATTTAAAAAAACTAAAAAACACGCTTTAATGAACTAAAAAGTAAAAAATAATTAATTTTATTGTAAAAAAGCGTGGGTAGTATGAAAATATGATACAAAGCACCCCACGCTTTTTTACAATAAAATTAATTATTTTTTACTTTTTAGTTCATTAAAGCGTGTTTTTTAGTTTTTTTAAATTATAAATTTATTTTTGCTTTTTAGTCCTGGAGATCCTGGTCAGGATAATGGGACAAACTTATGGAATTATTGTATTGTAATCGGTCCTTGATAAGTGTGCAAAGTTTCAGTTCAATCTGAAGTTTTTTGCTTTTTTTTTTAGTCCTGGAGATCCTGGTCAGGATAATGGGACAAACTTATGGAATTATTGTATTGTCGTCGGTCCTTGATAAGTCGACAAAGTTTAAACTAAATCTGACCGTTCAAAGTTGGTCAAAATCAAGTTCAAAGAAGTCGGTTATAAACTGACAAACAAGCAAGCAAGCAAGCACGCAAACATACAGGTGAAGCTAATATAAGCGTGTTAAAAAAAATACCTGTCGTCCGAGGCATGTTTCATTTTTTGTCGCAGCGACATTTCGTCCTCCATCGAACGGACGGCCCGTCGCCTCAACATTTGTATGAATTTCTTGTCGTTTTCAGTTTCGTTTTCATCATTTTTCGTAGTGTTCAAATATTCGATCAATTTCAGTTTGCTGAAGAAACTGCATTTGAAAAGACGACGAACCATTATTTCGTAAAAATGACGCTCAATTGTTATTATTTATAACAAATTTATACGGCTGAATTGCAATAGAAAATTTTTCGTTGGAAAGCAGCCAATTATATAATTGATTCGAAACATATTGGAAAAAATCATTTTACCAACCATAGTCACAGTCAGGACTCTAACCTGAACCTTTCCACTTTCGCGGTGGAATGAGCTTACATTTACTCAACCGTGACAAGATTACTAATCTAACATTCTCCTTATATGCTTCGGAATCAATTGATGTTCACTACATGCGAGAGTTAATTTTTTATAGCTAGGTAGTAGGTGTGAATCTTCGTTCTAGCGAGAGCTCAGCATGAAAATGAAAATGATTTCCAACGAAAAATTTTCAATTATTTATAATATTTGCAAAATTACACTTTTTTGAAAAATCTGTACTTTTACTTTTCTCTACAGAATACAACAAGGATAGAACTAATTTTGAAAATCATGTCAAATGCTTATCAAAAAAATCAGATTTATGCTTTATTTTCTGACCTCACAAATTTCAACAAAGATTTAATTTTTTCTTCTTTTTTTTGAACTAGAAGTTTTGAAAACATTTTAAGCTTTAAGAAAGAAAATCACCGAGTATCCAGTATAAGAACCGATTTTCCGGTCAAACATTTAGAAGGAGCGAAGGATTATAATATACACGCTCGACAAGTAAGATACCTGAACGTGCTCAGCCACATATAGCACTGAGGCAGTAGCTCCATAAATTTGAGAATGGTGAATTCAACGCAGGGTCCAGTCAACGAGCCGCTCAAATAGCAGAGGGTGAGACTCATCGAACATTTCACGACTCCGACCACCAGGTTCCTCACGAAGGCCACCATCAGCCAAGGCACAATCAGATTCGGTCTGCACTCCTAAATAAAATTGAAATTTTTTTAAACGTCCCATCGGAGAATCGTTAATTAAACCAAAACGATATCCGCGGACTCGATTCGCGGGACGGCGTTCATACAGTTCGGCCGTTGCCGACTTCTTATTCCGAAAACTATATGCGCTATAGATTTAATTAGGATATCAACAGCATTGCGTTCCTAAATAAGGTGTTATAAACAGGCCCGGACCGATCGTCATTTTGCTGCCGCGCAATTCTTCATTGACCGTTTTTTTAATAGCAATACAAAATACCTGCAATGAAAAAAGGGTGTGGGTCTCGGGACCCCCGACAGATGTGAAACATCAAAGAAAACGTTATTGAACTCGGTGGTATTCTCTATGTAGTAGTATATATTTTTTCAAAAGCAGCAACTAACTGTTATGCTGACGTAATCCTATATACTGCACTGTAACACACGCGGTTGTCTTCCCGTGCCCGAGCGAGCGGAAGCCGAGAGAGAGAGAGAAAGTGCCGCAGTGGTGGGGAGAACAGCAGCGAAGGAGCGGACCATAAATGTCGTTGCATATTTCCCCTCACGCGGCTGTTCACAGCCCGACATAAGATGTTTCACATCAAAAACACCAAATACTTGTAACTTGTAAATGTAGATTATAACTGAGCTTCTGCCCTAACACTGGTTCGCCAAATTGGGCAGGAAATCCTTCTGTCACTATTTTGAAATGTCGACAAGGATTGAAAAATTTATTTTTATTATTATTTTTTGGAGTTTACTCCTTAAGAATCAATTTTCATATAAGGCCCCCGAAATGGAAATTTTATGAGGAGTACAATTTATACAAGCGTTAACTAAAAAGCGTTACGTTTTTCTGCGCAACGTACCTTGCGCATCTTTCAATTCATGTGTATACTTGTATACAGCCGACGTGTACAGGGTATGCTGCGCGACAGCTGACGCATGTAAGTATGTATGTTTGCCTACTACATAGTCAAAGACAATCGTACTTAAGAAGTAAACTCCAGTCGTACGTCGGAGCTGACACACACACTTTTTCTTTTTGTGCACCGGCGGCCTGCATCGGGCATTTGCCCGATTGCATGCCGGTTCAGTACGGACACCGGAATCCGGCAACGTGCTTTAAACCTACCGACAAGGCAGGCCACATCATGACAACTCCGAAAGCGAGATACGCGTGGACGGTGAACGCTTTGACGATGACGAGAGCCGAGGTGACGGTTTTAAAAATGTCCGCCGTTGTCGGACTGAACATTTGGTCCGACAAATGCATCGACCAGACTTTTTCCAGGTTCGACTTCATGTAGAAAAGCGAATTGTCGAAAATCGTGTAAACCAGGCCGACTATCGTCAACAGCAGGATTTCGGTGCTGTGGCGCAGGCCTAAATAATATCCGATCCCTCGCATCGCTCTGCCGCCTTCTTAATTATATTTTTTAAACTTTTATACCTATTTATATTTTTTATTGTTTTAATTTTTTCACATTTTGTAGGCACGGCACTAAAAACTTTTAAATACGAAATCAAACTGAAAATAAAGTTACTTAAAATTTAGAGCAGGTAAAATTACTGGAAATTTTGACAATTACGCAAAAAACAATGTTTAATAACAACTGATGGAAAAAAGCATATTTCCATGGAATCTTTGTGACGGGGAAAAATAATTATTTTTTTATCGAGCCGCGGCCTTCTATAGATTAAAGAGCGGTTATATATTAAGCTAGATTGCAAAAATTGTTAAATTGTGTTTTAAAGACCACCAACAGCTAAGGTTATTTGGGCCTAGCACCAATTCATATTTTCAATTCACTGTTTTTTTTTAATAATAAATTGAAAATCCAATTGACACTTTTACCAGCTCTCGAGCTAGAACCCGGGAACTTGTAATAGAGGAACCATAGCAACGCCATGTAAACAACAGCATTGCTACACGCTCGGCTATTCTCAAGCCCTAACTAGATTACAAGCCCTCAGCACTTGACATTATAATCGAGCGCTTAGCGATGCAGTCGTTTATATTTAGTTTCCATGGCTCCTCTATTAAAAGCCCCTAGTCTAGGTTCTGTTCCGAGAAACTGGTAAAAGCATCAATCGATTCAAAAAAAATATGGTATATACTCTAATTAACCAATTAGCTGTTGGTATGGCCTCAAGAAAAAAAAGAAACACGCAAGCCCTCATTTTCCAAATACTAAACAGGGAACATGACTAAGGAATGGAACCCTTGAGAACAATCTCAATCAAGATTTAAACCTGGATTAAATAGATATCTTCTGAAAAGGGCTTGAGAATAGCCGAGCGTGTAGCAATGCTGTTGTTTACATGGCGTTGCTACGGTTCTTCTATTACAAGTCCCCAGTTCCCGGGTTCTAGCCCGAGAGCTGGTAAAAGTGTCAATTAGATTTTCAATTTATTATTAAAAAAAAAATAATGAATTGAAAATATGAATTGGTGCTAGGCCCAAATAACCTTAGCTATTGGTGGTCTTCAAAACACAATTTTTTAACAATTTACACTCTGAAAAAAAATATTCCGTCAATAAAAGGCCCAGCGCTAATCTTCTGATTTTGGCGCCAACAGAAAATGTACAGTAAATGCATTCCAAATCGGTGTGAATCGGCCTTTCTCTAACATTTAAATCGCCCGTCCCTGAGTGATGTCAACGCACAAATACATAGGCGTGCGTTGTGAAGGTCGCCAATAAAACGGCTCTATACGCTAGTGGGTCGCGGATTGTTGGAAGCCAGCGCACAACACACACACACACACACACACACAAACGTGCAGGTATCGCGGATCGCGGTGCTGACGACGATTGACCACGGGCTACTCGATCTCTGATCGCGAAACATACAGCGACTGTGCGCGCAGCTTCTCTTGTTTTTTAGAGATAAACAAACGAATAATTCTGCAAACAAATGCGTGCGCGTGTCTTATTTTTGTGCGATCGTCAATTGAAAACAAAAACGAATCGTAATACAAGAAAGTGATCAAAATAAAACAATATCGAACTTGGATTAAATTGTGGATTAATTTTATGGAGAGAGGTAGTGCGGTGTTAAAAAGTGGATTAATTTGAGAGAGTTAATTTAATTGACTGCAAAACAGCAGCGATTGTTTATATCGAAGTGGGCTGAGGCAGTTCATTTCTAGGAGGATATTTATAAACAGCTGACAAGTGAGTGCTTTGCTATTTTTAAACGGCGGCGCGTTCAATTATTATTGAAATCTTGAAATAACAATTTTCGCAACCCAAACAAAAATTATTAACAATAGAATATCGTAAACAAACATAATAGCACGGCATTTTATTAAATAACCCTTTCTTTTTTCGTAGTCGGGTATAAATTGGACGATTATATAAATCGGTTTACATTTCAATGTTTATTTTTTACTTCCCACCTCTACTATGGTAGGGAAGTAATGGATTTAGTCCGAAAAAAATATTTCGAGATTTTAACAGATCTTCACGTTTTGAGACCCTAGCAATCGTTTAAGATCATTTTCTGACTGATGTCTGTATGTGTGTGTATGTGGTCAATTTTTCGTCTTCGATATCGTAAAAACGGAACAACATACGGCCATGCCGATTGTTCTATTGGGTTTATCAGCCTTTAACTTAGATCTGATTAGATTTTGAGTCAAATCGGTTTAGTGGATCCTAAGATATTCAAAAAAACGTCTTCAATGTCACGTATTAACATAGGTAAAAAAAAATATAAATGAATTCTAGATGTTATAATATGAAAAAAATGTAAATATTTTTTTCTCTAAAATGTATAGTTTTCGAGAAATAAAATATTTTACTAAAAAAAATAAAAATTGTACGTAAATCAAGATAACCATGATTTTTGCTATATTAAGCTAGCCATCAGTAGATCACCAAACAAAAAAGAGGGCCATGCTTTTTTTTCAAAGAATAAAAAAAGAGTGTTTATTACTTCCCACCTCTACTATGGTAGGGAAGTAATGGATTCAGTCCGAAAACAATATTTCGAGATTTTAACAGATTTTCACGTTTTGAGACCCTAGCAATCGTTTAAGATCATTTTCTGACTGATGTCTGTATGTGTGTGTGTATGTGTGTATGTGTGTATGTGTGTATGTGTGTGTGTATGTGGTCAATTTTTCGCCTTCGATATCTTAAGAACGGAACAACATACGGGCATGCCGATTGTTCTATTGTGTTTATCAGCCTTTAACTTAGATCTGATTAGATTTTGAGTCAAATCGGTTCAGTGGATCCTGAGATATTCAAAAAAACGTCCTCAATGTCACGTATTAACATAGGTAAAAAAAAATATAAATGAATTCTAGATGTTATAATATGAAAAAAATGTAAATATTTTTTTTCTCTAAAATGTATAGTTTTCGAGAAAAAAAATATTTTACTAAAAAAAATAAAAATTGTACGTAAATCAAGGTAACCATGATTTTTGCTATATTAAGCTAGCCATCAATAGATCACCAAACAAAAAAGAGGGCCATGCTTTTTTCAAAGAATAAAAATTAAATTGTGTTTTAAAGACCACCAACAGCTAAGGTTATTTGGGCCTAGTCAAAGAATAAAAAAAAGAGTGTTTATTTTTTGCAAATATTTACTAGGTGGGAAGTATAGGACTGGTCATCAGTCGAATTTTTTTTTGCAAATATTTACTAGGTGGGAAGTATAGGACTGGTCATCAGTCGAATTTTTTTAAATTAGGTACAACATTTCAAAATGCGTATCTAATGTATTTTTGACGATTCGAATTGAATTTCAAAATTTCTTTTTAATATGCAATTCTAAAAATTCTTTTCCAAGGTCATCAGGAAACTGTGATTGAAGTTCAATGGACCAGTTATTATGTCACCAAATAATTCTTATAGGTGAAGGTTAGATGACATGACACGTGACAATTTATTGTCGATAGAAATTTAATTTTAGTTTTCTGAGTTCATGTCACAATTTTATTGGTGCAATAAATTTAATAAATATTTTCTTTTTTATATAAAAAGTGTTCACTACGCAAAAATGTGTTGTTTATAGTTTTTTTCCGTAATTCTAACGAATATTGCACGCATGTGCAGAAATAGTACATTGTATAACGGACGAGTGATGACAGTATGTAAAAACGAGCGATAGCCTTTTTTTGAATTATTCTTATTATCTCTCTAATAACAGAAATGCGTACGTTTGTGTGTATGTTTGTTACCACTCAGCTCCGTAACGGCTGAACGGATTTTCATGAAATTTTGTACATAGTTACTTTAGGTCCTGGACTGGGACAAATGGTAATTTTCATCCCGGAAAAATGTATAGTTCCTGCGGGATAGTAACAAAACGTATAACTTGCATTTTAGCGTATTGGCGGAATCCTAATATTATAAGCATCTGCACCAGTCCGGCGTCGCCCGAGTCGCAGGGGGAATTTCTTACAGGGGGGTATAAATAATAAATTCATAGCACCCGGGCGAAGCCGGATCGGGTCGCTAGTATTTAATATATTGTTATGTAATACTTATATAGTGAACGTTCAGAATTACTCAGTCTTAATAAAGTTTATTGGTTATTAAGTCTACCTGAATTTGGGTATTATTTAAAAAAAGGCTATATGTAGATACCACCTACTCTAGGCACCACTGGAATCCGTCAAAAACTTTAAACCAAAATGACTTAGTATTACTCTACACCAGGGGTCGGCAACCTTTTGAGACGGAAGAGCCAAAAGTTACAATTTACAAAATTTCCCAGTTTTTAAAGAGCCACTAACATTTTTATTTCAATATTATGGTATTTGATTAGGATTGTAACTAAACAAACAGAACAGTGTTGCCACATTTAATAAAAAATGTCAGCTGTCCGTATACTCTCTACTCCACCTATTCTCACTGTTCTCTGTTGAGTGTTTTTATCCTGTTTAAAGTTTTTTTTGCAGTATAATATTTTTTATGAGTTTTGAAAATAAAATAATATAATTATTAATATTTGCGCATGGAACTGGAGAGCCACATCTTGACATCATAAGAGCCGCATGCGGCTTGCGAGCCGCAGGTTGCCGACCCCTGCTCTACACAATTTCAGAATGGACTATAGTTTATAAGTGACATCATATTATTATTTTCTACAAAACAATTTAGACGTTTCGATGTGTTATGAATGATGGATTCGAAAGCGGTTTTTAGCCGCTAAATTAATAAGAGTTTCGTCACGCAGTGAAACTGTAAACGCGATAACAGTTACAGCAAATAAATGTACGCGTTCGGCGCGGTTCACTGCACAGAATTCTAAACAACACAGCTAATCCTTGTTTTCTACAAGACAGGGCCGGCTCTGCATTCATTACAATAATTACAGAAAAAGTACAGAAATTCTCCGTTTAATCGAATCGAACAGATAACCGATAAACTGGACAATTCGGAAACTGCATGAAAACTTTTACATTGGGTACTTACTAGTCCAAGAGCCAGTAGCGTTTTTTACTTAAGGAATTTCATCAAGCGTATAATTTCGCAAGAAGGCTCCACAGAGCCTATCGAAAAGGGGATGAAAAATCTGGCAACCCTGCGTCGGTCAGTATAGCCGCCCCCAGGGCTTGAGAATAACCGAGCGTGTTGTTTACATGGCGTTGCTATGGTTCCTCTATTACAAGTTCCCGGGTTCTAACCCGAGAGCTGGTAAAAGTGTCAATTGGATTTTCAATTTATTATTAAAAAAAAATAATGAATTGAAAATGTGAATTGGTGCTAGGCCCAAATAACCTTAGCTGTTGGTGGTCTTTAAATTGTTAGAATAAACGAAATTTTACAACCATTTTCAGGACAAAAATTCTTAAAGTCGTATATTTTCTGTAAGATATTCGGCAAAATTTCAGATCTCCTCGGCGTGCGCCCCTGTTCAGGCAAGTTACGTCGCACAGACCAAAAACGCGTACAACTTTTTATATCGAGGCATGTTACACCCGATATGGACAGTGGACACTCGACGTGCATACAAAAACGCCGTAAAAGGAATAACGGGTCCGTAAAACAAGTCTCGATTCGTTTAAAGGAGATCGCGAATTACCCTGGAAAAAACTTCCGGGAAGCTAAATCTTAAACCGATTCATACTTTTTGCCATACCCACTACAAAATAACTACTTTCCGTGCATGTATACCGGCCTGTATTGGGTCATTTAACAGGCAGGCGTGCCGAAAGTGTTAACTAGTGCGGTAAGTCAACGGTTGATATAGCAACTTCTGTTTATTCGCTCTATCAGCCTGCTATTACATATACTCATGGCCTGCTGTAAATTTAAAGATGGCGACGCAAATGAACTGTCAAAATTTTTTGAAAATCAAGTGAAAAGTAGGTGTTTTGTAGTGGGTATGGCAAACCCACTTTTACTAGCTCTCGGGCTAGAACCCGGGAACTGGGGACTTGTAATAGAGGAACCATATAGCGACGCCATGTGTAAACAACAGCATTGCTACACTCTCGGCTATTCTCAAGCCCTAATCTCATTGTTAATGTGGGGTCAGATCTCAAATACGCAACTGGCTGACCGATAGCATTCAACAAATCAATCGAACCGCGAAGAGATAAGCGACGCAATATCCGTATAAATATAGATGCAGTAAAGTTGACCACAGTGACGTCACCGCGTTCTTATGTCACCGAGATCATGAGTGCTGCCCACATGATCCAGTCGGCTGTGACTACAAGACTTGTCAGTCCATGGCTCACTTCGATTCTCCGAATCGGAATAAATTATGCAAACCGAGAAAAGTCCATAATAAGTAAAGTCGCGATTGCACGAGAGAAAAATGTTGATTTAGCGCGTCATATTATTATAGCTTTAAACGTTTGTTTGAAAGCAGTGGCGGCGTTAGAGGGTGGGCCGGGGGCCATGGCGAGGACAGCATGGCTCAGTTGGTAGCGTCGCGGCCAATGAATCAGACTGTCGTGGGTTTGAATCCCACCTCTGCTCATGGATGTTTTGTGATGTTATTTAGTTTTTAAGTGATATATTATAATATTTGTTGTATTTAAGACGCTAATGACCTAAGTTGTCGACGCGTCTATAATCCACAATAAATAAAAAGGGGGCCATGGCCCACCTTAAACTGTCTTGGCCCACCCTGGAATAATCCCCAATCTCTAGTTTATCTTTTAAATACGTTTTTAACTCTCGAAATGTCAACAAATTATTTTTCTTGTAAATTCTATCGCAAGTGATCTGGGTTAAAATTTTGACGAGCACTGAAATTTTGGGAACAAGTGTTATTGGCCCACCTTCAGAACACCATGCCCAAGTCTGCTCCACACTGTAAAAAATGGATGTAAAAATACTTTGAAAGTTAAGATAGAATTCGCTCGATTTTCTAAGTGATTTTACATTATTATTGATTTTTACACAGAAAACTTCATAAAAACTTGGACTTTTACTGTAGGTAAAGTTAAACAAATTTGTAATTTGACATAAAGTAAATTAAAATTACATAATTTGTGTAATATTCCAATAAAGTGTATAAAAATTACAAAATAAAATATATAGTTACATATATAAAATGGATGAATACAAAACAAATTAATGTAAAATTAGTAACCACGCATGCACAATGTGTTTTTATGGAATCTACGCGATGTGCAATGTGACGCCATTGTGTCTGTGTGTGCCTATTACCAGATTAATCGCTGGCTACAAATGGACCATCGATAATCTATGTCAACGGCCTTCTTATTTCTTACAGTGCACCCTAACAAAAAATACTAGCGCCCCCACTGTTTGAAAGTAGCCTTTACCCGCGGGAAGAAAGGGCAAACATTCTGGAAACGCGTTCTCCCGTACGGATGCGACACAAAATTCCAAAAAAAAACTCACTCCGTTACTATTTTTATATATATCGGATACTTCCATGTAAATTATAGAGGAGTTCGCTTCTATAACAGTATACTTTCCGATGAAACTGCAACTTAACAAAATAAGCAGGAAATTACCGCTTAGATAAAAATCATAGATTATGACATAACAATAAATTTTAGGGCGTTGTGATGCGGAATAGGAGGGTAGATATTTAAGCTGGTGGGTGGTCTATTAATAACTGCACCGACCTAGTTAGGTTAAAGGTCACCGCTTATGAAGTCCTCAGTCCTATTTAACAGGACCGTATCAGATATATATTTCCAAAATACATTTTAATAAAACATGAAATGATTTTATATATTTCATTTTCATGGGCGATATATTTTGTATGATATGTACATAGTCGAGAAAACACATATTTACAAAATTATTGTCTGTTTGTCTGTCTGTACCAGCATCGCTGGAGAACGGCCGGCGAGATTTTGACGAAATTTGATACTAAACATAAAGGAGGTACAGAGTTCTTTCTGTCTGTCAAAACCGATTAATTGATTAATTGTGTTTTAAAGACCACCAACAGCTAAGGTTATTTGGGCGCCTAGCACCAATTCATATTTTCAATTCATTATTATTTTTTTTTTTTTAATAATAAATTGAAAATCCAATTGACACTTTTACCAGCTCTCGGGCTAGAACCCGGGAACTGGGGACTTGTAATAGAGGAACCATAGCAACTCAATGTAAACAACAGCGCCGCTACACTCTCGGCTATTCTCAAGCCCTGTCAAAACCGACATTACCGCAAGCGAAGACGCGGGTATTGTATAAAAATATTTTTTGTAATTCTCAAAAATTCAGTAATTTCCAATAGAATATTTTTAACGTTACTTTTGCAACCAGTTTGAAACAAAATACAAAATGGCGAAAAATAGAATTTCCAATTAGAAAAAAAATTGTTTTTTTTAAACATTTGCCAGTCGTAAACACGTTAATGTTTTGTTTATCAACACATTGCAGACGAGTCTGTTCTGTTGACACATATAGTATATGCATTAATGTAGGACGTCGGGGGCCCCCAGCGCCCTTCATGCAGCGGGTAAATGTCAAGCAAGGGCACGGTCCACCCACCGCCGCCCGCTGTCTTCCTGCTGGCTGTCTCTCTCGCACTCACTTATTAAAAAACTAGGTTTTACGACGCGTTGACAGTGGCCTATTTTATTACAACGATGTTTGCACAAGCTAACGATTCCTGCATACAAATCGATAAACGTAGTCCAACCTTTCGTTGAACGTATTCGAAACACTTCGGAGATACTTTTTTAATTAAAATTAAATGTAAACCACAAAAACTTTAAAAAAATTCACAGATTTCGCAATCCTTGCAACCATCGAGGACATTGGAAATGATAACAGCATATATGAAACATAATTAACTGTTTATTATATACACACAATATTTATCAATGCACTGTTTAGTTTTGTCAGGAATAACCCTATTATTCATCTGTTATATACGCGTTCACTTTTGCTTGATTACTTAACTTTTAAATGGATTTTTCTACAGGATTTATTAACATTTGCTCAAAAATAACACCGCAGATTGTCGCAAATACCTCTCAATTAACTAGACATGATATAAAACACATTTCGAAAAAATTGCACTTGTTCAATTTTGCATGATTGCTCCTCACTTGATCGCGATACCGTTGTCTTTTGGCCTTGAACGAAAACTCGTAACTCTGCCGCCATATACGAACATAAACATTTCCAATGTTAAAATAGGAGGCCAGCATTTTTTCTATGCTTAAAATGTTCAGAAACTATAAATTTTCCTTTTGCGTTTTGTATTTATATATATATATTTTCACCTATACCAATGCTTTCAGGGCTTGAGAATGGCCGAGCGTGTAGCGGTGTGTTATTTACATGGCGTTGCTATGGTTCCTCTATGGTTCTAGCCCGAGAGCTGGTAAAAGTGTCAATTGGATTTTCAATTTATTATTAAAAAAAAAAAATAATAATAATAATGAATTGACAATATGAATTGGTGCTAGGCCCAAATAACCTTAGCTGTTGGTGGTCTTTAAAACACACAGCAATGCTTTCAGCCCTTCAATATTTTCAGTTTTTCGCCACCATATACGAGCGCTACAAGTCTTACTTATTCCATAGCCACCCAAGGTCATGCACGTAGCGAAAATTCATTCATGGAATGCCGTGAACTAAATTTAGTGAGCTGTAGGAGAAAAGTGACATCTGGATTTCGTAAACATTTCCACGGTTTATATTTACTGACCTCATAATATATAAAAACCAAGTCATAACTTTGTTTTTTTGTTGTGGTCAGTTTTCAGAAACGGTTCTAATTTAAAACGTGACACGCTTTTTCGTTTCAAACGTGATTCAATTGTCATCCTTGCGGTTAAAATCATTTCTTTTGTTTCAAAACAGTTGAACAAACAAAAGATCGATATAGTAAATTATTTTATCCTGTCCAAACAATTTCTAAACCTCCCCGTGTCTTATTTTACATTGAATTTTCAGTT
The DNA here is from genome assembly GCA_039654895.1 of Mongoloraphidia duomilia. Lineage (NCBI taxonomy): Eukaryota > Metazoa > Arthropoda > Insecta > Raphidioptera > Raphidiidae > Mongoloraphidia > Mongoloraphidia duomilia. Next base: position 271,492 of record CM077518.1, read on the forward strand.
GAATAATTTAATCCAGGCCCAGAGCCCCTAGGCACTTGGCAGTTAGGCCCCCCAAGCCCAAACAAAAGTGAAAAAAATGGAATTGGATGAAAATTTCGCAAAAAAAAGTCGCCAATTGGGTTATCTTACAAAATTGGGCTTTTTTTTCTTTAATTTCCATCTCCGCCCTGGCCGGGGCCCCCTCAGCGGCTGGGCCCCTAGGCCTGATTTAATCCAAAACTCAATTCGACATATTTTAAATCCATGTAATCTTGACATTGTTCCATTCGAATGGATTAGTTAAAATCTTCTTTAAGATGTTTATTTAAATCGACCTTGCTTAAGTTAATAATTCTATCCTTACTGCAAGTAAGTATTCATTCTTATCGTCCGTCTCGCTCGCTCTCAGTCAGTTGCGTGAACGATATAGAGTGAAAGAGAGAGAGAGAGTAATAAACAAGCAAATCACTGTGCAAGTTGATCAAGTCGACCGTGACATATCATCCTACATCTTTTCACGGCGACACTGATTTTATAAAGCCTATCGTCCACTATTATATAAGTCGAACGTCAATGGCATAGCTTAAAAAAATCGTACCTAAAAATATTTCTGACTGCATTTAATTAAAGAAAAAGATGGGCCGATATTTAATTTTCTTTTAATTTAAAAGTTATCAGTTTGCTTTGATTCGAATCAGCTCGAAATCCGCCTGTCTTGTTTTATAAACAATATCTGGGTGACCGAGCTTTGCTCGGATGAGTTCAATTAACTAAATAGGTATTAGTTAAAACTACTTACATAATTATGTTTAATTTTTATTGTTCTTATTTTTTTATTATTCCAAATAATTCACAGATTATTTTAATAAATTAAAGATTGACTGTCAGAGTATTTTGACATAAATAATGAAAGTAGTTTGTTTTTTTCAAAGCCTACTCACCATACGACACTGTTTTATAACGTTAAAAAAACTGTTTTTTAAAATGATAAAATCGATAGGAAAACGAATTTTTCCAGGGATGAGACCTAGCTAGATCGATTTTTTGCCCCCCAAAACCCCTTTTCAGTAAATTTCATCCAAATCGTTAGGGCCGTTTTCGAGAAAATATTTATATAGGTACATATATACAAGATTTGCTCGTTTAATAATATAGGGATTGTTGAAATTGTGTTTTAAGGACCACCAACAGCTAAGGTTATTTGGGCCTAGCACCAATTCATATTTTCAATTCATTAATTTTTTTAATAATAAATTGAAAAGCCAATTGACACTTTTACCAGCTCTCGGACTAGAAGCCGGGAACTGGGAACTTGTAATAGAGCAACCATAGCAACGCCATGTAAACAACAGCACTGCTACACATTCGGCCATTCTCAAGCCCTATAAACATTGTTAATTTTGAATTTGGTCAAAAATGAGTTATTCGTTTTCTATAGCGATAAAATAAAATCGAATTACTGCGAACACAAATTATTTACAACGCACTGCTGCGCAAATAATTTGCCGGCTCTCCTCAAAGGCAGCAGCTTTGGGCTCAGAAAATAATTCGATAATTAAAATTCAACAAGCAGTTTATATTAAAATAAAAAATAGAACCATAAATAAAAGACATTACAATAAACGTGTTAATGGTTTATATAGGTATAAGCATCGTTACGCAACATGCGTATACGGAGTTCTATTTTCAGTGTAATGATTCAGTGTTTACACCGCAATTCAGGATTGCTGTTCGGAATACACAATGCGAAATCTAAATGCCATTTGAATTAATATAATCATATCCATCAACTCACTCACTCACTCACTCACTCACTCAGGGGGCGTCCATTAATTACGTGAGGCATTTAGGGGAGGGAGAGGGTCGAGCCGAACCTCACCCAATCCAACGGGGGAGGGAGGGGGCTTTCTCGGCAAATATCACGTAATTTTTTTTTGCAAGAAACTGTAAAATTTCGAGAAAACTGGGTTAAATTAAGTAAAACATGTTTCTCCACTAAAATATGGCTAAATCCTACACAATTCATATTTTCAATTCATTATTTTTTTTTAATAGGTAATAAATTTAAAATCCAATCGACCCTTTTACCAACTCTCGGGCTAGAACCCGGGAACTGCAGGGGACTTGTAATAGAGGAACCATAGCAACGTCATGTAAACAACAGCATTGCTACACGCTCGTCTATTCTCAAGCCCAATTTTTTTCTGCATAACTGAAACCATACAAATTACAAATACTAACTCATTTGTCATATTATGCTAAAACGTACCACGGTTTCGTGTAAAATTCCTTATAACAAAGTTCCACTGTATATTATTATGGACAATATGAAATTATAATTTATATATTATATTTATGGACAGACAAAGGAGGCACCGCTCCTTGCTGGCGCTAATGTGCCATAAAAATTCTATAAGGCACTATCTACACTCGACTGGTTAAAGCATTAACGATCGGACAGTCCTTATCCCTATATTATTAAACGAGCAAATCTTGTATATATGTACCTATATAAATATTTTCTCGAAAACGGCCCTAACGATTTGGATGAAATTTACTGAAAAGGGGTTTCGGGGGGCAAAAAATCGATTTAGCTAGGTCTCATCCCTGGAAAAATTCGTTTTCTTATCGATTTTATCATTTTAAAAAACAGTTTTCTTAACGTTATAAAACAGTGTCGTATGGTGAGTAGGCTTTGGAAAAAACAAACTATTTTCATTATTTATGTCAAATTACTCTGACAGTCAATCTTTAACTTATTAAAATAATCAGTAATTATTTGAAAAGTAAAAAAAATAACAACAATAAAATCTAAACATAATTATACTTACATAATTATGTTTAGATTTTATTGTCGTTATTTTTTTAACTAATATTTAAATAAATAGGTATATTACTTTTATATTACCTATATAAAATATGTAGGTACACACGTTATGTAGTATGACGTATAATAATATTATCTACTTATAGGTATGTAATTTTTTTTCTTAAAAACGACTAGCGATTTTGATGAAATGTGAACTTTAAGTACTTTTTTTTTGAACTCATCCAAATATTGAGTTATGACGTGATCAAATTATAATGTTCAGCAAGAACAAAAATAAAACCAAAAATTCTCAGATGCTTATGTTATAAAAGTAGAGCGTCGTTTTAAAAATAGTTTTTATTAGATATTTCGTAAAATTGACCTACAAACAAACGCGAAGCGGCACATTAAATGCACCCGCGATCTTTTAACCCTACGCACGACGCGCTGGTATGTGGAATTGTGTGTGTTTTAAAGAACACCAACAGCTAAGGTTATTTGGGCCTAGCACCAATTCATATTTTCAATTCATTATTTTTTTTTTAATAATAAATTGAAAATCCAATTGACACTTTTACCAACTCTCGCGGGCTAGAACCCGGGAACTGGGGACTTGTAATAGAGGAACCATATAGCAACGCCATGTAAACAACAGCATTGCTACACGTTCGGCCATTCTCAAGCCCGCTGCTATGTGGAAAGAGACAATACGGCTAGACAGATTCGATGACGGTCGCGTGGCCAGTCGTCCAATAAAAAAACATAACTTTTGAGATACCTTCCCACTGCACGACCGTCACGACGTACAAGATTCATTTTTCGACATAATAATTTTAAATCTAAATAACCCCAAAATTCGAAGTTTTTACGTGTTTTTTTTTAGATTTAAGTAGGACATCGGTCTTTGGATCACACTGTCGTGGGTTCGAATCCCACCTCCGCTCATGGATGTTTTGTAATGTCATTTAAGTTTTAAGAGAATAATATTATTTAATGTATTTAAGACGCTAATGACGTAACTTGTCGACGCGTCTATACAGGGTGGACCAGGTTATAGTAGCAATAATTCACCATTCGATGGTCCATCGAAAAATAAGTCGACATGCATAATTCTATTTTTTTCCAAAACGCTTCCTAAGGGAGATACACCCCTTCAAAGTTCAGTTTTAAAATTCTTTTTTTTGTCCTAACTCTCAGGTCATTAATACGTTTTTGACCAAATTTGGTACAATTATTTATGCAATAGATACTCATTACTTGACGTAAGTAACTTTTGTCGAAATTGGCAAGTGGCATAGATATAGGGGGGTTGTTTCACTTTTCCCGCCCTATTTTCTGCGCCACTGGATATTTTTAAAGAATAACATTTTTTTCGAATTCCCTGTTCAATTTAGAAAAAAAGAGTCACTCTTGCAACATTTCGATTTGAGGCTTCGTTTACGAGATAATTAGAGTTGAAAGTTTAGAACCCTTCTAAAATAGCCACCTATGAAAATAATAGGTCTGGAATCTTGTACAACAATTGTAAACTTTTTACTGTTTGACGAATTTAAATAAATAATTCATTAATTAAATTAAAAACAAGAAATAAATAACTTATGAAAATAACCAACAAAGTAGGCGATACTTGGTTTTGAGATAATTTATGACACTTGTCAGTATTGATTTTTAAAACTGGACTTTGAAGGGCTGTATCTCCCTTAGGAAGCGTTTTGGAAAAAAATAAAATTATGCATGTCTACTTATTTTTTGATGGACCATCGAATGGTGAATTATTGCTACTATAACTTGGTCCACCCTGTATAATCTACAATAAATAAATAATTTTTAAATTTGAAAAAATCCACACCGTCGAATAAATTTCGTTCGCCGCATCGTTCGTACTCGTCGTCCGACAGTGCTGTCTCTTTCGAATGCACCGAGAAATGGACGATCGGTTCACGCGTGTCCACTGGATAGTTAAATCGACGTCAAACCTTGACGACTAGCAGCTGTGGATATTTGAAAAACTATTTGGTAATGATTTGATGTAACGAGAGAACTTCCACATGCGCCGACGCAGAAATAGAACGTCAACAATTGAATAATTGTTGACATAATTGCCGCCTTTAATTAAAATAGTTATCAGACGATGCGCTTCTGTTTATTATAACAGCTGATTTAAAAAATTGATATCTTAACTATATAAAAGAGAAAATACGGTTCGAGTCGGTCCGTCACGCTAAATTGTTAAATTGTGTTTTAAAGACCACCAACAGCTAAGGTTATTTGGGCCTAGCACCAATTCATATTTTCAATTCATTATTATTTTTTTTTTAATAATAAATTGAAAATCCAATTTACACTTTTACCAGCTCTCGGGCTAGAACCCGGGAACTGGGGACTTGCAATAGAGGAACCATAGCAACGCCATGTAAACAACAGCACTGCTACACGCTCGGCCATTCTCAAACCCGTTCCGTCACGCAAAAACTCTCCATCGGTGCGCCTTGGCGATATATGAAATTTAAACAGATTATTGTGCTTTGCAAATCAGGACGAGTGATATAGGTTTTTAAAAAGTACATTTTTCAAATCGGTCCAGCAGTTCCCGAGATAATCAATGTTTGATCTTTTCTTGCAGAATGCCGCTTCTGACATCTTGCTGTCGGTGTATGACGCTGAAAACCGGAACTCTGGTCAGCGGTATTGCCGGAATTGTAAGTATCAATAATTATTTGACTTTATTTTGTTTTAACCCTTTAACGTCCAACAGCATTGAAAACGTCAATTTTTACTTTCAGATAATTGCAATCATATCTCTGATAATTCTGCTAACAACTGATGTAGAGTTCAGAACAATTATCATTGATTCGCTGTCTTCAGAAGTCGGTAACTATTTTTTTCCTGACATTTTTGTACTTTAAGCACCCCCTAAATAAGTGCAGCTGCCTTCTCGTAGACAGTGACCTTAGTTGTCCAGCGTTTATAATCTACAATCACGCAAATAATTAAAGTGAACTAAATCCAATTATTTTTATGGTTTTTTTGAACCAATCATATTTTTAATTTTTTAAATCAATATTTTAAATAATAAATTGATAATTCAATTGACACTTCCAGTTCTGGGATTACTTGAGAACTGGGGGTTTGTAATTACTAGGCGAAATGAATAACTGCATCTCTACGAACTAAACATATTCTGATGCCCTGGTTTTTAATCCAACGATGATAGAAACATTTAAAGATTTTTTTTTAATAATTATTGTATCTAATTATTTATAATAATTAACCAAGATGAGTGAAAACATTAAAGTAATAAAGGATAATAATATAATTACAACCACGGTTCACGGACCTCATTTTTTACTTTTCAAAAATTAAGACATTTTTGAGTGGAAGATGACGCAGCTGGTATCCAAAAATTGGTTCAAAAATTATCGTGGAATCACTAAAATAGCTAACGAATAAAAAACTTTTTAACAAAAAAAAAAACCTCCTTCAAAAAGGTACTAAAAAGAGGAAAATAATGAAATTTTGAGGTCTGTGCCAATTAAAATATGAAGTTGGTTAAAAAAAAGAAGATATTAATCACTATATACTATACTTCATATTTTAATTGGCACAGACCTCAAAATTTCATTATTTTCCTCTTTTAGTGCCTTTTGAAGGACGTTTTTTTTTTTTGTTAAAAAGTTTTTTATTTTTTACTTTTTAGTGTCAAAAAGTCCTTAAAGAATCACACGCCGTTACTTACTTTTTTATTAAAATCAGCCGAACTACTGAACCGATTTTGATGAAATTTCTATGGGACCCATCTGAAAGTATATCCTTTCAAATTAAAAAAAAAATTCAAAATCGGTTCATAAACGACGAAGTTATCCGCGAACATACATAACCACATAAAATATATATACGGTCGAATTAAGAAACCTCCTTTTTTTGAAGTCGGTTAAAAAACAGCCTTCTATCACACATATTTTTCAATTTAAATGTTAGAACAAATTTTATTTTTCAGTGAAAATAATTCTGGCCATCAATTTAATAATGACGATCATCATCTCGGTACTCCTAATTGTTGGTGCGATGAAGGTAACAGTCCAAGTTTATGATAAATTAATATGTAGATTTATACGGCTGCAATTAAAAATTTTTATTTTCACTTTCATGATGAGCTCTCGCTAGTACGAAGGTTCACATCTAAAGCCTAGCTATAATGAATTAAAACTCACATGTAGTGAAAATCAATTGATTCCAAAGCATATAAGGAGAATGTTAGATTAGTAATCATGTCACGGTTGAGTAATTGTAAGCTCATTCTGCTGCGAAAGTTGAAAGGTTCAGGTTAGAATCCTGACTGTGACTATGATTGGTAAAATGATTTTTTCCGGTATGTTTGGAATCAATTATATAATTGACTGCTTTCCAACAAAAATTTCAGTCCAGGTTTATTTCTATATATACTTGCCTATTACAGGACGACCAATCCCACGCCATTTTGCACTTTTATGCCAAACATAAAATATAATTCTTTTGTCTTGAATTGATTAGCTTTCTTCCATACGCAATGCATGATTTAAATTCCGTGAGTCAGAACCCATAAATTATTCTACTAGGTATAGTCTTTCCCACCAACAGATATATAGCAATCGCTACACTCTTGTACAAGGATAGAGGATCTATTTTAAGTATCAAGGATCCTCTATCCCGGTCCAAGAATGTAGCGATATTTTATTAAAGATATTATTAACAAAAACAAATCACATTATTACAGGAAGAATTTTTCTTAACTACTAACTAAAATAATTTCAATTCAATAATTCACAATTATTAGATTGCATAAGTTATAATTTTTTGCCATACCCACTACAAAATAGCTACTTTCGATGTATGTATAGCGGCCATTAATGACCCATTTAACAGGGAGGTGTACGGAAAGTGTTTTAATTACCACACTATGGCAGTAAGTAAACGCTTGCCATAGCAACTTCTGTTTATTCGCTCTATACGCCTGCGTACGCCTGTCATTACTTACTTGCATGAGCTTCGTGACACACTAGAAGAAAAGATGGCGACGCAAAAGAACTGTCAGAATGTCTTGAAAATGACGTAAACGGTAAAACGTAGGTATTTTGTAGTGGGTATGGCAAAAAACACCATATATGTCTCGTACGTAATGATATTACGGCTCGTGTGACTGTAAAAACTCGCTATCGCTCGTTTTTACATACTGTCATCACTCGCCGTAATATGCCCCATTACGTATCTAGACATACAATCTACTATAATGTACTTACGCAATCTACAACAATAGGTGACCAATAGGTGACCTAAGTTGTCGACGCGTCTATAAGTTACAATAGTTACAACAATAGGTCTGCTGATAACTGAAAAAAAAAACTAAACTGTATTTACAGAGAAACTGGTTCATGATGATGCCTTGGGTGGTCCTGGGCATAATGCTGATCATAGGCCTGCTGATTTCTGTCATTTACACGGCAGTCGTCCTGTTCTTGCACGATAACACAGTCACCGGGATATTGTGGCTGGTCCTTGGCATACTCTCGATATGTAAGTATTATGTATACCGTCGTCAGATCATAATAAGTCCAGGATGTTCCGGCAAACAGTGATTTTAATAATCCACTGAACCCCACCCAGCTATTGGGTCGACAGAATTCGGAGACCTTACTATATCCAGAATTCATTATATCACTAGGTAGCCAAGTTAAACAGGAAGTCGACATGCAATGTCGTCAATAATAATTAGTAAAAAAAAACTTTTTAGAGACAAGCTTTTATTGAAATGTACTAAAAAGGAAAAAATAATATTTAATAATTTTGATTCATAATTATTATAAAAGCGGGGGTTGCGACTAATAAACTATCATAGAGATTACAACCTCCGCTTTTATCAAAATTATTAAATATTATTTTTTCCTTTTTAGTACATTTCAATAAAAGCTTGTCTCTAAAAAGTTTTTTTTACTAATATTTTATTTTGTTCATTTTAGTCTTTCATAATTTTACCGCCCTTTGACACCCGTAGGGGTTGAATTTCGAGAAATCTTTTCTTAGTGGATGCTTACGTCAGAAAAGGAGCCAACTGTACAAATTTCAAGTCTCTAGCTTCAGCGGTTTGGCCTGGGCGTTGATTAGTCAAAAAGAAACCCTACATCCCCATTTGAACACCTTAGGGGTTGAATTTATTTCTAAAAACGATTTATTCATGTATTGTCATCGGTAATACATATGTGTACAAAATTTCAAATCGATCGGATACGTGGAAGTCGTTCAAAATTGACTTGCAAGATTTGACACAAACACACAACTAACATACATTGCAAGTTAAATAAAAGCTTGTAATAAAATGAACAAGTCTCGATAAATATGGCGACTGGCTTTACTTCTAAATGTTTGTAGCGTCTCTATAACCTTTTAACTCCGTGTTATAGTCTGACTTAACCGGTAAATTGACTTGCAAGATTTTACCTAAACAAACACACAAACAAACAAACACACAAACTAACTAACATAGGTATATTGCAAATAAAAGCTTGTAAAAAAAATAAAAATCTACAGCAGGGTTGTTACGGATGCAAAAATTTAGACATCCGCGGATGCAGATGCGGATGCGGATTATTAGAAGTTCACATCCGCGGATGCGGATTTGATGCGGATGCGATGCGGATGCGGATTTTGGGATTTTAAAAGGATAATTATTTAAATTTTAAGTGCATAAATAACTGAAAATCAATTTAATTTTAACTTTTTAGGCGCGATCTTAGCGAAGCTAGAAGCGCCTATATACACTCGCTTTGTCTGTGAATCTGTGAATCTGTGAATCTGTGAATCTGTGAATCTGTGAATCTGTGAATCTGTCACGCTATTTTGTGTCACGCGTACAGCCCAAACGGATGAACCGATTTTCAAAAACTTTTTTTTGTTCGATTCCTCTCGGGGTCTATTTGATCCTAACGTCGCCCGATTTTTGAATTTTGGCCCCAGAGGGGAGCAAATTAGAAAAAACGGTGTTTTTTGCTTATAGTTTGCTCAATTTAAGTCAGATCGATTCGAAACCTGTCTTAAACGAAAGAGCAGAAAATTTTAGATAGATTTCATGTATAATATTGTGTCAAAACAGTTTTTTTATACAGATTTATATGATTATTAAACGAAATAAATGCGACTTTATCTAATAAATCGCGAACTTGTTTCGGTTGTCCTTGTCTGTTGCACAGTGTAATATGGATATTGGAAGATACGTATGCTCTGTCTTATATTGCATTATTTTAATATAGTTATTCAATTTTTTGACTGCTGATGTTTGAATTTAAGTTTAAAAACCCTGGCCTACTGAGTTAAAATGACGTGTAACTAATTATTGACGTCCATCGGATGGCGAGACCTAGGGATCGGACCAAAATTTCTCGACGTTCATACCCCGGCTTTCGTCCGGGTGTAAATCGTACTTTTGAATTTTCACCCACTTCCCGTGATCCGATTGAGTTGAAATTTTGTACACATGTGTAGCTCCGGTGACAATACAATATTATGGTAACTAGCTGACCGGCCCGGCTTTCGTCCGTGTGTAAATCGTACTTTTGAATTTTCACCCACTTCCTATGATCCGATTGAGTTGAAATTTTGCACACATGTGTAGCTCCGGTGACAATACAATATTATGGTAATTAGCTGACCGGCCCGACTTTTGTCCGAGTGTAAATCGTACTTTTGAATTTTCACCCACTTCCCGTGATCCGATTGAGTTGAAATTTTGCACACATATGTAGCTCCGGTGACAATACAATATTATGATAACTAGCTGACCGGCCCGGCTTTCGTCCGGGTGCAAATCGTACTTTTGAATTTTCACCCACTTCCTATGATCCGATTGAGTTGAAATTTTGCACACATGTGTAGCTCCGGTGACAATACAATTTATGGTAACTAGCTGACCGGCCCGGCTTTCGTCCGGGTGTTAATCGTACTTTTGAATTTTCACCCACTTCCCGTGATCCGATTGAGTTGAAATTTTGCACACAATATTATGAATTTTCACAAGCAAAAGGTCTTTCTCCGGTAACGTTTCAGTGGATCGGATAAATGTTATAAAATCAGACTAAGAAAATAAAGCACACTAAAAAATTAAAAATAAAAATAGTTAAACGGTTTTATAAATGTACTAAAAAGAAAAAAATAAAATTTAATTTAGGTTCATAAGTATAAAAGCGTGGGTCGTGACTGTAATAAATTATCACAGAGTTTACGACCCACGCTTTTATACTTATGAACCTAAATTAAATATTATTTTTTTCTTTTTAAAACATTATTATTATAAAACCGTTTAACTTAAAAGTTTTTTTACCTATTTTTATTTGAAGCTATGCTTCTTAACGCACGTTTCAGATGGGGACCTAAATTATAAAAAGTGAAACGTCACGTCACGAAGTAATGTAACGTCACTTTTGTAAAAATTATCCGATCCTTTTGAAAATTAATAGAGTTTTATAGGACACAAAAAAATAAAATGGCGTCAGATTTCAAAATGGCGGCCACATGTACTCTGTTGTAAAAATCATCCGATCCTTTTGAAAATTGATATTTGAGAGTTTCATAGGACACAAAAAAATAAAATGATGTCAGATTTTTCAAAATGGCGGCCATATGTACTTTTTTGTAAAAATTATCCGATCCTTTTCAAAATTGATATTTGAGAGTTTCATAGGACACAAAAAAATTAAATGGTGCCAGATTTCAAAATGGCGGCCATATGTACTTTTTTGTAAGAATTATCAGATCCTTTTGAAAATTGATATTTGAGAGTTTCATAGGACACAAAAAAATAAAATGACGTCAGATTTCAAAATGGCGGCCATTATATATACTTTTTTGTAAAAATTATCCGATCCTTTTGAAAATTGATATTTACGAGTTTTATAGGACACAAAAAAATAAAATGACGTCAGATTTCAAAATGGCGGCAATATGTACTTTTTGTGTAAAAATTATCCGATCTTTTTGAAAATAGATATTGACGAGTTTTATAGAACGCAAAAAAATAAAATGACGTCATATTTTAAAATGGCGGCCATAGGTATATACTTCTTTGTAAAAATTATCCGATCCTTTTGAAAATTGATATTTGAGAGTTTAATAAGACGCAAAAAAATAAAATGGCGTCAGATTTCAAAATGGCAGTCAAATAATAACTTTTTAATTGTATTGTTTATATCTTTGATAAATTCGGTTTTATATACAATGCGTAAGAAACATAGCTTCTGTCGGGTATCTTACGACACCTCATGACTTTTTTTATTTAGCAGGTTCCGAGTTTCGCTTAATAGTCAACCGTTGCTATGGAAAATTGTTTAAAAAATTCACTGCACTATTTTTTCTATGTAATCCAATACATATTTACATTAGGTCTTATGGCCATAGCCAACTACAAAATTGATCTTCTTAGTGTTATTTTCCCTATGTTCGGTAAAACCGTTTACACACAATATGAATATCGCGCCTTGTAATTCTTGAATTACTTGCATGCTCCAAAATTTTTATTTATTTAATCATATTTTTAGCACGTGCCACTCTGGCTCCGCCCACTTTCTTTACATGTAGTTACTTGTTGATGTGAATCTGCATCCGTAAAAACTCCGCATTGATTGATGCGGATGTGAATGCGGATGCAGATGTATGAATTAATGCGAATATTCCGCATTTACGGATGCGGATGCGAATATTCGTAACACCCCTGATCTACAGCATATCGAATTCGTGTCTAAACTTGGCTAAGTCAGTGAAGACAGGACTTCGGATATAGTAAGGTCTTCGATTTCTAGTACGCGCTAGACTTAACTGCCATAGCAGCTTCTGCCAAAAGCACTGCATCTGTGCCGCCGCTGACCCGAAATAAGCGATCGGATTTTAAATAACGGTATTTTTTCGGCGATTAATTTTCACAGTGATCTACACGTACATGTGGATGGTGGTGTTCAGCTTCTTCCAAATCGTTCGCGAAGAAGACGGCCGGGGGGCGTACGCCAAGCCGCCATTCAGACGCTGACGAACGCCACGCGTCGCACCACCTCCGAGGGACATAACGATCACACACCTGCATCTCATCAACAACGACGCCGACGCCTCGTCGACGTCGTCGATATACCAGCTGCAGAACAACGGATCGTCTCTGTTGATCAAACAAAACAACAACGTCGACGATTCGACTCTGTCATTGAACAAACAAAACAAGATCTACAAAAGCGACGCACCCACCTTAACCGAATATTATGACAACTACGATCAATACTTGTAAAATTTTCAATGAGCCATTTTCATGAGAGTAGTTCCTTCAATTATCCACGAGAGGTAGCACTTGTGGTAGGTATAAACATTATTTATTCTCCATTAGTGTCGTGTCATTTTAGTGGTATAACTTAATTATTTATTTAATTTATTGATAATAATAATTTAATCCCTATATTATTAAACGAGCAAATCTTGTATATATGTACCTATATAAATATTTTCTCGAAAACGGTCCTAACGATTTGGATGAAATTGACTGAAAAGGGGTTTTGGGGGGCAAAAAATCGATCTAGGTAGGTCTCATCCCTGGAAAAATTCGTTTTCTCATCGATTTTATCATTTTAAAAAACAGTTTTTTTTAACGTTATAAAACAGTGTCGTATGGTGAGTAGGCTTTGGAAAAAACAAACTATTTTCATTATTTATGTCAAATTACTCTGACAGTCAATCTTTAACTTATTAAAATAATCAGTAATTATTTGAAAATATGTAGGTACATACGTTATGTAGTATGACGTTTAATAATATTATCTACTTATAGGTATGTAATTTTTTTTTCTTAAAAACGACTAACGATTTTGATGAAATGGGAACTTTAAGTACTATTTTTTTTGAACTCATCCGAGCAAAGCTCGATATTAATTAAGTTATACCACTAAAATGACACGACACTAATGGGGAATAAATAATGTTTGTACCTATACCACAAGTGCTGCCTCTCGTGGATAATTGAAGGAACTACTCTCAGGAAAATTGTTCATAATTGCTATTTGAAACTATTTAGAATGTAGTGTAGTTCTGTGGGCGCGTGGATCACCAATTAATTAGTCTATAGAAAGAGACAGCACTGGATAAATACTCTGATCCACCCGCTCTGCACTAGGGGCTTAAACTTTTTCGAAAAAACTTAGGTATTGATGTTTTGTAGTATTTGGTGTAAAAAGTTGCGTTCGTTTTTCATCTTTTGGTAAATTTATATAATCTGTTGGAGATTTCGTTTCCATATTTTTTCAGTTTATATAGAAATAATAAAGCCATATTATAGCACTTGTGTGAAAAAATTTTAATAAGACATAAAAAGTTATATTTTTGTAAATGTGTTTACAATATTATGTAAGTATATTAATTTTAAAATAATATAAATGGCCATAATATGTAATATCTATTTTATAGTTCTTTAACAAATTAAATTTTATTTATAAATGTTTGTAAAATTGTTAACTGATTTTTTATTTTGCGATTCCTTCATTCAAAAATATAGGTACTTACTATCGATGACATATAATTTATATTTTTTGTTAAACACCCGCAAGAAATATGTAATTTCGTGGCTCTACTGAGAGTGGGCGAAATAGCATTTCGCCCACGCTCATTACGGGGAACGTTTACGCAAGTGTTGATAGTTTCGTCAATCAATCAGGTCACCCATTATTTCGCCCACGCTCAGTAAAGTCACGAAATGACATATTTCTTGCGGTAGTTGAACAAAATATTGTGTGCGACTATTGGTCGAAAGAGGAAATTCCACTCGTGTGTTTTACCGCACGGGAAAAGGAATGGTATAGACGCTAGCAGTTGCTAGTAAAGTTCTGATTCCACACACAATAAGTAGTTCAAGTCCAGAAGGCCGCGGTTCGAACTTAAGTCAGTAATCGAAAGCAATCCAGTAGCCATGACAGGTCGTTCTTCAATTGTTTCAAAATTGTGTCAAAATATTATCATTTATTTGTTGACATTTTATCAAATTTCAGAACAATTTTTGTCTTTCAAAAAACTAATCTACAAATAATGAACTTTAATTTTGTTGGGAAAAACTTTGTCGTAACTGGCGCTGGAAGAGGTACCTACTGAGCTTTTTTTCTCGCCGTTTTTAATTAATATTTACTACAAATAAATGCTTTACTTAGCATGACTGTTAGGACCACCCATCGAATGACGTAACATTACAGTGCAACACAAGAAAAATTCATTTTAAACCTACATGTCACCGTTGAGTTATCATTTACACAATTAACTCATTCGCCGCGATAGGTAGTGAAAGATTAGGGTTCGAGTCCCGACGGTGGCATAGGTTTTAAATGAATTTTTCTTGTGTTGCATTGTAAGGTTACGTCAGTCGATGAGTATATTCCTAACAGTAATGTGCTAAGTTAAGCATTTATTTGTCACTTGTTTATTTATCACTTATTATTTATTTGTAGGTAGGTACTAGGTATCGCCTATGTCGTATTCTTCGTACAGAAGGCAATATTTTTTTACCCGCCTTAACAGCAAGTGGCAACTAAACCACATGATTTTTTTCTGCACATCTATGGCACAGTACCTTTCGAATGATATATGTTTCATTCCCCTCCTTTCATAATAAATTGTATAATAAAAATGGACCAGAACTTTCTGTGTTCACGTTAGATAGATTTAATAAGTTGCGATATTTTGATCGTGTAAACAAATTTTTCCACTTTTCCAAAATTGATAATTTTTAATTGAGAATTTTAGCATTTCGTCGAATTTCCAGGAATCGGAGTGACTGTGGTCAAAGAACTGATGAAGTATGGAGCCAAAGTTATTGCCGTGGATAACAAAGAAAAAGATTTGCGTAAGTAACATTGACCACGCCCTAATTGATATTTTAATCCGACATTTCAGCTTATGAGGCAAAAATGGCACCTCATGATTAGGAAAGCCGATCCCGCGTAACGGGAAGAGGCATCGAGGATGACTGATGACGATGATTCCAACTGATCCGTATTGCTATTGATTTAGGTTAGAATTTGCTTTTCACAATTTTACAATACTTGTCCTACTTGAGGTCACCGGAATGCAAAAAACATGTTTTTTCCAAAAAAAAGTCCGCGCCCGTCAATCGTCTGTTAGTCTGTCAGCACAATATCGGCTGAGCAGGTTAAAATCAAATTTTGGTAGGACGTTGTTATATGCATACGTGAATAAAAAATTTTGCAAGCCGGATGGGGGCAGCTGCACAATCATAATTACCTAAAGTTCTATAAAGGTTTTATAAGCGCACTTATCGATGTAGGTTTTATAATTGTTATCAACGCTACAGTTATGTAACTTGAAATTTATAGTGGTAGCGATGAACAGTACAATATAAGTACAGTAATATTACGAAGTAATTGAAACTGTTATATAACCTCTTTATAAAACTTTAAGCTCTCGTTACTTCTAGTAATATAAAAATTCACAGATTTCGCAATCCTTGCAACCATCGAGGACATTGGAAATGATAAAAGCATATATGAAACATAATTAACTGTTTATTATACACACAATATTTATCAATGCACTGTTTAGTTTTGTCAGGAATAACCCTATTATTCATCTGTTATATACGCGTTCACTTTTGCTTGATTACTTAACTTTTAAATGGATTTTTCTACAGTATTTATTAACATTTGCTCAAAAATAACACCGCAGATCGTCGCAAATACCTCTCAATTAACTATAGACATGATATAAAACACATTTCGAAAAATTGCACTTGTTCAATTTTGCATGATTGCTCCTCACTTGATCGCGACACCGTTGTCTTTTGGCCTTGAACGAAAACTCGTAACTCTGCCGCCATATACGAACATAAACATTTCCAATGTTAAAAGGTAACGTCAACTTTTACAACACTAAACTTATATATCTTTTGGTAATCATTCTAGAAGGTAATCCAGGCGTCTGCAATATAACATTTATAAAACGTTGGTTTTGAGCAATACTATTATAAACCCATTATATAACTTAAGCGTTACTACAAGTAACCAGGAATGTTTATTGGGAGTGTAGATATTATTTTAGATAGGGTATCACAAATTTGAAATTGGTAAAAATTACATAGTAATTTTAAGTAGGGAATTTCCCCTCTGGGCTACCTCTCTCTCTCTTTTTTATAAATAAATTGACAATGTAATCGACTGCATTTTTACCGGCTCTCGGGCTAGAAGAAGCTTTCAATTTTGTCATTGCAGAAGAGCTGAAACAGAATCATCCGTCTCTGCTGCGCATAATTGCGACCGACATAAGCGACTGGAATCTGACGAGAGAGGCCCTGTCGGACCTGGACGAGGTCGACGGCCTCGTCAACAACGCTCGAATAGCGTCGGCCCCCACACCGTTCATCGACGCCAGTCTCGAAGACCTAGACAAGTATAATAATATAATAATTAGCGATCTGAAATGTCGGTTTGTAAATACAGTTCGGCCGGCAAAGGCGGAACTGTATTAACACCGTTCTATAAACAGTGATTCGGTTAAGGTATAGTTTTACATCTAGAACGCAAATCTATCGTCTACAATAAATAATTTTCACTTTCATTATGAGCTCTCGCTAGTACGAAGATTCACACCTACTACCTAGCTATAATGAATTAACACTCGCATGTAGTGAAAATCAATTGATTCCGAAGCATACAAGGAGAATGTTAGAATAGTAATCATGTCACGGTTGAGTAATTGTAACCTCATTCCGCCGCGAAAATGGAAAGGTTCAGGTTAGAATCCTGACTGTGACTATGGTTGGTAAAATATCCAGGTGTGCAAGCTTTCACGGCCGGCATTGTTCCAAGTCTTCATGGTTTCCGGGCTTGCAGGCCGTGGTCCGGTGATATTTCTACCTGACGTTTTGTCTACAACTGCGGTAGACATTCTCAAAGGCGATGTAGCAGCGGTCGAAGTGTCCTCCTTGGCGGCTCACAAGTCAGACTAACACACACAGGTCACACTGACCTGTGAGCCGCCAAGGAGGACGCTTCGACCGCTGCCACATCGCCTTTGAGAATGTCTACCGCAGTTGTAGACGAAACGTCAGATAGAAATACCACCGGACCACGGCCTACAAGCCCGGAAACCATGAAGACTTTTTCCAATATGTTTGGATTCAATTATATAATTGACAGCTTTCCAACAAAAATTTTCAATCATCTACAATATTTCTGGAATATGTTTTTCACACGATTTTTCCGACGCCTGTCTGCAGGTGCGTCGACGTGAACGTGCGCGGCGTTCTGAACGTGTCTCAGCTGGTGGCGCAGAAAATGGTCGACCAGGGCGAGGGCGGCAGCATCGTGATCATGTCGTCTCAGGGCTCGATAGCCGCCGTGCCCGATCAGAGCATCTACTGCGCAACAAAAGCGGCCGTCGAACACATGATGCACGTCATGGCGCTTGAACTGTACCCGTTCGACATCCGCGTCAACTGCGTCAGCCCCACAGTCACCGGAACGTCGATCGGACGCGCCCAGTGGAACGATCCGGGAAAAAAGGCCGAAATGCTTTCTAAAATACCTATCGGACGGTGCGTCGAGTCGGTCAAAATATAGAACCGATATTTCTGGCGGCAATCGAAAGAGACAGCACCGCTGTACTTAATATTTTTATTTTACTGCCGTGAGGGTTGTTTGGTTCCGGTATACCAATTCGAGGGCTTGAGAATAGCCGAGCGTGTAGCAGTGCTGTTGTTTACATGGCGTCGCTATGGTTCCTCTATTGCAAGTCCCCAGATCCCGGGTTCTAGCTCGAGAGCTGGTAAAAGTGTCAATTTGATTTTCAATTTATTATTAAAAAATAATGAATTGAAAATATGAATTGGTGCTAGGCCCAAATAACCTTAGCTGTTGGTGGTCTTTAAAACACAATTTAACAATTTATACCAATTCGTATTTTCAATTGTTTTATTGTTTTAAATGATACGTTGAAATTAATACTTCCAGTAGCCGAGCGCGTAGGGATGCCGTTATTTATAACGCGCGTAGCTGCAGCTGTTTCGATCGCTGCGCAAAATGGGCGAGTGGGCGTGCGTCCACTCGAATTAAAGGGGACTCCGCCGTTTTTTGAAACAAATTTGAATGAAATTCGCTCAACTCGATTTCTAAATAAAAATAAAAATACAAACACCGCGTATTAAGCATGATATTTTTTTCGAAAAATGTCGCAGGTTCCCCGAATACAAGGAGATTACGAACTCCATTTTGTACCTGCTGAGCAACCTGTCTCTGAATACGACCGGCGTCAGCATCGCTGTCGACGGAGGTGAACTCACTCTGAAGTCAGTTTAATTTTATGCAAGAAAAAATAATAATATTCCAAATAAATGAGTTTAAACGAAATATTCTTGTAATTTCTATGAACGATCACAGTTTTAATTCCAAAGCACCTCGAAGCCAGAACTGACGCTCAGAACATTTCTTGTCGAGCGTCTGTAATTTACAATATCCATATATCGAAGGGTTTGAGAATAGCCGAGCGTGTAGCAATGCTGTTGTTTACATGGCGTCGCTATGGTTCCTCTATTACAAGTTCCCAGTTCCCGGATTCTAGCCCGAGAGCTGGTAAAAGTGTCAATTGGATTTTCAATTTATTATTAAAAAAAAGGGTGTGGGACTCGGGACCCCCGACAGATGTGAAACATCAAAGAAAACGTTATCGAACTCGGTGGTATTCTCTATGTAGTAGTATATATTTTTTTAAAAGCAGCAACTAACTGTTATGCTGACGTAATCCTATATACTGCACTGTAACACACGCGGTTGCCGGCGTTTGAGCACGCCTGAGCCAGAAACGCAACTAAATACACAGCGAAGTATATATTATATTACATACCTAAACGTGTATACATATACTTTTACTTTACAGTACGTTCGTATGTACTCTCTCTCTTTCTCTCTCTTCCCGTACCCGAGCGCGCGGAAGCCGAGAGAGAGAGAGAGAGTGCCGCAGTGGTGGGGAGAACAGCAGCGAAAGAGCGGACCATAAATTTCGTTGCATATTTCCCCTCACGCGGCTGTTCACAGCCCGACATAAGATGTTTCACATCAACAAGTTCAAAAATAAACAGTTTTTTTTTCGAAAGGTGTTATTTATTTCCGATCTACAAAAGATGTAAAACCAATAACAACGCACAGAGTCGGTATTCATCCGGAGCTATGACCCATTTGAAGGATAATTTTTTTCAGCCACAGAGCGAGTACCGCCGCCGCAAGACCCGTCGTGTGATTCACGCATCCGAACTCAGTCACCTCGCTCATTCTCTTGAAGCGCGATTTCTCCTTCTCAATCACCGGGACATCCCTGTCGACCGTATAGCAGCCCTGCGGAAATTGCCAACTGAGCACCGGGTCTAAAAACTTGTCATCGAAATACTGACCGTAGCCCTCTATGCCGCAAAGAAGCACTGAAAATTAACACAAAATTAGTAACAATATTAAAATGAGACCTTTGCTGTCGAAGTCAAATACATTTTTAAAGCTATGCTTCTATAGGCGCGTTAGAGGATTTCTGGGAGGAGAAAAACTTATGGGTTCGCGTCACGTCACCGACATGCTCATGTTAAAAGTATATCTACTGTCCGATCCTTTTGAAAATTAATATCTGAGAGTTTTATAGGACACAAAAAAATAAAATGGCGTCAGATTTCAAAATGGCGGCCATACGTACTTTTGTAAAAATTATCCGATCTTTTTAAAAATTGATACTTTAGAGTTTTATGTGACACAAAAAAATAAAATGGCGTCAGATTTCAAAATGGCGGCCATATGTAGGTACCTACTTTTGTAAAATTATCCGATCTTTTTGAAAATTGATATTTAAGAGTTTTATAGGACACAAAAAAATAAAATGGCGTCAGATTTCAAAATGGCGGCCATATGTACTTTTGTAAAAATTATCCGATCTTTTTGAAAATTGATATTTAAGAGTTTTATAGTACCCAAAAAAATAAAATTGCATCAGATTTCAAAATGGCGGTCAAATAATAACTTTTCAATTTATTGTATTGTCTATATAGTTTTGATAAATTCGGTTTTATATATACAATGCGTAAAAAGCATAGCTTATGTCGGGTGTCCCATGACACCTCTTGACTTTTTTTTCTACAACAAAAACTTGTCATCAATACTTACTCTGCTCCAGGAAAAGATCCTGTAAAAAGTGAGGATAGTTGAGTTCAGAAATGCTCAGAAATTCAGAATAAATATGAGTGCAATATTTGGAGACCAAATGCGTAAAATTTGCCGAATTCGAGCCGCGGCATTTGACTCGTCGCATCATTTGTAAAGGTATTAACCTGTGCAGAAAAAAAGAAAGGAAATCTTCACAGATTTACTATTTCTACTCAAAATATAGATAAGCTGAAGTGATTTTAGAGCACTCGAGCCAATATTATTATACTAAAAACTGTTCTACCCTACCGAATCGGTATTTACCAACTATAACCCATGCTAAATCAAACAAGGGATGTCCAGGTGTGCAAGCTTTCACAGCCGGCATTGTTCCAAGTCTTCATGGTTTCCGGGCTTGTAGGCCGTGGTCCGGTGGTATTTCTACCTGACGTTTCGTCTACAACTGCGGTAGACATTCTCAAAGGCGATGTGGCAGCGGTCGAAGTGTCCTCCTTGGCGCCAAGGAGGACACTTCGACCGCTGCCACATCGCCTTTGAGAATGTCTACCGCAGTTGTAGACGAAACGTCAGGTAGAAATACCACCGGACCACGGCCTACAAGCCCGGAAACCATGAAGACTTGGAATCAAGGGATGATTTGTTCACGATTTGGAAGCCAGATAAAAATGGCTAAAAGTTGATTTTCCTCATAAATTTTCAAGCGCTTGAGATTTTTCATGGACAAAATTATTTTTAATAATATTTTATATTTTGGATCCAAATAATTCTTAATATGATTTGTTTTTCGGGGGAATCAGGATCAAAACTTCTGTGTTTATTTGCGGCAGCTGACACATTTTTTTAATCGACGTTTGTGACATATTGTCACTTCTTCAGGCTCTCTGTACATAATATGAATATTGTAATTTATATAAACAAAGGGCTTGAGAATAGCCGAGCGTGTAGCAAAGCTGTTGTTTACATGGCGTTTACATGGTTCCTCTATTACAAGTTCCCAGTTCTCGGGTTCTAGCCCGAGAGCTGGTAAAAGTGTCAATTGGATTTTCAATTTATTATTAGAAAAAAAATAATAATGAATTGAAAATATGAATTGGTGCTAGGCCCAAATAGCCTTAGCTGGTGGTGGTCTTTAAAACACAATTTTTTTTTATATAAACAAATAAATATTTACAATCTAAAACACAGAATCCTTATTATTCCTCCGAAAAATTTATTTATTTATTGTAGATTATAGACGCGTCGACAACTTAGGTCATTAGCGTCTTAATTACATTAAATAACAACTTCCTTAAAACTAAATGACATCAAAAAACATCCATGAGCGGAGGCGGGATTCGAACCCACGACAGTGTGTAATGGCGCAAGCATTACAGGCATTGTCTTTTGTTATATTGAACCATGCAACATATGCGGTTCTTGCTTTTTGGTTTCATTTTTAACTTCCCACTGGAAGTTATTGTAATGGGTCCGAAAATCGAAATCAAAAAGGAAAAAAAATTTTTATGTTTCAAGGTCACTACACTATTTTTACACTACTTTTAGAAAGATGTCTGTGTGTGTGTGTGTGTGTGTGTGTGTGTGTACGTACGTACGTACGTACGTATGTGTACATTTCTTTCAAAGACGAAATCTCGAGAACGAAAAATGATATCGACTACGTTAGGGTGCCAATCGACGCGTATTAACGTAAATATGATCTGAAAGAAATTTTTTCAAAATCGGTTCAGCCGTTCTTTTTTCTAAACCAAATAACCTCCAAAAAAGTAGATTTTACACAATATCTCGCGAATAAAAAATTATATCGACTTCGTAAGGGTGAGAATCGAGGCGTGTTAACGTCATTTTGATCCGACATAAATTTTATAAAAATCGGTTCAGCCGTTTTTTTTTTTTTTTTTTTTTTTTTAAATTATTGATGTTTTAATGATTGAAATGATTACTTTTCTGTGTAATATCTAATTTAATTATTATTATTAAATATTTATCAAACTGGGAAGTTCGTCGTGTGGACCTCAAGGGTCGCACTTTAGTCCTAATAAACGACCCACCTCACGGCTTGTTATAATTTGTTTTGTTTCGTAGAAGTCATTAACTAATTTAATGGTGCCTACATGTCGCTTGATATTGTTAATTTTATTGTTTTAAATTTTGATTTAATAGAAGTGTTCTTGACATTTTGATTTTGATAAAATAATGAGTATTGCTGATTTTGTTGTTTAAATGTCGATTTGATAGGAGTGGTCTTGACATTTTGATTTTGATAAAGTAATGAGCGTGCTGCAGTTTTGTGCTGTGGTGACATTCTTGAATTTTCCTCCCTTACCTCATTCCCGTCATATTAAATAGAGATGGAGGAATTGGAGAAAGATGTGCGAAAGGGAGAAAGGAAGCTATGGCAACAGGCAACGATTTTAACTGACTTGTGGCGTGGCGTGAAACTGGGGGAAATTTTGGGAGATATAAAAAGCGAAGTCGCGGGACTCCAGAAACAGATTTTTTAAATTGAAATTGTTTTTGAGACTTGTTTGACAGTCTTTTTCAAGACAGTTTTTTGTAAGTCAAGTTTTTTGAGAGACAGATTTTTTAAGTTGAGTTTTAACAGAAGTTTTTCGGAAGGGTTTTTTTTCGACGGTTTTTTGACTGTAGAATAATAAAACCGGAGGAAGTTTTTTTTGTAAAAATATCAATTCACTGTTAAAATAAAATCATTTGTTTCGAACTAAAATGGCAATATAACTATAGCGAAACATTGGTTTAAAAG
The DNA here is from genome assembly GCA_039654895.1 of Mongoloraphidia duomilia. Taxonomy (NCBI): domain Eukaryota; kingdom Metazoa; phylum Arthropoda; class Insecta; order Raphidioptera; family Raphidiidae; genus Mongoloraphidia; species Mongoloraphidia duomilia. The sequence goes on from CM077518.1 coordinate 295,232, forward strand.
TTAAAATTTTGAAAAACTAAAATGGTGTGAATTAAATTAAAAGCAAGTTGAGTTGGGACCATAATTAAAGAATGTATAGTGAAAGTTAAAATCATTAAGTAAATTATACTGAACAACAAACGGCACACACAGCGGTTGAACACGAGCCAAATTGGACCGGAAGAAAGCACCACTCGAATACAGGACACCGAACACAGATAAGATCTTAACAAATTTTCTAGACTTATTCCAATTTCCAAAATCGATATCGATAAAAATATATAATTTCTTTGATAATTATTTTGATGTCTTGATAAAATTAAAATCATTTTTAATGTAAGAAGAGCAATTATTGATATATGGTATTGACTACTGTATAACGATGTTTATGAAGATCTTTTGTTTATTTTTGTTCATTGAATTAAAAACGTTAATGAAGTTATTTTGCTTATTATTTAAATGAAATTTTGTGCGGCTTGATTTGTCCCTGACACGCTGCGCGTAATGAAGGCCATATGTGATAAAGCGTGAGTCAGATGTCGTGTTACATTAAGTATATTATTTGAATCTAAATGAATCATTTTTTTTTTGTTATTTTATTTAAGTCGGGGACAGGTCGGTGCCGACACAAGTGTGATCCAAAGGTCAGCTACGCTAATCGTTACACCACACTGTCCTCCTCCGAAAAAACAAATCATATTATTTTTAATAATAAAATGCAAGCTAAGGATTCAAAAAAAAGACTTTGTTGCATTGGAAAGAGACCGCACGAATTCTTATATTGGCTACTCCTTTGACCGACCTGTGAGTAAGAGAATAGGTCGCCGACGCCTCCAATGGCTGAGCCACATTTATGTAGTAGCATTCGTTCGAAACAAAACAGTCAATAAAACCGTCGTCGTCTAACTGTCGTTGGCGAAGAATCGCCGAGTCCAGAATTTCCGATATGCATTTGTCCGACTGTCTTTCGTTGGGAATTCCGCTCGACTCTAAGCGTTCGATAAGATTCCTGATCGAATAACGCTTACTCGAAACGGATGACAACTCCTTCGATATCGAACTTTCAGCGTCGTTTTCCCAAACGGACGGCTCCATCACCGTTTCCAGAACTGAAAACAACCCCCCGCGTTTATCTACCTATCTCTCTGACAAAAGCATATATTTCAATTTGCAGAACAAAATGTCGGTATTAACCCCCTCTTTTACAGGGAAACTTGTTCGCCTAGGTGTTTATATCGTTCTGCAAGGGGGTTAACACTATTACGGATCACCCTGTATACAAACGTCAGGCAGGAAGCAGTGTCTGCTTGCTGAACACACTGGTGCCTACACGAACATTCTGGACAACGCTAGAGAAATCGAGAACACCACTTTGTTTACGCCACGCAGGTATATAAACAGCGGCGCGGGTCAATCAGGCAATCAGTGTCGTGTTGAATACGAAGTCAAGTACTGAGCGACGAATAGTACGTCTGATATAAATAAATCTGACATAAATAATTACAAATAAATAATCCTTGTATATATAGTTATTTGTTAAGTGTTAGTTTAGTTTAGTTCAATAATTACCGTTTAAGTTTATTTTATTGTTAGAATTGACTTTTCATTGTTGCAATTATTGTATATAGTTAATTGTTACGAATTATTGTAAATAAATATTTATTCCGCCAACTCAGAAAACAGTTTTGTAACAATACCGACATTTTGTTCTGCAAATTGAAATATATGCTTAAAACAGTCGCCGTAATAACTTATTAAAATTTGAACCTTGAACTAATAATATAAAATTCGTCGGGTACATGACACGTTTAGGGTGATCTGCCACCCCTTTAATACTGATCAACCGATCTGAAAATATTATAATGGCATGGTCACCGACAAGCTATACAAACAATTTCAGCCTTGCAGCAATAATAATTGTGACCGTTTTTTTGTTACATGTTGGGAGCGGTCTGCATCCCTCCCATACCGCTATCAGCAAAATCCCTTACTCAGGGCACTTTAATATGCCTCCCTCAACATCTTCACAAAAATAAGGCCTTGAATAAATAACACCAAAAAATTGTCACTAGCTCTCGGTCTATTATATGAAAGTTTTGTCTTAAAATCAATCATAGATTAATTCCTTAAAGTTTGTGCACATACTTAATTAACATCCTGTATAAAAATAAACTGTAAATTATGCTACATAAGTCTATACCTATCATTAATCTGATGCAACGTTCAATTTTTTTTAACTCAACGATATTTGAGTGATGGAATCGCGATAGTAAAATATTCTAACTTGGGAAGTTGAATTGTATAAATTTTTTTTCTTGCAGGATGAAATCTTAATTTTTTTTTTCTTACGTGCTCTGTAAATATGAGGCATGCGCTGGGGATTCATAGTCTGCCTGATCGCTTGTCTCACCGTTGTAAATTTCAATTTAAGACCCGTCACAGTTTTCATAATTTCGGAATCGCCGCCGCCGGGGCCGGGATATTTCTTACGAAGATAATTCCACGCTGCATTTATTTCAGCTGAAAATTATTATTTTATTCTGTACAGACCAGGGCTGAAGCCTTTGAAAATGGTAAAAAGTGAAAAAAAATAATAGTAGGATGAAACCCATTGGAAAAGGAAGAGAATATAACAAAAATGAAAGGAATAATAATTTATGGGCGATCTGAGGTCGGGAAGTGGTAGAGGGTGGGTTTTTAAGGGTAAAAAACGGTTTTTCTCGATTTCCGGCAAAACTACAAGTCCTATGGAAAAAAGTTTAATGGCAAAGTTGTAGGTAATAAAAAGATCTACAACTTTTGTATCATACTTTTTTCACATAACCTCAAAATTTATGTGAAAAATTCAAATAACCAAGTTTTTGGTTTTTTATTTTTATCTTGTACAAAAAAAAAATTTTTTCACAAAATTTGGTGAAAACTTACCTTTTTATGTCCCAAACACACTGTAATTTTTTTGATTTAAAATATTTATTTTTTCACCTTATTTTGACTTAATATCGAAAAAGCACCCTAATTTTCAATCGAAAATTCTCACGTCAAAATATCTGCTTTTTTAAAAAAGTCGGTGGGCTTTTTGTTCATTGAAATTTCTACTTTATGATGGTGTAAAAAAATATACATACATAACATGGAATCTTACGTTTTTCGAGTAAAGTGTAAATTTTAATAAATAGCTCAAAATTGTACATAATGATTAAAAAAAATTTTCGGATTCGAGTTTTTTCGTTTCTTTGCATTTTTTGAGACATTTATCGTAAACATTTATCGTAGTAATGTATATTTTTTTTTACACCATCATAAAGTTGAGATTTCAACGAACAAAAAAGCAGATATTTTTGACGTGAGAATTTTCGATTGAAAATTAGGGTGCTTTTTCGATATTAAGTCAAAATAAGGTGAAAAAATAAATATTTTAAATCAAAAAAATTGCAGTTTGTTTGGGACATAAAAAGGTAAGTTTTCACCAAATTTTGTGAAAAAAAAATTTTTTTGTACAAAGATAAAAATAAAAAACCAAAAACTTGGTTATTTGAATTTTTCACATAAATTTTGAGGTTATGTGAACAAAATGTGATACAATAGTTGTAGATCTTTTTATTACCTACAACTTTGCCATTAAACTTTTTTCCATAGGACTTGTAGTTTTGCCGGAAATCGAGATAAACCGTTTTTTACCCTTAAAAACTCAGCCCCTACCACTTCCCGACCTCAGATCGCCCATAAATTATTTTTCCTTTCATTTTTTTATATTCTCTTCCTTTTCCAATAGGTTTCATCCTACTATTATTTTTTTTGGTTTCAAAAATTATTGACCCTGGTCTAAGTATAGCATTAATTAAATAAAACTGTAGGCCTAATTTTTGACGAATTAAAAAGGGCGTTTTTTGACAAAATCCATCTTAAAAAATTTCAAACTGACAAAATTCATAGAAAAAGGTACCCTGCTATATGTCCAAGCAAACATTTGAAGTTTTCAAAAAAAAAATAAAAATGCAAAAACAACAATTTTAAACTCCATAACTCCCAAACTACAGGTATTTTAAAGTTTCCCAAAAACTTTCAAGAAACTAATTTGATGTAATTTTGAATTATTACGGTTCAACCTTTGGATAAAGGCGACTTTCGGTGCCCCCTGGGGCTCCGGTGAATTGAATAAAGGCGGCCGAACTCACCTTCTCCCAAAACAAACCCGAATAACGCATCGACATTCATTTGGTGAGAGTATTTTTTCGTATAATCCAAAAGCCGATCCAACGCCTCGGCCACGCGGCGAAAATCCGGCCGACCTGCGCCCGCGGACGACGGATCCACTAAACAAAACACTGACAACGCGTAGCACACCACGATCAACTTCATATTAATATAATATTTTGGACAGAGTTTTCTTGTCTATCCAACTGCTAAAAAATTATAGAATTATTTTATGTCAATTTTTTTACTTGAAATTTCTATCGGTGATGGCGCGAGACACTCGTGACTCTGTAATGGAGAGAAGCAGCACAGCAGCTGGTCAAACGTCTCCGAGTACCTTCCCACTAATATTCACGTGTTGACGAACAAAATTCAATACGATGCATTTGAGAGTAGATACCGTTAAACAAACTTTAAAAAGTTGAATCGATTTCGTTCGCGATATATTATTTTGTTCAGTGCGGGAAAGTGTTAAAAAACGGCGCCCAACAAACGGTTAAAATTTAAATCCAAAATTTGGCATCAATTATTTCCAACCGTAAATTGTTTTTAAGATGAGAAACAATTGCCGCAAGGTGTAGTTTTCTTTTTTTTATTATTACCTATAGGAGAAAACAAGACACTATCAGAGCACGGCTGACTCGACACCGCGATTCGCGAATTCAATCAGCCGAATGGGGCGTCCGCTCTCAGCGCAGTCGACGGTTTTCTTTCTTTGCAGCGCGCATTCAACGATAAAAAAACACGGCGACGCAACCTGATAAAAGAGTAGATTACAAAATCTCGAAGCTTTTCAGCAGAAAAAAAATGGGTACGTCTGTATCGCGGGTACAGATAGATGACATTAATACCGTTGAACACAAATAATTGTATTAATACATCCACTTTTATTTATCTTGTAAAACCAAATGTTCGTAAAATATAATAATTAAAATAATTGTAATTTTATTTTTGATGTGAAACATCTTATGACGGGCTGTGAACAGCCGCGTGAGGGGAAATATGCAACGAAATGTTTGGTCCACTCCTTCGCTGCTGTTCTCCCCACCACTGCGGCTCTCTCTCTCTCTCTCTCGGCTTCCGTGCGCTCGGGCACGGGAAGACAACCGCGTGTGTTACAGTGCAGTATATAGGATTACGTCAGCATAGCAGTTAGTTGCTGCTTTTGAAAAAATATACACTACTACATATAGAGAATACCACCGAGTTCAATAACGTTTTCTTTGATGTTTCACATCTGTCGGGAGTCCCGAGACCCACACCCTTTTTTTTATATTTTTAATTGTTATCCAATAGATGTGCGTTTTGTTTCACATAACAACTACTTCCTTCTATTTCCGAAACATCTAATATTTCTCAAATGCCAACCCAGTATGAGACACTAGACGTTATTCACCTCCAGTGCAGTTTTCAAATGTTGAAATGATTATAAAATAAATTGTTGCTAAAATTTTTAACAAAGTGGGTACCTATCATAAAAAATCTAGACAAGTGCTAATTACGAATAACAACATCTGAACAACCGATAGTCAAAATCAATAAACCACACAAAACAAATATTAATTAGCAATCAATATACGATTAATAATTAACCTCGATTCGTCGTGGCTAGTAAAATTGTAATTATTTAGTGTACCTACCTACAATAAAAAATACAAATATAAAGATAAGAATTATCGAACGCTTATTATTAAAACACAAAATTACAAAAGACGTTGACAATTTCGGTGCTAAACGTGACCGCAGTCCATTTATGTTAAATTGTGTTTTAAAAACCACCAACAGCTAAGGTTATTTGGGCCTAGCACCAATTCATATTTTCAATTCATTATTTTTTTTTTAATAATAAATTGAAAATCCAATTGACACTTTTACCAGTTCCCGGGCTAGAACCCGGGAACTGGGGTCTTGTAATAGAGGAACCATAGCAACGCCATGTAAACAACAGCATTGCTACACGCTCGGCTATTCTCAAGTCCAGTCCATTTATGAAGCTTTGATTGGACACGTTTATGGATAGATCTAGTAGATTTTTGATCTTGGGGCAACTTATTAAACACCTTCAACATTGCATTGACAGGACCTTTAAACGCTAATGACCTTTGTTGTCGAGCGTCTATAATCTACAATTCAATTCAATTCGACGGGACCTTTGTTGACCGTACTTAACGACGTGTAATCAAATCTATAGTTAGTACCTGTTCGAGTGCTGTATTTATGATTTGGAATATTTCCTGAGAAGAGATAAAAATTAAATTTAACAAAGCTTGCACATTCTAGCACATAAAGATCGTGAATTGTTGAGATATTAAGTTTCTTAAAGAGTGGGCGACAGTGTGTTCTAGGAGGATCTTTACAGATTGCTCTAATGCAGCGCTTTTGCACAATAAAAAGTTGAAAAGTATTTACGGAGTTGCCCCAAAAGACAATTCCATATAAAAATATAGGTTGCACAAAGGCATTATAAACAGTGACGAGAACTGATTCTGGAATAAATTTACCCAGACATTTTAATAGATCCACATATTTACTGTTTTTTTTTGATGTGAAACATCTTATGTCGGGCAGTGAACAGCCGCGTGAGGGGAAATATGCAACGAAATTTCTGGTCCGCTCCTTCGCTGCTGTTCTCCCCACCGCTGCGGCACTCTCTCTCTCTCTCTCTCGGCTTCCGCGCGCTCGGGCACGGGAAGAGAGAGAGAGAGAGAGTATACATACTAACGTACTGTAAAGCAAAAGTATATGTATACACGTTTAGGTATGTAATATAGATACTTCGCTGTGTATTTAGTTACGTTTCTGGCTCAGGCGTGCTCAAACGCCGCAACCGCGTGTGTTACAGTGCAGTATATAGGATTACGTCAGCATAACAGTTAGTTGCTGCTTTTGAAAAAATATATACTACTACATAGAGAATACCACCGAGTTCAATAACGTTTTCTTTGATGTTTCACATCTGTCCCGAGACCCACACCCTTTTTTTTCAAATTACTCCATCTTGGAAATGAATAAACTATAATCAATAATTGAAAACGGTTAAAAATCGACAATAAATATTATCCGAGGTAATAAAATTTCGGGACACCTGTACACATTGTAAAGTAAAAGAATAGATCAAGCGGTGCGAATGTCAAGTGTTTAATTTTAATAAATGAGAGTTTATCCCAGCGCCCACTTGGATTTATCGCCTTGGTGATAATCTACGCATTCTAAAATGCTTTTCAACCGCAGTACGGCGACCGACCGACGCGACGCATGCGAACTAAACAATGTAAGGCTAAAACAAGTGAACGTCACATCGAAAAAAAGAGATTTAAAAATCCGGTCAAGTGTGAGTAGAATGTAGAACTCGCGCCACGAGGGTTCCGTACTAAATTTCTTGCGGGGCTAATTTTTCACCTGCCAGGCGTCCCACGACGGCTCACATTTTTTTGTATGAGAATCCCCTTAATTTATTATTTGTTAGTAGGGTTGCCACCTCTCCGCGTTTGACCCGGAGACTCCGGTTTTCGGGGGCGATCTCCGGGTCTTACGTCAATTTCTCCGGGTCAGTTGAGCCGGCGGAGAATTCTTACTTTTTCATTATACATAATATGATATTTCATTTTTCATATATTACAAAAGAGAGCACACTTGTCTTTTTTTAACTTATCAGGAAGAAAGAGATAAAAGTGGTCTAGAATGCTTAAAATAGCTATATTGCTTAAAATAGCTATATATGTTAGAAAAGGATAACAATCCTACCGAGTCCGAGTGAGGTTTCAGAACGATCAGTGATATATCCCTTCTCTTTCACTCAAAGTATCCCTAACCTCGAAATCTTTGTAAACATTTGTACCCGACAAAACAATATCAAACAAACTCTTTTCATCGTATACACAAGTTTTATTTGAATTAGGACAATGTCTGATGATCAAGGTACATCTGCGGAAAAAAAACATTATGAAGCCCCCCCCCCCCCCGGTCAGTAAAAATCCCCGGGTCAAAGTCTCTCCAGAGGTGGCAACCCTATTTGTTAGAATATCCGCCATTTTAACACATTTCAACCGGCAGCCGACTACCAGTTTTCCAAAGATACAACCTTTAAAATATTTTTCCGTTTTTGTTTTGTGGGAACCCCTTAATTTTTACTTTTTGTGATTTCCGGATTTTTCCCTTTACTAAATACGGACGCATCACCTCTTAGGCTCTTACCACTCAAATTTGATACTTTTCAAAGAACCATCCATCTTTTGACAAGTGGTTAAACTAGCACAAAGAAATACGTCTCAATATAAATCAGCTGTTTGTGGTAAAAACTGCAAAGAAGTTTCAAACGTAACATTTTAAGAATCAAAACAAGCATCGCGAGTTTAAATAAATAATATATTATGCAAAAGTTTAAATATGTGACCGGCGCATATTGCGTAAAAAGCTGAGGGCTTTAAAATAATATATCTGTTGACAATACAAGAAGTGTTTGTCAAATGTTTTACTAATATTGAGTTTGAAAACTTTTGTATATTCTATGCAAGTCTTTAAAAATTATCACTTCAAAAATTAAACACGCCAAAAAAAAATGAATAACCATTACTTTGTATCCATTTGTTTGTTTGTTGTGACGTCACCGGCATTTTTTCAACGGCAAGTTGCAAATTGAACATGGCGTTCTTCACTTTTATTTAACTTTGAAAAAATTGTATTTATGCATTATTTATTTAACACAAAATCATATCACCGACTCTATAAAATCACTTTACATATTGCAAATCAATTTTTACATTGATTTTAAAAAAATATTTCTATTGTTGTTCAGAATGACCTTTCCCTGTAACGTCTTTTTGCCAACTGAAGATCGGTGCAGGGGGGGTTCGAGGATAACTAATTATTGTGTTTTTGCAGGTTTTTTTTATATTTGCAATAAAACGACTTTCCTTTAACGGAAATTCGTAAAAAATTCAAAATAATATGCAGGTATGTATAACTATTATATTTAATATTTATAGTTTTATTTTACTTGTTTCAACGTAACTCGCCAATACGATAACGATTTATCACAGTCGACTTTGTATTGGCAAGTGAAAAAACTTTCCGTGCACTTCTATAGAGTGCTATAAATTTGAGGCGCCCCGATATTGTTTCGAAATTGATTATGTACCTAATTCTAAAATTGATTTTGTATTATCGATTACATTTTGGAGAAAAAAAACCATTTCTTGATGTAAAACCTTAGCGAATATCTTTGTTATAGAAATATTATAAAAATAAAATAAAAACAAATAAAATTAGTGAAGAGGTGATGATGAAATAAAACAGTACGTTGTACTTAGGCCTACAATTGGCTAAATAAGGCCAAAAATGTACAAAAATTAAATGCCAATTCATTCTTATCTGTAATACTGGTTGCCTGAATTCAGGCAATTAAATCCACACATGATTTCTGTAGGAGATCAAACCAAAAGTTTAAAATTAGATTCCGTGAATAAATTAAAAACATCAAAAGTCTGTGTCAGTACGGAACGTGCACACGTTTAGTAGAAACAAGCGAAGTTTTACTTTGGTTAATTCTGTTTTCTAAATACGATTAAAACCTCGCAAAATGCCAACTTATTCAGAATACTTAGATCTCGACTTATATTGCTAAAGTCCAAATTCAATATCTTCACCGACATGAATCTAAGTTTCATCGGCAGAAATATAATCGTAACCGGCGCTGCGAGAGGTTATATTATGCTTTTTGACTAAACTTAAGTCAATTATAAAAGCTTTAAAATTACTGTAAATTTCAGGAATTGGCCAAGGAATAACAAAAAAACTATTAGAATGTGGCGCTAAAGTTATTGCTGTAGATAGAGAAAAAATAACACCAGGTGAGAGAGATTGTTATTATTAGATTAGATTAATTTGCGGATTATAGACGCTCAACAATTAAGGTCATTAGCATCTATTATTATTATTATTAAATAAATAAACTGCCCATCTTTTGTTCGTTCAAATAGGACTAGGTACCTTCTAAATTTCCATATACTTTCCACTCGCACTACTAATAGACGATGTAAAATAACGAAAAACGTGGAGAACTGTAGATAGTAATTGTACGTGTGGCGTACGGTATGAAAAATATTGTAACAAAACTGTTTTCTTACGTGGGTGAAATAAATTATTTATTTCAATAATTAAAAATGTAAACGACAATATACAATAATTCGTAACAATGAAAAGTCAATTTCAACAGTCAACACTGTTTATATAATAATAACACGAACAGTATTTCTCAAACAAAGTAAAAACACTTCAATAGCACTGTACAATTTATAAGCTGTATTTATTTCAAATTGACACACGATTCTCCTTGTTCTCTCCGGCGACCGCTCCTCTTATATAGAGCTGGCAGCTTGACCCCCCACGCTCGCGAGCTTTCCAGAACATTCCTGTGTCTTCGATATAATGCCACGCCTCACCATTGTTACTTGTTCTGGATGCTTCGATTGTCGCCAGTGGCGTAACATCTGGGGTTTTCGCTACAATATTGATTTTTAATTTTATTTTAAGATGACTTAAATCTCAGCAAGCCATGTCAACTACAGTCGATCGCAGTCGATTTGAACGACTGGGATCTGACCAAAAAGGCGCTTCAGTCCAACGTTGAACGAGTTGACGGGTTGGTCAACAATGCCGGCGTCGTGTCACTCGAATCTTTTCTCGACGTGAGCCCCGATCAGTTTGACCGGTCAGTCATAATGTTTTGAATGGTTTAATCTTTAGTTACTTGATCTTACGCTATAAATTACTCAAAGATGACAAATACATAAAAATGGGTGCTTAAGCGTCACCCAATTGTCTCTCTTCTTCGGGGCTAAGAAAAGAGACAGCACTGCTGGTCGTCTTGAATAAAATTCGCTAACGCATCTAAATAAAGTGGCTAGAACGTTGTTTTGAGTTTATTTAGATTTAAAATAGGACTCGGTGAATGAATTTCGTTCGATTCGTCGTTCGTGACACTCGTGTTAGGTACTTGAAATGTTTCTCGAGACAGTAGTGCTGTCTCTTTCCACTGCAGCGGAAACTGCTGCGAAGCTATTATAATATCTGAAGATTACAAGGCATTAATTTCTAAATTTGAGGATTTTGATTGCAAGTCTGGCTCCCACGAAAAACAAATAAACGATCGGTTTTTTTTCATTGTACGCTTTCAGTTGTTTCAGCGTGAATGTGAGAGCAGCGCTGAACGTCAGTCAGACGGTCGCCAAGCGAATGATCGCCAACGGCGCCGACGGAGGCAGAAGAGGCGGCAGCATTGTGAATATGTCGTCGCAGGCGGCGCTGATCGCGCTGCCCGATCACAGCGTATACTGCGCTACGAAAGCGGCGCTCGACGCGTTGACGCGCGTCGCGGCGCTAGAACTCGGTCCGCATGGCATCCGCGTCAACAGCGTCAATCCGACCGTCACAGAAACGGCGCTCGCAAAGCAGGCCTGGTCAGATCCTGCAAAGAGAGCGGCGATGCTTGCCGCCATACCGCTCGGCAGGTAAAAACCGAATGTTGACTTTCTTAATGCGCGCTGAGTCGCTGACTCTAACTTCCTTTCTCATTTCAAATCCAGAACACATACGAGTTGTCTCTTGGGTCAGATCATGAATGGAGAAAAAAGGCCGAACTGTACAAAATAAACAAACGATTTACTTGACAAAAAGATTTAATAATGCAAAAGTCAGTTTTTAGTGTATTTGCCATATAGCACATACACTATTGGCGTCGGTCGGATGGCGGGACCTAGGGGTCGGACCAAAATTTCTCGACGTTTCATAGCCTCCTGAATACTTTGGCACCATTTTTGGAAATGTCTATTTATATATATGTATGTGTGTGTGTGTGTGTGTGTGTACGGGCTATAACTTTCGAAAGAGTTAATTGATTTTGATGAAATTTAGTAGGCACGTTGCAATCCATCACCGCACAAAGCCTATTTAAAATGGACCCGATCGGACTATTTTTAGGGGTTGAAAAATGTTTTTGGGCCCAAAAATACCGAAAAAATTGTCCGAATCGTTTCAAAATTGAAATTTAACCCTTTAGTAAAGATTAAAACGTGGTGCTAAAATTTAAATAAAAGGGTATATTTAATTTGGTGCAGATGCTGCAATGATAATATTGCAATTAAGAAAAAATTATTATTGTAAGAGATGTATTAAGGGGTTAAATTTTTTATTTTACACAAAAACAAACAGTTCACATAATAAAGCCACAATGCGTGTATTAGCAAATACACTATATTGTCGGCAGGGTTTGGCACTGCGACCCGAGTTTTCTAATTTAAATATTTAAATTTTCTGAAGGTTTTTTCTGTTTACAGGTTTTGCGAAATCGAAGACGTAGTCAACGTAGTATTGTTCCTGTTAAGTGACGAGTCGGCAATGATAAACGGAGTCTCACTTCCTGTCGACGGAGGCTTCACCGCTACATAAAACAATAATATAGAGAAAATGATCTAAAAATGTTTTCAAGTCAACACGAGATTTTGTTTGGAAAATAATAATTATTGAATCTTTTTTAAGGTTGTTCGGACATTAATGCACTTATAAGATTAAAAGCTAATTTTTTAATATGTTATTAATTGCTATCACATACGTCTAAAATAATTTTTTTAAACAAATCTGACGAAGGGTTATCGCGTAATTAATTATTAAAAAACGGAAATTTAACATGTAGTCTATAGAGAATGTGGACAAAATGCACATATACCGAATTATGTAGCCTCTCCTGATAAAGATGAAAAAACAAAAAACTTCTATTTTTATTAATCAAATTTCGTAGAATACGTTAAAAATAAAATAAAAATTTTCTGACGAAGGCTTTTAAAAATATCTTAATAAGAATGACAAAAAATTCACGAAAATGTCAGTCCGCCATGCTTAAAAATGAATAAGTCACGTGACTCACAAAAGTGTGGCAACGTCACGTAAAATAAAACGCGCCAACTTTGAATTGTAATGAGTTCTGTTTATTTCTATGGGTCGTTTTTTTTTATGAAAAGAAATTAATTTTTTTTAATTTATAAACTGCGGCAAAATAAAAAAATGAAACAAAAAAAATTTTAACATATAACCAGTTCCCTCACTGGTTGAACTTTTCGCCTGACGTATTCTTTCACACTTAGAACATTTCAAATGATAGACACTTGCTAGTCCACAAATATCTTCTTGTACGAGAAAACGAAAAGATAAAGGCCAATCACATATCATACACCGCATTTCCGCAGCTAATTTTTCCAAATCGACGATTCGTCGTCTACTTGGTAATTATACGTCTAAATTTTTATATTGCGTATGTAGTCTTTTCACGCTCTCACTTACATTTTTTTCCAATTTATGATATTTTTTCTCGCAAGTGTCTAAATTGATTTGCATTATTCATTGTAATATTATAGATAAAATACAAATTACAACTGAACACTATACAGCAAGATTTACATAAACAGCTGTCAAACAAACAGCTATTAAACGCGATGTTGCCAGATCTATTTTATGTGAAAAAATACTTGAGTCAAAAGAGATTTATTTAATATTTTTGGTAATTAAGTTATTAAATTAATCCAAATAAAAATAATGATAGTTAACGTCTAAATTATAATAATGAATTTATGTATTAAAATTTTTAATTTTAGTAAAAAAAAAATTTAGATTCTATTATGACTTACGGAGTACTGTCCGAACAACCTTAATGTCATCATTTTTTTTTTTTATTTTCCTACATCTTTTTGAAACAACCAATCATGATCATTTAAATAAAGATTAATTCCATGGAACATAACGGCGCAATATTTTAACAATAGAAAATCAAAAGAAAAGAAATATATTTTAATGAAATTTTTTTAAGCCACTTGTCAGTTTTATTATAAATGTCATTTTTTAAAATTTATGGTTGGGTTTAAAAATGAATATAAGTTTTGCTGGTAAGCGAATTTTAGTTACCGGAGCCGGTGAAGGTAATTGACTTATTTTTTAAACCCTGAAATATTTTTACTTTTAATAAAAACACTTTTCAAAAGTGAGTGCATTAACAAACAAATTCAGCAAATATGAGTTTATAAAAAAATGTATACATTTGGATGGGAAAATCGGCTAAAAGAAAGAAAATGAAACGCAAAAACAATGATATTCACTAACCAAAGAAATCTCCATTTTTAGGAATTGGAAGAGCCATTGCCGAAAAGCTCGTCGAATGTAATGCAACAGTAGTGGCAGTTGACAAATCGCAAATATTGTTGGGTAATTAAAAAAAAATTAAATCTAAACTAAATAATTTGGAACTGTTTTTATTATCTACAAACGACATTGAAATTTAAAAGTTCCAATCCCATCTCTTAGATCTCAAACGTAGATGAAAAGAATTATTTCTATAATGCATTGAGCGCCATGAAACCTTCGTCTACTTGCCGTATCGATCTCATATTTGTTATTATTGAATGATAGTGAAATTTTTTCGACAACATCTAACAATCAATGTCGCGCCGACAACATTTTGTCACGTGCCATAGGTTCGCCATCCCTGATCTATGATATTCAGACGCCGATTATTTCAGTTGTCGAGCGTCTATAGTCTTATCAGTAATAATATTTTCATTGCGAAATTCCCCCAGGGGGGACATTGGAATGTGGTTGCTATCGCAAATTGCATTCCAATGTTCTTTGGGAATTAGCGCTCCCAGGGACCCGAGCTCGTACCAGTCGGTTTGTGTATGCCGGCTGGCGGATTCCAATACACAAATGGATTATTTGTTGTGTTGAAGACGCTAATGACCTGAGTTGTCGACGCGTCTATAATCTACAATTAATTAATTCATTCATTCATTGCGAAGTGTGTGTTTTGTTACGTTAGACGAACTGACAAAAAACAACGACAAAATCGAGGCCAAGGTAGTCGACATAGCGATATGGGAGGAAACCCGGCGAGAGCTGCGCGACATCGGAGACATAGACGGCCTCGTCAATAATGCCGGCGTCATCAATCTCGAGCCGTTTCTGCGCGTCAAGCCCGACAGTTTCGACAGGTGATTGTAGATTTTTCTTTCTTATCGTTTCGTCGATGAGCTGCACTAATCGATCCCCCGTAGTCTATTTTTTGCTACGACAGAAAGAAAGCATCTCGAGGCACCTTCCCACTGTGCGACCGTCGCCATTGCGAATGAGCCATTTTCCTTAGACTAGTTCTTTCAATTATCCACGAGTGGCAGCACTTGTGGTGGGAACAAACATTATTTATTCCCCATTAGTGTAGTGTCATTTTAGTCGTATAACTTAATTAATAAGTTATACGACTAAAATGACAGGACACTAATGAGGAATAAATAATGTTTGTCCCTACCACAAGTGCTGCCTCTCGCGGATAATTGAAGGAACTACTCTCAGGAAAATGGCTCATTAAAGTGTGGGTCGGTGAATTAATTTCGTTCGCGACGTTCGTTCGGCAGGCAGATGCCTCGAGGTATAATTATTATGGGATCAGCGCTGCTGTCTTTTTTCGTTACTGCAAAAAATAGCCTACTCGGAAATTCACTGTATTTCTATGCCGATTCTGTAAAATAATATCCAACGAACTTTTCAGAGTGTTTAAATTGAACGTAAAGGCGCTGTTTAACGTAAGTCAAATGGTAGCACGTAAAATGGTTGAACGTAAAAAAGGCGGAGCCATCGTCAATCTGTCGTCGCATGCGGCAAGGGTCGGCTTTCACGATCAAGCGGTAATAAATAAATTTAAATACTAGTCTTTACCAGCGGCCTTCGATTGCATTCATCTCAATTTTGACCAGGCGCGAATCCAGGCTTTCTCTCAGGGGTGGGGCAATTTTTATGCGAGTTATCTATCTTCCAGGAGATTCGTTCTGATTTGTGTGTAAGAAACCAAAAATTGGGTAAAATATTATTTAACTATAGTCTATATTATACGACTATATGTTATAGTCAAGGCTCAGGAGGGGAACGATTGCCTCCCTCCTCTGGATCCGCGCCTGATTTTGACAGCTGATAAACATTATTCGAACCTGGTCGTAGCTGAATAAAATATACATACATACTTAAAATTTAAGCACCAAGTTTAATCGAAATCAGTCTAGTCGTTCTGAAGTGATGCTGGTACAAACAGCCAGACAGACAAAAAATCCTGGAAACATGTTCTCCCGTCTAAATCCCATATACGACATACCCTCAAACTAAATTACAGTTTGACAAATAAGTATTGACGGATGCAATTTCTCTGTGTACAGGTTTTGTGCGCATCCAAGGGCGCTGTCGACGCATTATCGCGCAATATGGCGATCGAGCTCGGCCCATACAACGTGCGCGTCAACTGCGTCAATCCGACGGTCGTGATGACGGGCCTCGGGAAGATTGCTTGGGGCGGCACGGAAGGCAAAGCGGGCAGCAGCGGCGAGCCGGCGATGAAAGCCAAAGTGCCGCTTGGCAGGTTAGCACTCATCTTTCTCTCTCTCTCTCTCCTGTGTAAGTGAGTTTTTTGGAGTTTACTCCTTAAGAATCGATTTTCATATAAGGCGCCCGGTATGGAAATTTTATGAGGAGTAAAATTTACACAAGCGTTAACTAAAAAGCTTAACGTTTTTCTGCGCAACCTACCTTACGCACCTTTCAATGTATGTGTATACTTGTAACAGCCGTATACGCATGTAAGTATGTATGTTTGCCTGCTTTAAGGAGTAAACTTCAGTCGAGCGTCGTAGCTGACACACACTTTTTTTTTAATATACTGTATTTAAATTGCTTTTTATTACAGATTTGGAGAAATCAAAGAAGCTGTTCACGCAGTCGTGTTTCTTTTAAGCGACATGGCGTCTTTTATAACCGGAATATCTTTGCCAATCGACGGCGGGTTTCAAGCGACGTCCAAACAGTGAAAGAAATTGCGAGTCACTTTGCGAACCTCGAAAAGCGGGATCAAGTCCACCTTGTGACCAAATCTCTATCGTTCATTTGCTATTATTTCCAGTGATAATACATCTATCGTTCATAATCATATTATTTAATGTTATGGATCTTGTCTCGTTCTAGTTGTTATTTTTTTTTAAGTCAATATTTGACAGAGATTTTAAAATTTACAAAATCATTAAAAAACATAACAAAACGATTATTTTATTTTATTTTCTTTCTATACTCCTATTCGCTGTAAGCAGATGCATGGTCCTGCCGTCTGGTGAGTGATAGCGTAAATGGGCGGTGCTAAAGTTACAGTTTAATCATTCGATGATTTTGCTGAATTCAAAAATAGCAACGTGAAAGGTTATTTTGTAAAATTCTGTGAACAATATAAATCATAAACCTTCTTTTTCATGATTCGCATAGCAATTTCGGTATAAGTACACTTTATCCAATCTAGGCGCAAAACCGAAATCTCAACTGTCAAATTAGAGCATTATAATGTCAAATATGTAGTTAAATACATCCAAAATATGATTTTATAATTATTAAATAATTTAAAAAAATATTAATAAGTTATGTTATAATAAATTCAAAAGCAAATGAATTTGCGTATTATATTTTTCTTTTGCGTAAAAATTCTAACTTTATTTTGATAAGAAGTGTCACTTTCACGACCCATTTTATATTTTATTATTTACTATGACGTATTTATGCTTAGCATAGTTATGATAGAGAAGGGAGTTAGGTACCCACCGAATGTTTCTCTATTTATCCGTTGTTGCGCGCTAACAGTCCCTCTGAAATTGAAATTGTGTTTCAAAGACCACCAACAGCTAAGGTTATTTGGGCCTAGCACCAATTTATATTTTCAATTCATTATTTTTTTTTAATAATAATAAATTGAAAATCCAATTGACACTTTTACCAGCTCTCGGGCTAGAGCCCGGGAACTGGGGGACTTGTAATAGAGGAACCATAGCAACGCCACGCTACACGCTCGGCTATTCTCAAGCCCCAGTCACTCAGAAATCCCCTCCAGGCATCTGCTCACAGCGAATATTATAACAGATTTTTAAAATAAAAACAAAGTCGGCATCTAGTGAGCAAACTTATAAGCGGAGAGCCTAAAAGATTAGATAATCTTATGATTTTAAAAGAGTTCGTTATTATTGTTGACCCGCCTCGCATTGGGTGAGTTAGAAATGTAAATAAAGTCGTGAACACGAAAACATTCCATGTTTGTTTTTGTGCTATCATTTAATTAATCGTCTGTTATCAACATTTATTTTCTTTTTTCGTTGCAATGGCGTATGAAAACAGTTGCTCTGAAAACACCGCAAAGTCAGCATCGGTTGAACAAAATGGAAATCAACTTTATTGGAAAAAGAATCATTGTTACGGGTGCAGGAAGAGGTAAATCTGGGCCTAGTACCAATTTTGTATTTTGATTCATAATTTTTACTTCCCACCTCTACTATGGTAGGGAAGTAATGGATTTAATCCAAAAAAAATATTTCGAGATTTTAACAGATCTTCACGTTTTGAGACCCTAGCAATCGTTTAAGATCATTTTCTGACTGATGTCTGTATGTGTGTGTATGTGGTCAATTTTTCGCCTTCGATATCGTAAGAACGGAACAACATACGGGCATGCCGATTGTTCTATTGTGTTTATCAGCCTTTAACTGATTAGATTTTGAGTCAAATCGGTTCAGTGGATCCTAAGATATTCAAAAAAGCGTTCTTAATGTCACGTATTAACATAGGTAAAAAAAATATAAATGAATTCTAGATGTTATAATATGAAAAAAATGTAAATATTTTTTTTCTCTAAAATGTATAGATTTCGAGAAAAAAAATATTTTACTAAAAAAAATAAAAATTGTACGTAAATCAAGGTAACCATGATTTTTGCTATATTAAGCCAGCCATCAGTAGATCACCAAACAAAAAAGAGGGCCATGCTTTTTTTAAAAGAATAAAAAAAGAGTGTTTATTTTTTGAAAATATTTACTAGGTGGTCATCAGTCGGATTTTTTTTTTCTTATAATAAACTGAAAATCAAAATAATACTTCGATTTAGAACCTGGGAAAACAGATTCTTATTAACTGCCTTTCGATAATATTGAAACATTTAAATATCAGTTTCTGAATTAAAAAAAAACCTTCAAGACGCAACCAGCAAATATAGTTACTTTTAACCTTTCGTAGTTATATTTTAACCGTTGGTTATTTTCTGAGTACCGAACACCGGTTGACACATTTAATTTGAGGCACCGTAACATTTCACTCCGAACTTCAAAAAGAGGTGGTTTTTGTCTTGAACGATGTCACTGAGATAAAAGTTTATGGAGGCGCTACAAGCATTTAAAAATGAAGCCAGTCGCCATTTTTAATAGGATCTCATTTTTATATCTGTTTGCCGCCATGTTTACTCGGCCCTGTGACGTCAGACCTGACTTCAACTTTGTATAAGCAGTTGTATACGGTATGTCTCCTCTATTACGTTAGCCTCAATGAACCATGCTAATTTTGATTCAAACCACTCGAAAATATTCTTATTCTTTTGCCTTGCGTCCCGTTTCTTCTAAAAGTTATAAGAGCGAGAGATCGTTATTGCTTGTTCTGCAAGAAAAAGAGAGAAAAAATATGGTTGCGCACGCATACCGTGTTCTGTCACCTAGCTAGCAGCAGTCAGTAACAAACGATATAGACAGGACTATTGCCTAGCTACCAGATGCGCGGTATGCGCGCAATCCAGGTAAAAAAGATACGTGGATTAGATGGATTAATGTGAATCATTATTAAAAAGGAATCGGGAGAGAAATAGCCGTCCAGCTCGTCAAATGTGGCGCAGACGTCGTTGCAATCAGCAAAACAAAAAAGCATCTAGGTAAGCAACACAAAAAAAAAATCGAATCTTAATTGTTTGCTTAACAATAAAAAAACTTTTCAGAATCGCTAAAAGAACTCGCTCCGTCAATAGAAATAATCGAGCTCGATCTGAGAGACTGGGATAAAACAAAAGCCGCGCTGGAAAATATTGGCGCCGTCGACGGACTCGTCAACAACGCCGGGGTCGCCGTTTTGGAACCATTTTTGGACATCACAAAGGAGAGCGTCGATTAGTGAGTACAATTATAAAAAACTCGGGTCGCAGTGCCAAACCCTGCCGACAATATAGTGTATTTGCTAATACATCAGGCATTGTGGCATTATTATGTGAACTTAAGTTTGTTTTTTGACAAAATAAAAAATTTAACCCCTTAATACGTCCCTTAAAATAATTAAATTTTTCTAAATTTCAATATTAGACATGGATTTTATCAGTACACGCAATTAAATACACCCTTCCATAAGTAAATCCGTATCAACAAACTAGTGTTTTCATAAAATTTGAAAGTCCGGTCCTGTCGGGCCGATTTTATTAAAATTTTAGCAGCACATTTTAATCTTTACTAAAGAGTTAAATTTCTATTTTGAAACGATTCTGACAAATTTTTCGGTATTTTTGGGCCCAAAAACTTTTTGGAACCCCTAAATACAACCCTGAAAATGGTCCGATCGGGCCCATTTTAAATAGGCTTCTTGCGGTGATGGGTTCCAATGTGTGTACCAAATTTCGTTTCAATCGATTAAGTCTGTCGAGAGTTATCGTGTACACACATATATAAATATATATAGATATATATATAAATATATATATACATACATATATATATAAACATTTTTAAAAATGGTGCCAAAGTGTTCAGGAGGCTATGAAACGTCGAGAAATTTTGGTCCGACCCCTAGGTCCCGCCATCCGACCGACGCCAATAGTGTATGTGCCATATTATGGCAAATACACTAAAAAATAAATGCTTGTAATAGAAGGACTGGAGTGAATTTATTTATATGGTAACTATGGAAATCATTAATGCTGCAACTTCATGGTGTTAAATTTTCGTGACGCGATGCGCGCGCATCGTAAAAATTCACTATCATCATTTTTTCATAACGCGCCAAAAGAAGTATAGCTAAAAATAATTAATTGAAAAATGTTCCGTTGTCCATAATCAAAAATTTAAGTCTCGTATCGTAAGACACAATTCTAAAATGTATTAATTTTAAAGTCTCTTTATTTTTGCAAATGTGTTCCTCTCTGTGACCAAAATTTAAAAACCGTATTAAAAAATAGTTTTCCAAAATTAACACAGCAGCTGTTTTGGCTGACAAATCGATACAGATTGCGCGGTGCAAAATTTTTCCAACACGAGTACATAATATTATAGGCACTGCTTCGTGTTTCTAAAAATTGTGTTTTAAAGACCACCAACAGCTAAGGTGATTTGGGCCTAGCACCAATTCATATTTTCAATTCATTATTTTTTTAATAGATAATAAATAGAAAATCCAATTGACACCTTTACCAGCTCTCAGGCTAGAACCCGGGAACTTGTAATAGAGAAACCATAGCAACGCCATGTAAACAACAGCATTGCTGACTGCAAGACGCTAATGACCTCAGTTGTCGAGCGTCTATAATTTACCATTCATTCATTCAACAGCATTGCTACACGCTCGGCTATTCTCAAGCCCGCTTCGTGTTTCTGGTAGCGCATTACAATAACGCGATTCTCAAAACCCACAATTCAAAATAAATCAATACAAAAGATTCCAACGTACCTTGAACTTTTGAATCTGCTGAATTTTGAACAAATTTTTGTCGTCAACTTGCAGCATAATCGACGTCAACTTGAAATCTGTAATAAATGTGAGTCAGACGGTTGCAAAAAACATGGTGGCGAGCGGCCGCGGTGGTTCGATCGTCCACGTGTCTTCGCAGACCGCACTGATAGGTCTGCGCGACCACTCCGTTTACTCGTCGACCAAAGGAGCACTCGACGCGCTCTGTCGCACGATGGCGCTCGAACTGGGGCCGCACAACATACGAGTCAACTGCGTCAACCCCACCGTGATCAACACCGAAATGGGCTATTACGGCTGGTCGGATCCCGTCAAAAGAAAAGATCACATTTCGAAAATACCGCTCGGAAGGTAAGTGCGAAACCGCGTCTCGAAATTACAGTAGAATCCGGATAGAACTACTTTCAAGCGACCGGCGACATTATGTCATATTAACCGGACGACGCACAAAGCGGTCGCATAATACAGGGGTCGGCAACCTGCGGCTCGCGAGCCGCATGCGGCTCTTATGATGTCAAGATGCGGCTCTCCAGTTCCATGCGCAAATATTAATAATTATATTATTTTATTTTCAAAACTCATAAAAAATATACTGCAAAAAAAACTTTAAACAGGATAAAAACACTCAACAGAGAACAGTGAGAATAGGTGGAGTAGAGAGCTAGTATACGGACAGCTGACATTTTTTAAATGTGGCAACACTGTTCTGTTTGTTTAGTTATAATCCTAATCAAATACCATAATATTGAAATAAAAATGTTAGTGGCTCCTTAAAAACTGGGAAATTTTGTAAATTGTAACTTTTGGCTCTTCCGTCTCAAAAGGCTGCCGACCCCTGGCATAATATAAATATGAAACCTAACTTGAGTTTGCATTTAGTCGTTATAAACGAAGTCGTAATAGACGGACTCTACTGTATTTTTTCTTTGTGCGACAACGGCGATGCATTATTTTTATCGTTTAAGATTCGGAGAGGAAGAAGAAGTAGCCCACGCCGTGTTGTATTTGCTCAGCGATAAATCCACGATGATACACGGCGTCTCGTTACCGATCGACGGCGGTTATACGGCCGTCTGACCCGGTTTTGAAAAATACTCGCGCAACAAACCGAACGACAAGTGGAAAAAATCAATCGACAAAAATCCAAACTGTAAACGGACGTTCGATCTGTCATTTTGTGAAATAAAAACAAGCAAATGAAAATTTCTTTCGTTTTTGTGCATTTTTTTCTTTCACCTTCCCGAGCAATGCTGAAATAAATTTTTTTGTGGAAATAAAAAAATGAAATACAAAAAAAATAAAATTATATTGGTATTTTTAATGTCAGTATTACATCAAATCATCAATATGTAGGTACATGGGGAACATTCAATAGATTGGTATAATAACTTTTAATTTATAAAACTATAATTATTTATCAACACATAGTTGGCACACGCGCAGGGCAACCAATTATGGAACGTCGAACGTCACAAAAACAAACGACGAGATTTCTCGTCCGACGCTCCACAAAATCGCCGCACGCGCACGCCCAGTTATCGAACGCCGCGAGTTCTTGCGTGCCGAGCTATTTTATAAATACGGTGTTGGATAATATCAATTACTGTTCCCGTCTCTCTCTATCCGACGGACAGACTTGAGCGTTCGAAAACTGGGCAAGGAACGGCCGACGCCCGACGGAGATGCAGAAGCAATTCGACGTAACAGCTGTTCTATGCAACGAATTTCCAAACATGACTCACTTCTAACCTTACTTTGTGTGTAACAAGCGTTTCGCCGCCATTTTGAAACAAGCATATTCAATATGTAGCTACTTTTTCTAAACAATTTCACGGCGTTTTTCGAGTAAAGTCGGAAATCTGTACTGGAGATTCGTTTTCTGTTACATAAAAACAATAACACTTATGTAATGAGTATTTATCAAGAAAGCCAGTTAGATTCTGGAATCGGATACCCGGTCTTAATAATTACACGACACCCGACAACCATCTCGTATCTACCCGATAGTTATTCCCGACAATTATCATAATTACAACGTTTAATCAAATAGATTACAGACGCTTGACAACTAAAAACAACGCATTTTAAAACACATAATTTGTATAATTGACGTTTCTACACTTCAGCCGAAGAGACGGAAAACTGGGTAAGAATCGAGTGCTAATAATTTGCTCTCGTCCGATAATTATACCGGGTAACGCGTTCTAAGAAGGGTGCCAAACCCTACTCAAATACCAGCCGCCTCCCCGGGCCCCGGCAGCACCGATCTTCACTAGGGTAAAACTTCTCCGATCATAAATTTAAAAGCTCCGACGGATTCGTATCGCAAACAAATACACAAACGTTAATGTTTAAATGTAACAGATAGAACCTGAAACGAAATAATGAAAAGTCCTGTGTACAGCGTGTCTCGACGACCGTTTTACACGTCAAATTTTTACGTTGATTGTCCGTAACAGAAACTTTTACTGTAACAATAAAATACAGGCTATAGATAATAGACGCTCAACAACTAACGTCGAGAAAATGCCAATAAAATAACTATGTATTTTCTAGGATTGGGGTAATTTTAAATTTAATTTTCGCTTTTGCTAGACGATCCAAAATTCAAAAATACCTGCTATCATTGCATAAAAGAAATCTAACTCGAACTATTGCCGATCAAATTTACCACCAAGGTTTGTCATTGCTCTTACAGACAACCAGCATAAAAAAAACAGCACGCGTAATCTTCTGAACAATGTAACCCTCACGTAGTGTGTGATCCAACCGTCCACTGTTCGCCCCAACGAAAAGAGAAAGCACTGCTATGCACACGCTTCTATTAAACGGATAGCAAAATCCAAACTCGTAGAAAGGCGCGTCAGGCAGTGCCGTCTCTTTCCATTCGACCGAAAAACGCGTTGGACTAGGAACCGTTGTGTGGCGCATACTAAAAAGCATCTCCTTTCAAAACACGTGAACGGCGAGAGACAACAGTCTAAAAAAAAACACACATCGCTCTTTCAAATATTTTACATAATCTTCACGAATCCGTCGACGGCAACAGCACGAGTGTATTTTTTTTTACTATTACAATATAAAATGTAAACAAAGCAATTTTTTTTTTGTTTTTTTCTTTCGGACAACTGACTCCAACTTGTGACTATATCGGTTACGGTGTTACTTGGTCAGTTTTTTTTTCTTTTAATATAATTCAGTACTCACATTTAATATCGCAAAGAGCTTACCTATGTTATATATATTTAAATTTTTTTTTGTTAAATACGGTCTACTTACGGTAATAATTCGTCATTATAATCTAGTCATAGAAAACGATATTTAGTTTTTAAAGTACGCAATCTCTGTTCAGTTTTGGATATGTCCGGGCGCAAAAGAATAAACAAAACAATACGAACAATTGAAGATCAGAAACAAATACATAGCTCGCAAAAATACAGGGTGTCCAAGTTGACGTTGGCTAACATGGGTAACTTTGTTATTAGTGGAGATAGAAAGTCGGTTAAATGGGCAAAGTAGTGCAGAATTATGTGCTCATTAACGTCCCGTCGAAAAAACAATTGAATTTTGACACACTATGGATTTATTTAGAAAATAGTGAAAATTGCCGTTTTTGAAAACTGGCCATAACTTTTTTATTTATGAAGATATCTGAAAATTTCTTTGACCATTTTTTGATAACTTTTTATGATCTTTTCAGTGGCGTAGGTTTAATTTTTTTATATCCACTACATAATGAGATATTGACATGAACTTTGGTTTTTCTTATGGACGCCATTTTGGATTTTTAGATATTCGAATTCTGCTTATTTTTCTGATTAATTTGGTGTATCATATGCTACATTTAAAAAAATGCAATTAACGTCCCATATTAGAGGCACTATAAAAACAACTGACAGTCAAATTATATTTCAGTTCTGCCAAACTACGATTTATTATTAATTTTACACTTAAAATGTTCGCACTACTTAATTATAACTTGATTGTCAGTTGTTTTTAATGTCTCTTCTATGGGACGTTAATTGCATTTTTTTAAATGTGGCATGTGATACACCAAATTAATCAGAAAAATAAGCAGAATTCGAATATCTAAAAATCCAAAATGGCGTCCATAAGAAAAACCAAAGTTCATGTCAATATCTCATTATGTAGTGGATATAAAAAAATTAAACCTACGCCACTGAAAAGATCATAAAAAGTTATCAAAAAATGGTTAAAGAAATTTTCAGATATCTTCATAAATAAAAAAGTTATGGCCAGTTTTCAAAAACGGCAATTTTCACTATTTTTTCTAAATGAATACATAGTGTGTCAAAATTCAATTGTTTTTTCGACGGGACGTTAATGAGCACATAATTCTGCACTACTTTGCCCATTTAACCGACTTTCTATCTCCACTAATAACAAAGTTACCCATGTTAGCCAGCGTCAACTTGGACACCCTGTATAATACATAAATTGAGAACGCTTTAACATTTATGTACACTGCATTCTTTTTTTAACTTTTTAAACTTTTCAGTATCCCAACTGAAAAACTGATCCAAAGCAGTACAATTATATTGAAAAGCAGAGAGAAGCCGAACAGGCTGTCAATGTCAATTTATACTGTAGTTTCTTTGCAATTACAGACGCTAATGACCTCTGCTGTCGAGCGTCTATAATTCACAATTCATTCATTCATTCTTTGCAATTGTTTCGCAATTCAATTGTTCTTTCGCAAATAAACGTACATTTAAAGGTTTAGCTGCGCTGCGAATTTTTTGCATTTTCTAAATCCGATATCACAGGTGATGCAGCCCATTAAATTGATTTATGCTAAACACTTTTTTAAAAAGCCGATCAAGGTCGACAATCGACCAGCTAGAAAGTCTCCTTCTAAAAGTTAAACATGAAGATGACGTTTTACACGTCACCTTCTTTTTAGACGGGGCTTCACCGAACTGGGACTAGCCCCGGCGACACGTGCCGCCGGCTTCTGCCAAAGAAAATTGAAATAAAAATATCCGTGTAAGCTGGCGACTTGAGCCGCCAGCCTATTTATTCTAGCGACCAAATGTCGGTAAAGATCACAGAAGTTTCCATGGCTTACGCGGGCAGCCGCTTTCTGAGCATGCGCGAGAATGTTCATTCAGTCTAGACTTTGTGGCAATTGTTTTTTGATACAGTGGATAGCCAGGACATTATTAAAGGATAGCCAAGATATCGATGCGGAGAATTATTAGCCAAGAGGATATTGTTAAGTTATTATTAATAATTAAATGAATGCATAATGACTGCAAACAGTATATGAAACACCTGTTGTAAGAACAATGACGTAACACAATGCTGGAATCAGGGTTAAAATCCCTATGGTGACATAGGTTTGAATTAATGGATTTTTCCTGATTACAGCATTGTGTTACGTCATTGTTCTTACAGCAGGTGTTTTCATACACTGTTTGCAGTCATTATGCATTCATTTAATTATATATTTGATCACGACGTCGGTGTTAAAATTTGTAGTTATTATTAATAGAACTATTTCGAAATAGAGAAAATTCATGGAGCACCAGGAATAATGACTATAAAAATAAAAGATCCGACTCATATTTTCAAATATCCAAAGCACTGAAGATTGAAAAAGCTGAAGTTGAAAGCCAGTTTGGTGTAGTCGAATCTAGCTCTGCGGCAAATTCCGCCGGGCTAGCCCAGTTTGGTGAAGTCCCGCCTTGTAAATTCAATTCCTTAAATTATTTAATATTGGTTTAACAACAGAATTAACTGTTTAACGATCATCGTTCTATTTTTTTCTTTTCAAATGTCATAATCTATTTATATACACGGGGATTATAAACACAGAACAAAAATACCATCATTACCACAGATTAAATTTAATTTAAATACTATTTATACAGAGCAGTTTCATTTGAAAGAAAAAAAATAATTCGGAGCAAAAAAAATACGTTTTGTTTTGCCCCGGCAAAGGACGTGCGTAATTAGAGAGCAGTCGGATAAATTCAAAGTATAGTCGATGCTGTGAATTCGCACATTCGTCAAATTACAAACAAATGACATTCAATCTGTCACGCGTTTGAGTCGTAGTGTCGCGTGGCATACGACGTAATTTTTATCATAAAATGAAATGTTTTGTTCACCGTCTCAATACTTAAAAATCGAATGAGTTGGTTTGTTCGGCTTGCCGCGTTCAGAACGCTTTGACATTAAACGCTCTGCCTCGATCGTGTGCAATTTGACAGCTTGGACCATAAACTTACTAGAAAAAGTAACCAATAATATTAATTGAATTAAAAATCAACATGATTCGTAAATGGTCAACTGCCATAAAGAAATAATTAAATTAATTTCGAAAAAAAAAAAAACGTAAATTTATAGTATGTACAGAAACGCGTAACCAATGAGTCATTTTCCTGAAAGTAGTTCATTCAATTATCCACGAGAGCCAGCACTTGCGGTAGGTACAAACATTATTTATTCCCCATTAGTGTCGTGTCATTTTAGTGCTATAACTTAATTATTTAATTATTAATTAAGTTATGCCACTAAAATGACACGACACCAATGGGGAATAAATATTGTTTGTACACCGACCACAAGTGCTGCCTCTCGTGGATAATGGAAAGAACTACTCGCAGGAAAATGGCTCATTAACAATAATTAATCACGTCTTAAAGACAGTAACATTTAAATTATATAACAATAAAATATTGAAGGTGCCTCAACACAACATGATTTCCTTAAAGTATAAAATGTCAGTTCAATTTTTTTTCCATTATTTATACAGGGTGTCCCATTTTGATGTATACATACGATTTACGTGTAAATATTTAACATCGTTTTTTGCATAAGAAGAAAGTTTGGTCACAAGTAGGCGTTGAATAAGAATATCATGGCTTATTCTGATCCATTCATTTTGTTCCAATGCTAAATTCCCTATGCATACATCAATCTGGGACACAGTGTAGAATAGGTGGGTCAAAAAAATCAATTATTTTTTTTACAAGTGACACGGAAATATAGGTTGCTAGACACCTTAAAAAAATTCTCACCAAATATGAAATTTTAATAGGAAGATCCTCCGCATCAGTTTTTTATTTTTTTCTCAGTCCAATAGAAAAAAATTCATACCTCATCATTAATTGATTGTACAGAAAAATGTTTTATGAGAATTTTGTAGGAAATTTAATGCTCTACAAAAAAGGTGTCTTATATTTTTTCCGCAAACCTCACCATTTGAAAGATATTGAAGATTTAAGTTTGATTATTTTAAGACAAATTTCATTTTTGTTTATGAATTTTATAACTCGACAATAAATGACTATTATAAATCTTCAATATCTTTCAAATGGTGAGGTTTGCGGAAAAAATGTAAGATACCTTTTTTGTAGAGCATTAAATTTCCTACAAAATTCTCATAAAACATTTTTCTGTACAATCAATTAATGATGAGGTATGAATTTTTTTCTATTGGACTGAGAAAAAAATAAAAAACTGTGATGCGGAGGATCTTCCTATTAAAATTAAGAGCTCATATTTGGTGAGAATTTTTTTAGGTGTCTAGCAACCCATTGTTCCGTCACTTGTAAAAAAAAATAATTGATTTTTTTGACCCACCCTAGTGTAGAAGTAGAACAACAAAATTTATAATAAAGCACGATGGAAATGTAAAATTAAAATTTACTCTTTAGTAGGATGAAAAATAACTTTTGAAGAACATTTCATGATTTATAATGTATGTAGATTTATAATAAGTAGAGTCTAAAC
This sequence comes from Mongoloraphidia duomilia, assembly GCA_039654895.1. Taxonomy (NCBI): domain Eukaryota; kingdom Metazoa; phylum Arthropoda; class Insecta; order Raphidioptera; family Raphidiidae; genus Mongoloraphidia; species Mongoloraphidia duomilia. Next base: position 324,764 of record CM077518.1, read on the forward strand.
GTTTTAAAAAATGTGTTTTACACAATACGTCAGTTCTTTTGTTTTTCTATCTTACATAATATTATGTGACGTTTCGTAAATTAACTGAAAAATATAAAAGTTACGAAACTTAATATCGCCAGCGCATTAAAAAAATTCTCGACTGGCGTTTTTTCTCTTTTTTTTTATTTTATGCCTAGCGCCAATTCATGTTTTTAATTTATTATTCTTTAATACTAAATTGAAAATCCAACTGATACTATTAACAGTGTAGTCCAGTGGTTAGCGTCGCGGCCTTCTGGATCGGACTGTCGTGGGTTCGAATCCCGCCTCCGCTCATGAATGTTTTGTGATGTCGTTTAATTTTAAGTGAGTTGTTATTTAATGTAATCAAGACACTAATGACCTAAGTTGTCGACGCGTCTATAATTTACAATAAATAAATAAATAGATACACATTCATGGATTAGAGCCTGGGAAGGGCTTGAGAATGGCCGAGCGTGTAGCAATGCTGCTGTTTACATGGCGTTGCTATGGTTCCTCTATTACAAGTCCCCAGCTCCCGGGTTCTAGCCCGAGAGCTGGTAAAAGTTTCAATTGGATTTTCAATTTATTATAAAAAAAAAAATCATGAATTGAAAATATGAATTGGTGCTACGCCCAAATAACCTTAGAACCTGGGAACTGGGCGAAAACCCCGACTCGTTGACTCCACTAATTTACAGCCACTTTTGTAGGTGCACTGTTTTTGATAAAAAAAACAATGCTGCAATATGTAAAAACGCCTTAAAAACACTTCATAAACGGGAAAAAACACTGTCATATCCAAAACTGTTGAAATTTTTGAATTTTTAAGTCCAATAAAAGCATTCTATTTACAGACAAAACACTGATATGATATTTTAAGCACAGAACAAAATGGTTGACTGCAAAATGGCGTTTACAATTACAAAAAAAAAACGTTTTCACATACTTCGAACTACTTTTTTGAATAGTTAATTACTTTTAACCCAACGAATAAACTTCATTTTATATCGGTTTGGGTTACACATCGTTTTAATGATACTCGTAGCCTTTCGGTTAAGTTTGGTTTCAATTTGGTGTATCGGCTTCTTGATATGCAATAAAATTGGTTAAACAAGCGCGGTTCTTTTCAGGCTAAATAAAACAAGTGCTAATCGCGAAAGAACGCGCAGCTCTTTCTTTTACTCAGCTTGTCTCTGTCTTTGAGTTAACAAAATGCCGAGACACAAAACAAGCCGACCAATCAAATGATTTCTAATTCGTTGTAAAAATGACAAATGCAGCGTAAGAAAGCCCTAAATCAAGGCAACAAAGAGAACTTTTTCAAAAACGTGCATTTGAAATTATTTACTTATTGTACGTATATAATTTTTCAATTGAGCCATTTTCCTGAGAGTAGTTCCTTCAATTATCCACGAAAGACAGCACTTGTGGTAGTACAAACATTATTTATTCCCCTTTAGTGTCGTATCATTTTAGTGCTATAACTTAATTAATTAAATAATTAAATTATACCACTAAAATGACACGACACTAAAGGGGAATAAATAATGTTTGTACCTACCACAAGTGCTGCCTCTCGTGGATAAATGAAAGAACTATTCTTAGGAAAATTGCTCATTTTCATGCTTAAAGCGGGGGAATTGGGCTATCGACAGTTGGTCGCCGTCAGTATTTAAAAGCTTGTCGCGCTTTTATTTCGACCTTTTTGTTGTATTTTCAGTTTTTACAATTTTATCAACTAGGAGTGTAGCTAGCATCGCTATTATTCGGTAATAACTGACCATATCATTTGTTTTCTCTCAACCAATTGAAGAATGCATCCACTGAACTGAATTAAATATTATTTATCCGATATGAAAATCTTACAATAACATTATACTATATAATATATACAAAACATCTCATAACGTCTCTCCGATCACAGAGATATGCAGATTACAATAAATTATTTACAGAAACATACCTCGCTGCCACAAAAGTGAACTGCTTTCAGATTACAATAATTTTATATTCGTTTCACAAAAAAAATGTGATGTTCTCTTTTTTTTAATAATCGAAATTTCAATAATAATAATAATAATAATACACTTGACATGTTTACAATATTTTGTTTGAATGATCCTTCTTCACTTGGTAAATAACAGACCTTGTTGCATCGTTTGTTGTACAGAAAATGCGATGACGAAGAAATGTTACCTTTATTTTAAAAATAAAACATTTCGAGATCAATTCAGAGAAATTCACACATTATCACAGAATTCTTAATTGCAAAGTGCGTCGACGGCCCCCGCATCGCAATACACCGGCCGCCGTCTCTCGTCGTCGACTCGTCCTTTTTGTCAGATAAGAAAAAAAATATTATACATTATACAAATTGTATCAAATTAAACCTGTGCATAGGGCATTCTGTGTGTAAGACAGAGATCGATACATAAAGCAATAAGTAAGAATGAGATAAATGATCGCTAATAGGATGTTACGTGGTTACTGTAAATAAATAATATTTACACAACCTAATAGCGTCATCTTTGTTTTTTCGCTCCTTCTATGCATTTTCAAAGGCAGCTACAAATAATTTTTTTATGTCGGCGGTTGAATTACCACCATAAAACCATTTAATTATTTGAATTTTTTCCCAAACAGTATAAATTGCCATTTTATCAATAATTTCAGTAGTGACTATTTTTACTGAAACAACAATGACAGTTGTTCGGTATTACATATTTATTTACAGTAACCACGTAACATCTTATTAGCGATCATTTATCTCATTCTTACTTATTGCTTTATGTATCAATCTCTGTCTTACACACAGAATGCCCTATGCGCAGGTTTAATTTGATACAATCTGTATAAAAAGCAAGATCTATTACTGACCATGCAAATCCAGATATTAAAAATACAGGATTATAAATTACAATCTTACATAAATACGTGAGTTCTGAACAAGTCCTCTTCCCTAAAACAAAACTAATAAAAAATATGGTATCTCACTCGTAAATTAGGGCTCGAAATAATTTTCAAAGCGATATCTACTTTTGGAACACTGACACACATCGCGCGCACGTCTCACATTTTCGAGGAAAAAAAAAAAACAAAACAACAAAAACATCGAAAATCGACCGGGTCAACGATATTTAAACGAAGATATTTTTCCACACTTGTTTCGAACGCGTCATAATTTTACGTAAACATTGAATTCCTTTATTTCAGTTTTTATAAAAAAAATCCATTAAATGTAACACTAAAAAACTGTACGGAAGTCACTACCATTCGGTTAACCGACACGCACTTAACTCGCTGTCTTTTATTAATCGGTGGTTCTCCGCACTTTGTAAAATAAATAGTGTTCCCAGCGCTCATCCAAAAATTTAAATCACAATCTTTTCCGAAACGAAAATCGCGGGCCAACATCAACAAATCGTATCATCGAATTAAGAACTAACCTCAGCTGGACGTGTCCGTACACCTTCTGCGCTTGGCCGCCCGTTGCTCCTGGCGGCGAGGGCGACGGCTGGGTTAAGGCACGACCCCTCTTCGCATGTTGGCTCCGGCGATCTCTTTAGATGCGCTGGGGCGGCGCACCTTCGCCACCGCCTTGCTCCCCACCGCTATGCCCGCTGAGGTGGCGCTTCCAAAACAAATCAAGTAAAACACATTAGGCTCATCGCACACGTTTATAAAAATCACGGACTGTGGCATCGTCGCGCGAAAACGAATTTAGGAATCAACGCCAATATTATTTTCAACTCTTTTAATGAATCTAAGGTTATTTAAAATTTTGATTAAATAAAATGACATTCTTGCGCAGTCTATTTAAGAACTGATGAGAATAAGTAAGGTTCGGAGTGGATAAACATAAGAGTGTGCAATATCTGGATGACCGAGCTTCGCTCGGATGAGTTCAGAAAAAATAGTACTTAAAGTTCCCATTTCATCAAAATCGTTAGTCGTTTTTAAGAAAAAAAATTACATACCTATAAGTAGATAATATTATTATACGTCATACTACATAACGTATGTACCTACATATATTTTGAAATAATTACTGATTATTTTAATAAGTTAAAGATTGACTGTCAGAGTAATTTGACATAAATAATGAAAATAGTTTGTTTTTTCCAAAGCCTACTCACCATACGACACTGTTTTATAACGTTAAAAAAACTGTTTTTCAAAATGATAAAATCGATAGGAAAACGAATTTTTCCAGGGATGAGACCTAGCTAGATCGATTTTTTGCCCCCCGAAACCCCTTTTCAGTAAATTTGATCAAAATCGTTAGAGCCGTTTTCGAGAAAATGTTTATATAGGTACATATATACAAGATTTGCTCCTTTAATAATATAGGGATTCTTCTATTTTGTCTACAAGGCTTGCGAATTTAAAGTACAATTTAGGTTAGAAACTCACTTGGTCTGCCGCGAATTCAGTATCAGATCGCTTATGGCCGTGTTCTGCGCCTGCTGCGGAGTTCCGCCCGGCGTCTGCTGGCCCTGCTGTTGTTGCTGCTGCTGTTGTTGTTGGTTGGACGACGCGCGAAGTCTCATCGAAACGCGACGCTCGCGTCCGTCATACATCACCGGGCTGCTCACGACCATTACGACGTCGTCGATTTGCTGCCGTTGGCCGGCGCCAGGTCCTCCGGTCGCCGCCTGTTCGACGTCCATTCGCTCGGCGCCGCCTGCAGCCGCGACCGCATTAGAATGCTGGCGTCGCGACGACCGCGTCTGAGGAGCCACAGGCTGCGCCCCCGCCGACACTCCGTCACCTCCGGCGGCGCCGCCGCCACCGCCGACCTGCGCCAATCCCGGCACCGTTCCGTAACGGCCCCGTTCGCGGTCCCTGTCCCTCTCCCGGTCGCGGCCCTCGTCGTTATGTGTGCCCCGAGATCCGCCTGTTCAAAATTAATAATTTGTATTTAAATAAAAACTATGCGAAGACGCAAATATTTCTCCTCCGATTTAATAAATTCGAAACGAGCAGAGAACTAACTCAATGAAAAAAAAATGGTACCCACCGAACTTCAGCATGTTCCAGTCAAAGACGTAGTCGTACGTGAATCCTTGCCTATGGAATAGCGTGCGGAACAGCTGGCGTAAATAGCTATAATCGGGACGCTCCTCGAATCTCAACTGGCGACAGTAATTGAAAAATGTAGGAAACTCTTGCGGATATCCTTTGCACAATTCCTCTACAAGAAAAAAATCAACGTGAACAATCGACAAGTGCCTCCAATGGAAAAAGACAGCACTGTTGACCGCGCCTTAGGGAGCCTTTCCACAGCACAAATCAAACAACAAGAGCAGTTTAATTAATTATCGAGCTCAAATAATTTTTTTCTGGTTGTTTTTTATAAATAAATTAATTATCGAGCTCAAATAATTTTTTTCTGGTTGTTTTTTATAAAATAAATAAATCTGTGAATAAATCCAATTCAATGTGTCGTTCGCGGCAGTGGAAAGGTACCTAAAAGCAGTGCCGTCTCATTCCGTCGCAGCAAAAATAAAAAATAGTCAACTGAAGGATCAAAATCAACCAACACCCACCTATTGGAGTGGACATTTTCTTTTCCGAAATGCGTTCGTACTTCTGTCGTTTCGTGGCAGCCTTGAGACCTTGCCACGGCAACGAGCCCCTATTGAAATACATCAGTACATAGCCTAGTGATTCGAGATCGTCCCTGCGAGACTGCTCTATGCCTAAATGCGTATTTATACTAGCGTAGCGAGCCGTACCTAAACAAAAACCAATCGTTCAATAGTTAACCTCATAATAATAACGTACATGCAAATAAATTATTATTGCGAAATAACTTTTAAAACAATGCACTATCAACATTTTAAATTAATTTTCAGCTGACATCATTTCATTTGTTTCAATGACAAATGCAAAAATAATCGAATGCATAACAATTCCCATTGTGTGTACAAACAAACTATTTTTATGATTACTGTGTGAAACAAAAAACTGCTGCCGTCGACATAATGATCTTTGTATAAATAAGTGTCAAGTGTCATTAATTATTGTTAATAATAACAATATAATAAAGAATTTATATTTAACAATAAAAACTAACCTGTCAAGTTTTTATTTTCCCGATACGGTATGTGTTGGTGTGTTCTTCCGTCTCTGTATTTTTTTGCTAACCCAAAATCAATTATATACACCAAATTACCCTTTTTACCTAAACCCATCAAAAAATTGTCGGGTTTTATATCTCGATGAATGAAATTTCTAGAATGTATGTAGTCTGTGCGAGAAATTAGTTGATCCGCTAACAAAAGCACTGTTTTGAGTGAGAATCGTCTCGAACAAAAATTGAACAGATCTTCGAGCGAAGGACCCAACAATTCCATGACCATGACATTGTAATCGCCCTCCGACCCGCACCACTTTATTGTGGGTATTCCAACTGCAACAAACAAATGAGATTTCTATCCAGTGACCGAATTTCACGAGCGCCATGACTTGGGTCACTTTCAACAAGTGTCTTTTGTCTCGTTTATAATAAGCGGACACACTGTATGCATGCACTAATAAAATTGACAAATTCACACGCAAAATAATTATGTAATCATTTAACTTTCTAATTGTTAATGATTATACAATCGTAATGCATACAATTATAATTTTATTAATAAAAAACACTACGTTTTACTATTATGAATTGCTTATCTATGAATGAACAAAAGAAATTGAAAGTCGATTGCTCACCTCCGCCCTGCATCATTTTGTAAAATTTTGATTCTATATGTAACTGCGGATGCCTGGTTTTGATGCATTCTAATTTGATTGCAACTTCCTCGCCAGTTATAATATTAGTACCTGTCAACGAAAACACAAATGAACAACACTTTAAAGATACTAACAGGTAAGTACCTAAACACACTGGGCATTTAGAATGCCAAATAAAAAACAATATAATATTCTATTTAAAGCACTAGAGTTCATTTACATCGTGCACTCCGATAGAAACATTTGCACCGCATAAAATTAACCCAGCCCTCGCATCCGGTGCATACCCTGTCATTTTTTAACATAATAGACATATTTTTGTTTACAACAAACACTTTTTCAAGACAAAAAGATACAGATTTACACAAAAATCTTACCTAAATATATATCGCCAAAGGAACCGGATCCAATTTTACGACCGAGTCGGTATTTATTTCCAACTCGGAGTTCCATTTTTATCAGTCGTTTTTCTATCGCGTTAAACCAACACTCGATTAGGACACAAACTGCACAAATACCGATATTGCTACAAAGCGGCCATATTTAGTGCACTTTCAGTCGACCTGTCTTGCTTGACATACCATAGCCCATTTTCAAACTTCTTTTTTTCATACACACCACATTCAATGACCCTTTTTATTGACAATGCATTTTAGAATATAACTTGGTATTTATCACAGTCTCATTTTAATTACAAAATATTACGATTACTCATAGGATTACTTAGATTAATCATTCCGGATTACGCTGAAACAAAATCTCTATTTGTAGCCGTCTACAACACTCAGCTCGCGCGTACGTCGCGAATTTCCCCAACAAAAGACACCTGTATACTAGAAAGAGAGGTTACAAAACAGTTTGTCTGTTCTCTATACAGCAAAATACATATCTTAGCGCCAACGTTTTAGTTGTGAACTAAATTAGAAAAAAATAAAATAATGCGGGAACTTTTGTTACCCAAATTCTGCCGTAAAAAAAATTCCGTAATGTTTTTGTGATATTTTAGGATGAAAAAAAACCCTATTCATTTTCAATAAAATTATTTTATTGATCAAAAAGTGATGTGTTCACAATATATTTTGTTATATATTTTATACCATTACAAAACATTGTATTATAAAAAAATGTATTCATCTGATTGTAAATTAAAAAATTTTAAATTTTCTCTATATAATATATTAACTACAGTAGAAATGATATTATTTTTATATTGAAAATATAAATTCATAGAACAAGTTATTTTTTAATTTATTTTAAACTATGAATTTATTACATCAATCATTATTTTATTATTTATGAAAATAATCTAGAACAATCTAGTACAAATGAAAGCCAGTTATCAATTTTTATTTACAAACGATTTCTATTTGTCCCGACTTCTGAAATTGTACTGAAATTTAAAATTTTATCGAGTCTTGCAAATATTCAAAACCAGCATCGGTACAACTCGATTGATCTAAAATCGCCGATTTTGTGCAGAAAAAAAGGTTTATTCAACTTTAAATTCAGAGAAACCACTGGCTTTCTATTTATCAATAAATAAAATAATTGGGCAAAAAATGCAAAAATATCTTTAAAAAATTTGCCTGCAAGTTCTGTACATCTCATGGCGTTTTTATTAGTTGTTTTAAAACACCTACCGGACAATTGTTTCAACATGTTGACCTTTTCAACTGATAAATAGCTGTCAATTGTTTTACTTTAAATAAGTATGGAAAACGGATCACCTCACAAAATAGAATTATTTACAGTTAAAACGATTTAAGTAGAAAGTACTTAAAAACAATTTTTAAAAATTTATCAAAAATAATGATCGACTTTTAATGGTGACAAACTTGTTTTCTTTTAATTAATAAATAATGATATAATTAAAATTAATTTATTCTTTTGAATTTAAGGCAAAAATGTTTTAACATTGATATTTCATCACAGATGGCATAAAGACGAAGGAATCGTCGAATTTCAGACCATCTATCTATGTTTTTCTGATAATGTTTCAAAGTGGACTGCAAGAATAAGACGTCTTCTAGGATGAAACAAAACCTACGTAAGAAGTCGGCTTTTGTAAAGTCAGAAAGAGATTTTTATTTATCTGTCTCTTTCCAACAAACTGCAACGACTACAAAACATTCTCAGAAAAAAGACCTGCATACGAATGCGATGTAAATTTTTCCAAACACTTTCTTAAGATTAAATATGTCTTTATAATGGAATAAAAACGTCAGTAAAAAAAGAATGAAAGAAAATATCTGAAATGTTAAAATTGACAAAAAAAATCACAGGCAATTCATTTAAAACAGCGTTTCCCAACATCTAAATCTCTAAGTACATAACAAATGAACATCAACAATACGCCGTCACGCAACAACAGCTTCGATATTTGCAATATATTTATTTCGAAGATTCTGAACAACTGTGAAAAAAAGATAGTGTCTTTAATTTTCAATAAATATTTCATCTTTCAACTAGGAAACACTGGTTAAAAAAAATAAAAATTATATTTCGCTTCAAGTTTTCGTAGCGAATATAAAATTTGTCAACATAACAGATATCTTTAAAAAAAATCCATCCGCAGAATTTTCTGTATTAAAATTAGCTTCAGAATAAAAAGTTCACAATTTTTCATTCACACACAATTACTGTTAAAATAGGAAAGCAATTTTGTCGTTTTGTTAAAAAAAAAAATACCAACACCCTCACTTGAAAAGCTGCACAAAAAATTAGCTAAAAGCCTGTCATTTTTACAGAAAAATATTTATACTAACATTATATTTTTTATTAAGTACACAATTTGCAACTAAGTTGAAAGTTTCTTTTTATTAAACGGTATTTTAGCGCTATATATATTTCTTTTATGACTCTTCGACTATCGTATTTGGCAAGTGATTGTCATGTAAAATCAATATAAACGCCATAAAAGATGCTATACCAGGGGTCGGCAACCTTTTGAGACAGAAGAGCCAAAAGTTACAATTTACAAAATTTCCCACTTTTTAAAGAGCCACTAACATTTTTATTTCAAAATTATGGTATTTGATTAGGATTAGGTATATAAAAAAAAGTTCTGACTGCGACCGTTGACGACACAGTGCACCAATAACTAAACAAACAGAACAGTGTTGCCACATTTAAAAAATGTCAGCTGTCCGTATACTCTCTACTCCACCTATTCTCACTGTTCTCTGTTGAGTGTTTTTATTCTGTTTTTTTGCAGTATATTTTTTATGAGTTTTGAAAATAAAATAATATAATTACTAATATTTGCGCATGGAACTGGAGAGCCGCATCTTGACATCATAAGAGCCGCATGTGACTCGCGAGCCGCAGGTTGCCGACCCCTGTGCTATACGGTTGGTGAACTGCATACGAATAGGCTAACCTTACCTTTAAATCTTGTGAGACAGACCCTGCTGCCCGTCTGTCAAGCCTCGAGCGCTGCCTCAATTCAAATAGCATCATCGACACGAAAAAACCGATTGAAATACAATATGTCAACTTAGTCGCAAAACAGGTTAAGGAAAATATTGTAGCAATTATTTTTTTTTTCTTTACATTTTAATCTTAACTAAGTAAATTTATACTATTAATAATATATCCACATTTTAAGTAAACGAATTAATCAAAAATTAAATAATTGTTCATTAAAAAAAGTTTTCGATATTAGAAAAATAAAATACTGATAAAAGATATTTTTCATATCAAAATCTAAAATTACTATTATTTTATTCACTCAATAGTGCCTTACCTTAGACTATACATATATGATTTAGATATTAGTATATTCTTTTTCAAAAATTTGTTAAGATATGGCTGTTTTATTATATTATAAAAAGCTAGCTGCACAGTGGCACCATTTCACAAAAATGTTTTGTCTTGTCAAAGTTCAGTTTAAGCAATTTAATCCTCCAGGGGCGCGCGGATCGCAATCGTTTGTTCGGTTATCCATTTTTCTCTACAACACAAAAAGGCAACTTTCTGCACCAGCGCCGCGAACGGCACAATTTATTCATCAACATTCTATTCTAAAAAAACTCATCACCTGACTCGTCTCCCGAGACGCCGCCTCACGTTTGCGAGTTTATTAAATTCTTTTTAAAGGCCCCAGTATCAATTCGTATTTTCAAATTATCTTTAATAATAAACCCGTTTAGTTTCAAATATTACGTCGGTTACGACGTTCCCAAAGCGGAAAGACACTTAAAAGCAGCGTTGTCTCTTTCCACTGTAGTGAAAAATAGACTACCTGGTAATCCACGCATCACTGACGGATTAATTAATCTGTAAGTAGCTTGGCTTAACAAAGAAAAAAAAAATTAGCGAGTCCACAGTAGTCGTCAATGATGTGTAACATCTAACCTCGTATTTTATTAGCAGAATGAACGGTTCACAGCTGTCTTCTTTCTCTTTCTCTCTCTTTTCAAACTCTATGAAAATGTGTGCGCTCGCTGATACGCTGCAGCACAAATGCCAACTGTAGGCCGCGCCGCATAATCATATCCCTATATTATTAAAGGAGCAAATCTTGTATATATGTACCTATATAAATATTTTCTCGACAACGGCTCTAACGATTTTGATCAAATTTACCGAAAAGGGGTTTTGGGGGGCAAAAAATCGACCTAGCTAGGTCTCATCCCTGAAAAAATTCGTTTTCTTATCGATTTTATCATTTTAAAAAACAGTTTTTTTAACGTTATAAAACAGTGTCGTATGTGAGTAGGCTTTAGAAAAAACAAACTATTTTCATTATCTATGTCAAATTACTCTGACAGTCAATCTTTAACTTATTAAAATAATCAGTAATTATTTGAAAAGTAAAAAAATAACAACAATAAAATCTAAACATAATTATGTAAGTATAATTATGTTTAGATTTTATTGTTGTTATTTTTTTAACTAATATTTAAATAAATAGGTAGATATATTACTTTTATATTACCTATATAAAATATGTAGGTACATACGTTATGTAGTATGACGTATACTGACATATAATAATATTATCTACTTATAGGTATGTAATTTTTTTTCTTAAAAACGACTAACGATTTTAATGAAATGGGAACTTTAAGTACTATTTTTTTTGAACTCATCCGAGCAAAGCTCGGTCATCCAGATATTTTTATTAAATTGAAATAGAGCGCGCTTCTACTTACTTCCTGTTACACATTTCCGTCGCTTTCACGAAATTAGTCCCACCAAATGCCGCATACCGAGAGCTAAGATGTTACACATCAAAAAATCATAAACAGTTAATACTCTAATCATGGAACATGAAGCAAAAAATTAATGGAAATTGGAGATCTGCCGGTGAATATTATCTGACAACCCTCGTTCTTAAAATTAAACAATGATTCATCTAGCAACAGTAAAATTGGATATAGAAACGAGTACGACGGATATATAATAATTTTTTTCAGAAGCGCCTCAATAAAATCTAACAACAAACAAATGAAATAACCGACAGATTCTTTTATACAATCGATAGTTGTACGAATGTAAATCGATACTCGATTTATTAACGCGTCGCTTTTGCAACTCAAGACCTGAATTCCCGTTTTATTTCGAGAATAAAAACATTGTACTGAAAAAATCAACTACATAACAAATATATGTATTTAAGAACCGATTTCTTTCATAAAACAATCTCTAAATCAACTCTGTATATACACAAGAAAAAAAACCCCACAGAGTAATGTTACATAAAGCGATAAACATTTCAATAAATATATAAATCAAATACAACGTAAATTCTCGTTTGCCAGGAGATAAGAGCATACCTTTTCGAATATTGAGCACAAGCCTTTAAACGTGGTTTAAGATGAACCGCCGTAGATGTAACGCTTTCTCAACACGCATCATGGAGCGCCATCATGACCTTGAAGGTCAATAATGGATACAGTTTTTTTTTTATTTCATATAATTAATGGCAACGCATTTTCATTTGTTTAAAAATTAAAACTTAGTACTTAATTTCTTCCTGATTACCTACTGCGTTACAATTATTATTAATTGATTACGTTTCTACGGACGTATTCATTATAAACCAGGCTTTACAATAAATAACATTACGCGTTCATTTGACACAAAATTCAGTTAAGAATCAGCGCCATTTCTACGAAACACAGGCGTGCTTTGAAGCGGTTTTATGATGAAAACTGTACTTCGACAGAATACAAAGTAAATTACTAAACATTAAAAAAACGGTTAAAGGGAAAATACCAGCTGCCAAGGATAAGTTGGAATGATTTCAGTAATGAATTGGTCTTTTCAGCTGTCCAAATCGATTGACAGTCGACACTCGTGCAGACGCAGTGAACGCGCCGACCTCCTAAGATTCGGTAACTGTAACAATGGAGTCTGATTCCAGCTCTTCACTGCAAGCTAATGGTGCCCTCACAGTGACTGTATTACCGCTGCCCTTCATGATCACACGATTAGTCTGAAATAATTTATTCTCTCGTCACAATCGCGTCAAAACTTCCAAAAGGTCGTTAATAGTTCGAAGTTCCGGTGGTGCGGTACGACATACCCAAGGCCATCCGAATATTTCATTACTTTCAGACGAGAAACGCTGGTGCCTTCGGGTAGCCGCAAGTTAAAAGTTTGCCCCGAGACTGTTTGAAGCGCCGGAGCATGGCGTACCTCACCACGCAGATTGAAGCGTTTGATTTTAGATAATTGTTCACAAATTGTGTACAAAACTGAATATATTTATATTATTATTGTTAATTCATGCACAAATGTTGCTACCATTACGAAATTATACAATGCATTTAATACCAGAGAGCTTCTAAATAATTTCAATAAACTTGTCCTATTAAACGTCTTATGCGAGTTCGGGCCGTTTAACGTTTGTGTTAAATAATCAAGGTTAACGTAGAGGGGGGAGTACAAATGTTACGAAACTTGAATTGAAATCGTGTTTGTAACTACATTTTGTTCGGCTACTGGCCAAAGACAAGAGTCAGGCCATAAACATCACAAAAAAAACAAAAAAAAAAAAAAAAAAAAAAACTACATTTTCAGTTGTTTTTGTTGTGATTTGTTTTACTATTCTCAATGAAAGAACTTCCATTCACAAATTTAAATTATTATTTAACTTATTTGAATTCTCTGTCATTTCTGATGTGCGTGGATTTGTGTTTAATAATTGTGGCCAATAAAGTAAAATAAAAGTTGCACGCATTCATTTTTTTATTAACGTAATAATCGGGGAAAGCTTGAAAGATTAAATGCACTGCACAAGGTAAAAGTCTAAATCTAACCTCAACAACTCGCCGGGTGATAGCTCCGCTGGTGGTGACAGCGCGCTCTACGACTACAAGCAACACAAAACAACAAATCAAACGAAGCATCTACACACTGTTTAAGAAAAAAAAATAAAACAAAAAAACACGATCGCATCGATTAGGGTCCCGATAATCTAACCCACTCGTGGCTTAATTCGAAGGTTTGTAACCGAATTATGCATGCCATTGTCGAAAGAACAACATTCAACTGTTCGGTTTCTATAACTTAACCTCAACTACCATAGTGTGCTGTGCATTTTGTGGTATTAATTTCAGTGCATTACAAAAAGTACAGATATTAGTTCAGATTATCGAAACCCTACCCCAAAAATAAAATTAAAAAAATGTATTTTTTTGGGCTGCGTTCCAAAACCTTACTCAAATAATCGTAATTTTTAATTGTTAAAAAAAATTGTTACTAGTTTAACAAACCTCAGTTGCTGAGCGTCTATAATTTTGTCATTGCTAATTGAAGGAAAAAAAGGGTGTGGGTCTCGGGTTATTGAACTCGGTGGTATTCTCTATGTAGTAGTATATATTTTTTCAAAAGCAGCAACTAACTGTTATGCTGACGTAATCCTATATACTGCACTGTAACACACGCGGTTGCGGCGTTTGAGCACGCCTGAGCCAGAAACGCAACTAAATACACAGCGAAGTATTTATATTACATAACTACACGTGTATACGTATACTTTTGCTTTACAGTACGTTCGTATGTATACTCTCTCTCTCTCTTCCCGTGCCCGAGCGCGCGAAGCCGAGAGAGAGAGAGAGTGCCGCTGTGGTGGGGAGAACAGCAGCGAAGGAGCGGACCAGAAATTCCGTTGCATATTTCCCCTCACGCGGCTGTTCACTGCCCGACATAAGATGTTTCACATCAAAAAATTGTTACTAGTTTAAAAAACCTCAGTTGCTGAGCGTCTATAATTTTGTCATTGCTAATTGAAGCAATAAAAAAAAAGATTTGAATTTTTCGTCGTAAAAGCTTTAGTAATTAAATGGAACGCACCCCAGTGGAACATTTATAACAATTATAGCTGTGTGAAAATGAACATCGGAATTCAACAAAACAAAAACATGAACGTGAACCGATCGTTCACCAATACTCACTATTCTCGGCGGCCTGATGACTCGCGGTCGTCGTAGACGTTGTGGATTCGGTTAGTTCTCCGTCTACGATCGTGCCGCTCGTAATGGTTGTGGTTGTCGTTTTGACAATGACGTTCTGTTGTTGCGACTGAGACGACTGTATCGTCGAAACGATCGTCGATCTACTCGGCGAACCGTCTTCACCGTTGCTCAACGTCGACGAAGCTATCGTCGCGATGGAATTGTTCGCTAAATGATCTTTCACTGAATCGATCGTGATGTCACCGATACTGCTTGAAATTGTTACGTCGTGACAGCTTTCTTCACCGTTCTCTCGAATTTCGTCCTGTTAAAAAGATTAAAAATAAATCCTTTAATTTTTAAGATTTAGTATGTAGGTTTTTCCGGACCTGCAAACCGGTAATTTATTTACCTCTGCAGGATTACATACACATTATGTAAATTCTATAGAATTATCGCTAGGCACTTGGTAGAACATGATTGAATAAAATTAATAAACACTTGAAAAATTCTACACATTTATTTATCTCAACGATCGTTTCGGGTTTCTAACCCATCATCAGGAGTTTACATTAAAAATATTTACTTCGTTACCACAGCAACTATATTTTATTCCATACGAGAAATATAAAAATATAGTTGTTATGGTAACGAAGTAAATATTTTTAATGTAAACTCCTGATGATGGGTTAGAAACCCGAAACGATCGTTGAGATAAATAAATGTGTAGAATTTTCCGAGTGTTTGTTTACATATTATGTAATATACTTTCTGTATTCTGGTTAATAAATTTTTAAATTTCTCATAAATCCATTCTACCTTGTTTTCGGCGACCGAATCGCCGTTGGTGAGTTGCGTAGCAGCCGGGGCAGCGTTTTCGACGGAAGCAGCTTCGGCATGAACGGTACCTTCGATCCGTTGCTCGCTGGTTGCGTCCTGCTGAGGCCTGGCGAGGTGGACGCGGCACCTGGCCGCCGTCACGTTTGTAGCTGACACGGTGATTCGTTGCAATTCTGACGACGAATGCAAGTATAGAGCTTCGCCACCTCGGGTAAACACCAAACTCGATATGCCGCTGAAATCATAAATAAAACACCGATTAAATTGAATTGTAGATTATAGACGCTCAACAACAGAGGTCATTAGCGTCTAAAACACCGATTGCAGAATGCGTAATTCGACAGTAGTTCATTTCACGTCTTCATGGTTTCCGGGCTTGTAGGCCGTGGTCCGGTGGTATTTCTACCTGACGTTTCGTCTACAACTGCGGTAGACATTCTCAAAGGCGATGTGAGCCGCCAAGGAAGACACATCGACCGCTGCCACATCGCCTTTGAGAATGTCTACCGCAGTTGTAGACGAAACGTCAGGTAGAAATACCACCGGACCACGGCCTACAAGCCCGGAAACCATGAAGACTTGGAACAATGCCGGCCGTGAAAGCTTGCACACTTGAGTAGGTCATTTGTCGACGCCCTTAAATTTTCCCGTTATTTTACATTTCTACGCTTCGTCGACAGTACGACGCGAGTGGGGGACTTGCAGGACGCGTGCTCCGCGTCAGACGATCCGCGCGACTATGAAATACTCACTTGATATCCTCGCGTCTGATTGCGGCCGCGTTCAACTGCCTTCTGAGTTCCGGCACGCTCAACACGAGGCAGTCTCCGAGGTTCGTTAGGCACAATAAACAACATTCGGTGTGTGATTCCTTGGTGTCGGACAGGGTGCAAGTGAAGTCGGCGAAGGCCATCCGCCTGACCCGCGCTCCTTCGTGAGCGGTCAGTTTATATTTGCAGAACGGTTTCAAAGACGGCAAAGAGAACACTTTGAACTGTTCCTCGCTCGCAATTATCACCCGGTGCGGCTGCGAACAATCCGGCTTG
Organism: Mongoloraphidia duomilia; assembly: GCA_039654895.1. NCBI lineage: Eukaryota > Metazoa > Arthropoda > Insecta > Raphidioptera > Raphidiidae > Mongoloraphidia > Mongoloraphidia duomilia. Next base: position 341,799 of record CM077518.1, read on the forward strand.
GCTGCCTCCAGTGGTTCCGGAAGTGGTCTGAAAAAATATTTCAAATGGCAATTTACGTTTATGAACAAAAATTTAACTACGCAGTAACGTTTCGATGATTATTTTTTAACTGAGTCTATAGCTGTCACATTACACAGTCGGAACTAAATAAATGTAATCTTAGCGAGTTCTCCGAGACGCCTTATATAAGTACTTAAAATATTAATAATTGACGATTACAAAAACGTAAATAAAACAAAAATAAAGATAGTTACTTCTTACCACAACAGTTTTAATGATGGAGGTACATTTCGAAAGCTATGCTTTCATCTTCAACAAACACTATACATGTATAGTGTTGAAAGCTATGCTTTCATCTTCAGCAAACACTATCATGTATAGTGCTGAAAGCTATGCTTTCATCTTCAGCAAACACTATACATGTATAGTGTTGAAAGCTATGCTTTCATCTTCAGCAAACACTGTACATTTGGAAATGTATATCCATCAATAAAACTGTTGTGGTAAGAAGTAACTATCTTTATTTTTGTTTTTATTCCAACCACAGTGCTCATATATTTCTTTTTTGTAAATAAAACATTTCACTTCAAAAATGACAAAATTAACATTAAATGCCTGCTGTAACCCTGTATTGAATAACGGTAGGTAACTTTGTTATTACCTGTGCGCGCCGTCCAATACGGCTATTGCAATAACAGGAGCGCGGTGTTTTAACTGTATCTCTTTACCGAGCTGGCAGCCGACGTCCTCCGTTTGCCGTTTGCTACCCGCCGGCACCGCTATTGTGAACACATACACCGTGCCGTTGTTTGTCCCGGCCCACAAAGTTGGTGTTGTGTTTTGTACTGCGATCCAAAGTACAATAATTATGATAAAAATAATTTATTCCGTTCAGAAAATACATAAACAGAAATTTGGCGTCCATAGATTTTGTTTATTTAAATTTCAACTTGTTGAAAAATGTACGACCAACGGTACACAGGAAATGACGAAAATCTTTCGAAACAAATGACTCCCCGGACAAGTGTTGCCGGATTCGAGTAATCAAAATTTTACGATTTTTCTCGTTCGAGGAGATGAATTAAACTTAAATGTATCTATTTTATGATAAATAGTATATTGTGCGACTAGTGGGAGAAAGAGGAGATTCCTCGAGTGTGGATTTTGCCGCACGAGCGTAGCGAATGCGGTAAAACACAGGAGTGGAATCTCCTCTTTCGACCAATGGTCGCACACAATATTTTGTTCAACTACCGCAAGAAATATGTCATTTCGTGACTCTGCTGAGCGTGGGCGAAATAATGGGTGACCTGATTGATTGACGTGCAGAGTGGGCGAAATGGGATTTCGCCCACTCTGCACGTCAACAATCAGGAAACTTCCAAGTCTTCATGGTTTCCGGGCTTGTAGGCCGTGGTCCGGTGGTATTTCTACCTGACGTTTCGTCTACAACTGTGGTAGACAAAACGTCAGGTATAAATACCACCGGACCACGGCCTACAAGCCCGGAAACCATGAAGACTTGGAACAATGCCGGCCGTGAAAGCTTGCACACTTGAATCAGGGAACACGCCCACGCTCAACAGGGTCATGAAATGATTTATTTCTTGCGGGTGTTGAACAAAGAATATTTCAAATTTACGCTGTTTAGAGAAACCGACAACACTGTTCCGAAGAAAATAATTCAGTGAAGTAATTTGAAAGCCATGCCATTATTTAAAAGTAAATATTTTTCACTAAACACAACAAAAAAAAAGTGAATCATTTAATATGTGTTTTATAAACCTCTGTTATCTCAGCTGCCTGACGTTGCAAATAAGATCCCAGTTTGCACAAATAAAGCAGAGAGAATTTTTCATTATTAAATACTGAAATTTACCGAATCCATTAAACTCAAACAAAACTTAATGATAACCACGAATTTTGTTAATCATAACAAGTGAATATTCGGCTACTGGCCAAAGACAAGAGTCAGGCCAATAAACATCACAAAAAAAAAAAACAAGTGAATGGCGATAACAATTGAATATATAAATCAAATTTATATTTTTTTAAGGAACTTAACTTACAAAATAGAGATTTTTTTGCAGAATTTAATAAATGAATATTATAATCCACCCCATTAGGCATTAGTGGATCCATAACAAAATCCTTGCACCGTATATCTTAAATAAAAAGAAATATCCCCGATGCATTAGCTTTTTCTTAAATTTAGCGTGTTATTAAATTTTTATACAGTCGTTATCAAAACCCCATTCGACAGCTTCATGAAACTTTCTCGGAACATGATTAAAAATACATTACAATTAAAACAAAGCAATAATCATGCCAAAAAAAAAAAAGAAAGGATAAATAAACAAAAGAACCATCATATCATACCGCTAACGAGAAAACTCCTCGCAAAATACAAACATCGCACCATACTTCCGAGCGAATCGTCGACGGGTCTGGCTTCGACTTGTCTTTCGATCGGCTTAGAGTCCAACGGATTAAACGTGCCTTCGACATCGCCGGCAGCCGGAACTGTCTTTCGTGCTGCCGGTACGGGCGCGACGGTCACCTGGGGCGACGTCGGAGAAGTGACGGTACGACGCGTCGTTCGACCTTTCCTCAAACGTCTGAACGACTCGCGAAGAGACTTTTTGAAGGATTTTCTGCGGGATATCGGCGTATCGCCCGCTCCGGTGAGATCTATAATTCAAAACAACATCGTCTCACAATATTTACATTTCCAGTTTCGCTTGATTTTATACGGATAATAAACTTAGGAACGTAATGTATTTTGAGCTGGTGTTGTCCTGATTCGGGTCTATAGGCCGTCGTTGGTTGGAAATGCTTCCTAACGTTTCGCTAGCACGAGTGGCGAGCTTCTTCAGAGGTCCTTCCATCTCTGATGCTGGATGTAGAATCCAGCATCGGAGATGGAAGGTCCTCTGAAGAAGCTCGCCACTCGTGCTAGCGAAACGTTAGGAAGCAATTCCAACCGACGACGGCCTATAGACTTGAATCAGGACAACACCAGCTCATCAACTGGCCGCGAAAGCCTCAACCAATTTGTAATGTATTTTAACATTGGAAATGTTTATGTTCGTATATGGGGGCAGAGTTACGAGTTTTCGTTCAAGGCCAAAAGACAACGGTGTCGCGATCAAGTGAGGAGCAATCATGCAAAATTGAACAAGTGCAATTTTTTCGAAATGTGTTTTATATCATGTCTAGTTAATTGAGAGGTATTTGCGACGATCTGCGGTGTTATTTTTGAGCAAATGTTAATAAATACTGTAGAAAAATCCATTTAAAAGTTAAGTAATCAAGCAAAAGTGAACGCGTATATAACAGAAGAATAATAGGGTTATTCCTGACAAAACTAAACAGTGCATTGATAAATATTGTGTGTATAATAAACAGTTAATTATGTTTCATATATGCTGTTATCATTTCCAATGTCCTCGATGGTTGCAAGGATTGCGAAATCTGTGAATTTTTTTTTAACGTGTTAAAATTATCAATTTTTATAAAATTAATTAAATTTTCATCCTAAGCTATTCGTAAGAGCAGGGTTCCAGGGTCCAAACGAGATCGTCAAATGTTTTGAGGTGGCGTTACTTATCGATGTAACAAAACAGAACACACTAACCTGTCAAAACGTCATCTTCTTCCGTATCAGCTGCGTGTAAACAAACAAGTCACACTCTACTGTACAAAACACAACAAATACTACAGACATATCCTTTGTTTCTTTTTCAATTGTTTTACAGCTCCAGTTTAAAAAAAAATAGCTAGCACACAAATACTAACAAAAGCTTTGTAAAACATTATCGGGGTGCAAGTAGGAAAGTCAAAATGAAAATAACAAAAAAACGTCGCCGTACTTACCGTTTGGATTAAGTGTGCATTTGACGATGACTGGTCGATTTCTCAGATAATCGTACAGAGCGAGTCCGTGTCCCGTTCCGGCAGCGACCAGGCCCCATTCCGAATGAAGTGCTATACATGTAATGGACGCCGGAGGATGCAACTGCAATAATCCGCAAGCGTGAAAACCAGCCTGAGGTTCGCGCGATACGGCGCCTTTACGAACCGACAACTCGTCATGGCCTTTCCATACAAAACCGTCTCTATCGTTTACAATATTCATTGTTGTTACCTAACAAAAAAAAAATACATTACGGATCTCAATTCATAACACAGTCCCCACCGTCCCGTGTAAATTAAAACTTACTTTTAAATTTTTTTCATCGTCTTCGCTAACCGCGTTCAGCTTAGCAACGACGACGTTTCCCGCCGTTCCGGCTACCACTAAAGTTCCGGAGATCGGGCAGAGCGAAACTTTTTTGACGGCAAGACGCGGATCGTCCGAGTAAGGATCAAATACACCGATTTTACGGAACGGTGGCCACTCTTCGTCTTCCTCGTCGGCTTCCTCTCCGTTTTCTGCAGTCGGTGATATTTCTTCACCGCTAAATAAAACCGCCGTCGAATATTTATAAAGTGGTGTCAGAGCGACGCCCGACGCGTTCCAAAAACGAACGGTGCCGTCCTCGTGACCCGTCAACAGCAATTCCCTGCGCGAGTCATCTTCGTCGTTTTCGACGTAGCCTCCCGTGATAGGCCATTCGCGTTCGCTGTATATGCGGTGAGTTCTCGGGGCATTCCTTCCGGCGTCGACAATAGAGTCCCAAATGTCTTGTGGGACCGGACCGGCATGGGCCGCGCAAGTGACGGCCGACGCGTGCAACGAAACTAGGTAAGGCGGAGCTAGCATGCGCCAGTTTTCGTCCAAAAGATCGACGGCTACGAGTTCTTCTTCGGCCAAAACCAACAGCGAATCCGGTTCCGTTGCTTCGGGAGGCGTGATGAAGAAGAAGTCTATCACCTATCGAAGAAAGAAAATTAGCGTTCCCAATACGTAACAATGTCTGAAAAAGTAGTCGCTTACCCTGCTGGTGAAGTCGAACACGACGTGTTTGCTGTCGCCATTGATGACCGTCACCGTGTATTTATCTCCGTAGCTCGCTCGAGGCATGCCTCCCATAAAAACGATGAGAGATTCTCCGCTCAGCGTGCTCTGTAAAAGTTTTGTGATCGCTTTGCAAGGATACGGTCCGTACGGTGTTGTCGGTTCCATGCTCGGTTTTTCACCTGGAAAAAAAAAAATGTGAACCGTCGTGGGACGCCTAGCAGATGTGAAATATTTTTATAGCTTGAATCTTTTATTTACTGAACTTGACAAATTTATCAAAATAAAATCTAGCCTATATCACTTAGGGATAGTGTAGCTTTTTATTAGTAAAAGAATTTTTTAAATCGGTTCAATAGTTCCAGAGATAATAATTTATGATTTATTACAACGCCGCGAGACATTCTCCCCCTGCGAAGATAATAAGTGAAAGAGTTTTTAGAATCGGTTCAGTAGTTCGAGAGATAAGAATGTACAATTTACCCTAATTTTCCCTCGTTTACCCTATACCCTAATTTCTTGAATTTACCCTAGTTTTCCCTAAATACCTTAATTTACTCTTATTTAGCCCCCTTTGCCTTAAGTTACCCTAATTTACCCTAAATACTCTAATTTATCCAAATTTTCGTTTTTTAAAAAAAACAAAAAAATTAATTTTTGGTGTCATAAAATTTCAAAAAATTATAATTATTGTCAAAGAAAGAATATAACAAAAATAAAAAATGTTATAAATAAATATCATGTAGAATTTAGAAAAAAAAACATCAAAAATTGTACGATGCCATGAGTTTCCGAACCCAAGTCCCCATGCATAGAAGGCTAACGTGGTACCACTACTCTGCGGATGAACTTGTCTAGACAGCCGTTGTTACTGATATATGTATAACTTAATATACCCGGACAATTAATTTATAAATTATTTATCCAGTACAATATAAGTGCCGCAGTGGTGGGGAGAACAGCAGCGAAGGAGAAACATTTCGTTGCATATTTCCCCTCAGGCGGCTATTCACAGCCCGACATAAGATGTTTCACATCAAAAATACGCATCCGGATTACTTTCACTGCGTATCTATCGTTAAGACATCGAGTAAAGATCAAACAAGTAAACAGGCGTGTCTGCAGTTTGACTGACGACTATTAAGCACCGATGGGCTACATTCGATTGTTTACGTGTTTGATTTTTCTCAACGGCTTGTTTCAAAATCTTCACCGACCTTCGTTGACATTCCAAACTGAATAGCTCCCGTCGTTGTGCGATGACGTAAAATGCTGCGCGTCTTCGTGCCACGAAATACTCTCCAGCTGTTGCTGGCTGATGAAAGTCTGGGTGGCTCTCGTGGCGCCGCGATCCCACAGGACCATCAGGCCGCGGTTGTAGCCTATCAATATCTGATCCGGTTGGCCCGGCTGTTCCGCCAAACATTCCACTGCGCCCGGATTCAACTTATAATCTTCAGGCACTCTGCATAAAAACAATTACATAATTAGGGAATGATGCGTTTTTGTTCACCATACTGCATATTAAACTTTTACTGGGCAAGCAAGTCACCCTGTTTTGTTTTTTCAGTAGAAAGAGACAGCACTGTTTGTAACACGCTTTCGCTACAGCGACGCGATGTACGGAATTTAATAGTCAACGTGCATTATAAAATGAATTAATCAATTTTCCAAGTCTTCATGGTTTCCGGGCTTGTAGACCGTGGTCCGGTGGTATTTCTACCTGACGTTTCGTCTACAGCTGCGGTAGACATTCTCAAAGGCGATGTGGCAGCGGTCGAAGTGTCCTTCTTGGCGGCTCACAGGTCAGTGTGTCAGTGACTGGTGTCCTCCCTTCTTTTATGCCTAGTATGTATGCCAGTGTGTTCTCTGCTCGGTCGTAGTCCGAGAGACGGACTACGACCGAGCAGAGAACACATTGGTACTAGGCATTAAAGAAGGGAGGACACCAGTCACTGACACACTGACCTGTGAGCCGCCAAGGAGGACACTTCGACCGCTGTCACATCGCCTTTGAGAATGTCTACCGCAGTTGTAGACGAAACGTCAGGTAGAAATACCACCGGACCACGGCCTACAAGCCCGGAAACCATGAAGACTTGGAACAATGCCGGCCGTGAAAGCTTGCACACCTTAATCAATTTTGTTAGATCAATCGTTTGCTACGCTCGTGTAGTAGGAAGAGTTCCTCAAAAGGATGTGACAGACACTGTTCGTCTTTTTATAAAAAAAAGGCTGTGGGTCTCGGGACCCCCGACAGATGTGAAACATCAAAGAAAACGTTATTGAACTCGGTGGTATATATTTTTTCAAAAGCAGCAACTAACTGTTATGCTGACGTAATCCTATATACTGCACTGTAACACACGCGGTTGCGGCGTTTGAGCACGCCTGAGCCAGAAACGCAACTAAATACACAGCGAAGTATTTATATTACATACCTACACGTGTATACATATACTTTTGCTTTACAGTACGTTTGTATGTATACTCTCTCTCTCTCTTCCCGTGCCCAATTTATTTATTGTAGATTATAGACGCGTCGACATCTAAGGTCATTAGCGTCTTTCAACTACACTAAATAACAACTAACTTAAAACTAAATAACATCACAAAACATCCATGAGCGCAGGTGGGATTCGAACCCACGGCAGTCCAGTCTAGAGGTTGCGGCGCCAAGCACGCTACCATCTAGGCTATACTGCCCTCTCCCGTGCCCGAGCGCGCGGAAGCCGGGAGAGAGAGAGAGTGCCGCAGTGGTGAGGAGAACAGCAGCGAAAGAGCGGACCAGAAATTTCGTTGCATATTTCCCCTCACGCGGCTGTTCACTGCCCGACATAAGATGTTTCACATCAAAAATAGCAGCCCTAACAAAGGATTTGAAAACTCACTTTTGCATCACGACGTCTTGGTAAATGATATCGCTCGCCATCGTGAACGTGTTTAAATCTAGAAGATAAATGTTGCCACCTTCGGTGCCTAAAAGTAAATTGGTTCCTTCGCTTTCGACGCACATCGCCGATATCTTTTTTAGTTTGCCTTCGAGTGCGAGCGACTTGACCTCGACCAAGGAACATTCGTTGATCTCCCAAAGGTGCAACGAATTGTCATCGCAGAGTGAAACGAGTCGTCCTTGACCTCGAGGAAGACATACAAGTCTAGAAACTACGGGCGGAGCCTCGGAATGTTGCATTCCCGGATGTGTTGGTGTCGACGGTGCGACGGGTGCATGCTGACCGTAAAATTCTACGCCCGGCCGACCGAAAACTTTGATCGCCCCGCTCGCTGTACCGATACAGAGCAAACATAGCTCTTGATCCCAAGCTAATGCGGTAGGTTTATTTGGGAAACCGTGTTGAACCGTCTGTAAAAGATTATTTCAAAAGCTATAAATGCATCGATTCTACACGACTAATAAAAACCGCTTATAGTTAGTTAATTTGGCGGATCATCAATTATTCAAGAATGTGAATCATATCTATTTTAAATCTATAAAAATGACTAACAATAAAATTGTCATATAATTTTTATTAAGTAATAATGTTATCAATTGAGAATACATTAATTAATCAATCAATTAAATTTTAAAACTTTAAATAAACAAAGTTTAAAGCGATAACGTACAAATAATTCTAAAAATTATTATTTTGTGACATCGATTTAAAAAAATTACATACAAAACAAATTAAAAACACCAGATTATCTCAAAGTGCAAACAACATAATTCTGTTTAAGGTGAGATATGATGTCAATTACCGCACCTAACCTGCTATTTAAAATAGATAAGAGAGCCGATATGATAAGCCAAACGTAACACGATATCCCATAGAGAACAGATTATTCGTTCTCGATATTCACTAAATTAAAAAAAAAATAGACATAAATTAACATTATTATACAGGACTAGTACAGGATATGTTAAAAAATAAAAAAAAAGAATAAAATCTTTTTCATTCTCATTCATTCATTTGTTAAACAAAACAATATTAGGATGACATAGAACAAATGATAACTAAATTTTTAAATTTCTACAAATCGTATATTCAAAAACCATTTTAGAAGTATGTTTAGGGAAATAAAAATGTTTTGTTTTAAAAATGTGTCATAAAAACAATAACATAGAATTGTTTTGTTAATAGGTATTATGAAACTATACACTCTATTAATAAATAAATATTGCAGTAAGTACAGTAATTTTAACACATTGGTAGACACACATTACAAACGGGAGGATTAAAATTTACAAGAAAAATAAACATTTAACTTACCTTGCGAAATGCAAATAATTCTTTTTGTATTTTCTGCCTTTCTGCCGAGGGCTGTTGCCCTTTTCCTCGTATAAATTTCAGCATCTCGCTGTCTGAATTTTCCTATGAATACAAAAAAAAAATATTTTAAGCGAAAAAAGTTTGCATATCAAGTGTATTAAGCAACGCATTTACATAGAGGGCTAAATAAATATTTTTTCCAGGTAAATACAGGTAAGAATACCTGCTAGGCATGTACATAGATTTAATTGACATATAATATGTAGGCTACAAAGGAAAAAATCTAACTGTAAACAGTTAAAATTCATAGAATCTGATTGAAACTGTGTATAATATTAAACTTTATTTTGTAATCATATTTAAACTTAGAAAACAAATCATATGCACAGTAATATTCTGAAAAGGCTTTAATAAAACGAAATAATCACACAAAAGTTGTTTTGAAGCAGAACTACCTGTTTAAAAACTGGATACCAGGTAGTTAGAAAATATTTTGATAGATATGCATTTGTTTTTGTGCATATAACAATATCAAATGGTTGCAATACTACTTAAAAAACAAATGAAAGTTATTATAACAAGCATACAGAAATTCAGTGAACGTAAATTACATATTCAGACAACGCCTGCTTTGATTAACTTGTCAACCGTAAATACACAACTTTTACACACAAACAAACAATTTTTCTTTGCACAAATACTATTACTCTTATTAATATACAACTTACTTTGTTATTTTATCGTGGCACTATTAAATTTAGAATTTTAAAAGCGAAAAAAGTATGAAAAACCGGAGCGTGGCTATACATCAAACACTTTTAACACGTATGATGAGTCACTGACCGGTGCTCCGACCGAGCAATGCAATTGACAAACTGCTATTAATTCAGTACGAATTTTTAGGATGGTGCTGCAATCGACAATTTTAGAAATATGTAATCACAAGATTTGAATTCTAATTGGTCAATCTGCTATCAGCTGCTGCTATCAGTAAAATCACAAGTTTATAATATTTGTGGTTCATGTTCGTAACCTACAAAATGTTTATTTATTTTATAAGTTAGTGATGCGGTAATCTCTGGTGATTAATTATGATGTAATTGTAATCTGTACATAAATATTGAATCCATAAGCATTCTTAATTAAGAATATGTACATTTCTGAATTCTTTTTTTCTAGAACAATAAATTAACAAGTTCACCGATATTAAAATTGGTATTAATTTTATTTTCTAGCTGTGGAGATCTGTAACAAATTCTGGAGTTGACAAAATGCTTCAATTTTTTAACAAAAATCATAAAGTGCCACAAAACCATGCAAAGTATACCAGTGTATTTTGTGAAAAAATAATAATAGGTACCTACCTATCAAAAAAGATATAAAGTTCAGAAAGATCATCTTTATCAATTTATCCTTTACCAATATTTTAATACACTTATGACCTTTACAAAAAATACTCTTGAGATTAAATTTTATAAGCGAAAATGATTTATTACTGATATATTCAAAATTAATATCCATAGGTAAATATTAATTTAAGTTTTTGTTGAAGTGATAACATCCTGACATTAAATATTATCACTATTATTTTAAGATGATAATCAACTATAATGCTTGGGAAGCTGTAACTTTGTTTGAATTATAATATCTGTAGCCAGCGATTAGGTACAACAGACAAGATTAAAAATGAGTGAAAATATTGTGGTTTTAGGTTCGTGTATGATTGATTTTGTAAGGTTAGTTAAATTAAAATGTTCTAATTAAATCAGGACTATTACATAATTTAATATTATAATTTAAAATTTACAGTATAGCGTCTCGGTTGCCTAAACCCGGAGAAACTATAGTCGGTACTAACTTCTTCACGAATCAAGGTGGAAAAGGTGCAAACCAATGTATGGCTGCAGCAAAACTGGGAGGAAACGTAGCTTTAATCGGAAGGGTATTGACTTTCTTTTATAAATATTCAAAAAAGGTGTTTTTTTTTTACTTATGAATATGAAATATTTCTCAACAGTTGGGTGATGACTCGTGGGGAAAAGAATATCTGTCTGTATTAAAATCCTATAATGTGGATACGACGCACACCCTCTTAACAAAGGACTGTCCATCCGGCAAAGCTCATATAATGGTATCGGGAAGCACCGGGGACAACTGTATCATCGTTGTGCCGGGTGCAAATGAAGCGATTAGCGATAAAGACATAGACAACGCGCGGAATCTCTTAGATAAATCGAAAGTTTTGATCTGTCAACTGGAAATTCCCGTCGCTCTGACCAAAAAAATTCTTGAGAAATACAGTGGCGTAAGTTTAGTTGCTATTAAAATTATTGTTCATTCAATCGAACAGTTAAAAACAAAAGAAAGTATGTATCTAAAACAAAAGAAAACAAAAGAGCATATCTAAAAACAAAAGAAAGTGGATAAACAATAATTATTTAATTACTATTAAGACAGCTATATACTTTATTTTAGATATCAATTCTGAATGGAGCTCCGGCAAAATCTGACATTGATCCGTTAATTTTAGCTTTACCAACAATTTTTTGCGTAAATGAAACCGAAGCTACAACTTTTACAGGACTTCCAGTAGAATCTATCGAGTAAAATATTTTTTTTATAACATTTATAGGTTATTTTCTAGTTTTCATAACCTAATCGTATCTATTTTTCTAGAGAAGCACACATTGCGTTAGATGCATTATTGAAGAAGGGATGCAAAATGGTAATAATAACGCTGGGTGACAAAGGAGCTTTATTTGCTTCGCAAAAAGATCCGACGCCGGTGCATGTTTCTACGATAAAAGTGAAACCGGTCGATTCAACGGTAGGTTTCCGTATTTTTATCGGTACCTTAAATGAAACAATTAACGATCAAATTTGCTTTTTCAGGGAGCAGGCGATATGTTTGTAGGCGCTCTAGCTTATTTGATCGCTGAACGGCCGGATCTGAATTTGAAAATTCAAATTACGTTAGCGTGCCGTCTCGCGTCTGAATCGGTTTGTCAGATGGGTACACATACAAGCTTCCCCGATATCAACGTACTGAATAAGCATCTAGATAATTTGTCAACTTAGAAAAATATTCGATATCCTTGTAAGTTCGTTTCTAGTTTTTTTAATGATCTGACATTTTATGTACAGTAGGGTGGGTCAAAAAAATCAATTATTTTTTTTTTACAAGTGACACGGAAAAATGGGTTGCTAGACACCTTAAAAAAATTCTCACCAAATATGAGCTCTTAATTTTAATCGGAAGATCCTCCACATCACAGTTTTTTATTTTTTTCTCAGTCCAATAGAAAAAAATTCATACCTCATCATTAATTGATTGTACAGAAAAATGTTTTAAGAGAATTTTGTAGGAAATTTAATGCTCTACAAAAAAGGTATCTTATATTTTTTCCGCAAACCTCACCATTTGAAAGATATTGAAGATTTATAATAGTCATTTATTGTCGAGTTATAAAATTCATAAACAAAAATGAAATTTGTCGTAAAATAATCAAACTTAAATCTTCAATATCTTTCAAATGGTGAGGTTTGCGGAAAAAATATAAGATACCTTTTTTGTAGAGCATTAAATTTCCTACAAAATTCTCTTAAAACATTTTTCTGTACAATCAATTAATGATGAGGTATGAATTTTTTTCTATTGGACTGAGAAAAAAATAAAAAACTGTGATGCGGAGGATCTTCCTATTAAAATTAAGAGCTCATATTTGGTGAGAATTTTTTTAAGGTGTCTAGCAACCCATTTTTCCGTGTCACTTGTAAAAAAAAAATAATTGATATTTTTGACCCACCCTAATGTACAGTGTCTTCATTAAATCTTGATTTGATGCTAGGTTTAGTAGGTTAACATATTAACTCGTCCAATTGTTTTTTTTTTTTGTGATATGGAAATAGTAAATTTGGTATAATAAAAATATTATATTTGTTTAATATTAACATTTATTTATTTTTAATATTAAGTACAAAAAGTACAATTCATATTATCTTTAGTTTGATTTTTTAACCATTTTACCGAATGTAAACGAAAAAAGAAAAAATATTTCAAAGTCAACTAATTGAAAAAACGTTACCCGCCTTCGGCAGTTGGGTAAGAATTTCGTAATAAACATCTTTCAAACAAAATCAAAAAAAAAACTGACTAGCTACATTTTTAAAAACAAAAGAATACAGTTTAATATTTTAATACATACAATATTTTGTGTGTATAAAGTTGGAATGGCTCTTTCATTAAAAAATGCTGGTAATGGAAGTTTAAAAAAATATATATTTTTTATTTTTAAAATTTAATTTGGCAATTTGTTTCAATATAAATAGTTCTCTAAAATTAAACAGACGTATAGACTAATTTGAAAGATAGAAAAAACGTCCTTTCAATATTTTTGACAGTTCTTTTGTTATTTTGTGTGCAGGGGCGGATAGGCATGATCTGACCGGCCCGGAAAAAATAGATTCTAGCAGCCCACATGACCATATTAATTGTATGTAATATAAGTAGCGGCCCACCAGGAAAATCCCGGTGTTCCGGTGGGCCTATCCGCCCCTGTTTGTGTGACAGTAAATGCATATAGTAAAAAAGTTTTTCATAGCGAATCATAATAAATTGATATGGCGATTAAGGATGGATTCCATTGGCATTTTTATTTAAAAAGAGAATCCTTTCAAATTTTTTAAGCACATTCTAACAATAGAGACATACAACTCGAGGGCAGACCATTCTTTGCATGAAAAAAGCCATTCGAATTTTACAATATTCTAACACAATACAAAATAAGTAGATATAAAAAGCTATGCCTAGTCAAATACATTATTTGGTTCATCACTCACAAAAAATTATTATATCTACGCTACGAGATATTATTTCCATTAAAGCAATTGGTGATAAAGAAAAAAATCAATAAATGAACACTTTTTAGATCGCCTATGAAACAACTGAAATATAATATTTAGTTTGATGCGACTAAATTTAACCCACAGAAAATTAAATGACAATAATATGGCAATCCATTTGCAGTTAGTAAAAAACTAACCTCACTTTTCGAGCGTTTGACATTTAAAAAAACAAAATGGCCGATAGCTAATAAATTACCTAATTAGCACCACCAATATGCTTCAATGTACGAATAATAATAACAGAAGACAATCATAATGTTCACCGTTACAAAATCATGCGACCCATTTTCCATAGACTGACCTGCGCAGTCGGTCTTAAATTTAGCCGACGATGAAAAGCGACTTTTTCTTGTTCGGCCTGTCACAAAAAGTTTAAAAGAACACGACAAATCACGTTTGATTTTAATCGTTGACCGTCCAACTGTCGGCGATCCCCGGGGAGACCGCGAGAATAAAACTACGGTTGAACAAGTCTGGCTACGGGAAATATGTACATATGACGTCATAACATTATTATAATATAATTAATATAAAGATATCACATAAAAGGCCGTTAATGCAGACAACGAGACTTGTTGTCGTCCAAAACGACGTTTGGGAATCAGTACTAAACGAAAACAATAGTTATATTTATGTGTTCTCGTTTTGTTATCAACAAATAACATTAACTACAAAGTCATTTGATTTCATAAGATATCTATGGAACGATAGACGAATTTTAAAAAATTCCTCCGACTATTTATTATTTTTTTGTTACAAAAAAAATACTGACTCTAAATATCACACAGCATTCGTAACACGACTGTCACGTTAATACTTCTACCGTCTCTGTAAAGGTCAAGTACAAAAAAAAAATACTCCCGACTACAGAAAATTAAAAAAAAAAACACCTAAACGGAGGAATAAATTTTTTAGTATGTCGTCTCGACGGTTTTTTTAAAATTCGCTGTCTGATTTTGTGATCACAAATTTTTACATTTCAACATCAACATGTTTTATAATTATAATTTTTGGATTTAAATCTTTTATGAAAAAATATACCCTGAAGACCTTAATTATCAAAATGCAAATTATATTCTAAAATTACTGTGGCATTATAAATTAATTCGATTTAATTAACTGCTAACCGGTTCCTGCACTCGCAGCCATTTGCAACACTTATGTTGGCTTTTTGATACGTCTTTCAGCTTGAAATCTAGACTGCTATTGTTATTTTCAAAATAAGTATTTATTTGTGATGCGTAACATCTTAGCTCTCGAGGGCAGTATAGCCTAGTGGTTAGCATGCTTGGCGCCGCAACCTCTAGACTGGACTGCCGTGGGTTCGAATCCCACCTGCGCTCATGGATGTTTTGTGATGTTATTTAGTTAAGTTAGTTGTTATTTAGTGTAGTTGAAAGACGCTAATGACCTTAGATGTCGACGCGACTACAATCTACAATAAATAAATAAATCTTCGTTCTCGGTATGCGGCATTTGGTGTAGGTACTAATTTCGTGTATGCGACGGAAATGTGTAACAGGATGTAAGAAAAAGCGCGCGCTATTCAATTTAATATAATATGATTCCGCGGTGCGGCCTACAGTTGGCGCTTGTGCTACAGCGTGTCAGCGAGCGCACACATTTTCATAACGTTTGAAAAGAGAGAGAGAAATGGAGAAAGAGAAAGAAGACAG
The DNA here is from genome assembly GCA_039654895.1 of Mongoloraphidia duomilia. Lineage (NCBI taxonomy): Eukaryota > Metazoa > Arthropoda > Insecta > Raphidioptera > Raphidiidae > Mongoloraphidia > Mongoloraphidia duomilia. The sequence continues at coordinate 357,608 of CM077518.1, forward strand.
CTGTGAACCGTCTGTTCTGCTATTAAAATACGAAGTTAGATGTTACTCATCATTGGCGACTACTCTAAGACTCATTTCCTCTTTTTTTTTGGAGTTTACTCCTTAAGAATCGATTTTCATATAAGGCACCCGGTATGGGAATTTTATGAGGAGTAAAATTTACACAAGCGTTACCTAAAAAGCGTTACGTTTTTCTGCGCATCGTACCTTGCGCACCTTTCAATGTATGTGTATACTTGTATACAGCCGACGTGTACAGGGTATACGGCTTGAGAATGGCCGAGCGTTTAGCAGTGCTATTGTTTACATGGCGTTGCTATGGTTCCTCTATTACAAGTCCCCAGTTCCCGGGTTCTAGCCCGAGAGCTGGTAAAAGTGTCAATTGGATTTTCAATTTATTATTAAAAAAAAATAATGAATTGAAAATATGAATTGGTGCTAGGCCCAAATAACCTTAGCTATTGGTGGTCTTTAAAACACAATTTCACAATTTATGGTGCGCGACAGCTGACGCATGAAGTATGTATGTTTGCCTACTTTAAGGAGTAAACTTCAGTCGTGCGTCGGAGCTGACACACACACTTTTTTTATTTAATAATGACAAAATAGAACGATTTTATTTGGCTATACAAAAAACAACGAATCTGTTACCAAATAACTTGAATCTGGATGACTGAAGTTTATGTAATTTTAGAATATAATTAAATATGAAAAATACATATTTCGGATGCATGAAAGAAAAAAAAAATACACCACTAAAGGATATCGTAAAAACATTATTTAGGGTGATTGAATGAGATAGCATCTTGCTAGGGAAATACAAACTACAACTTCAACCACAGGTGGACATCGAACACTACCAAACTCTTAAAAAGAATTGTTTTTACTGCGACATTTGTTAGAACGAAGTGGAGAGTGGACTAAAACAATCGACTGTAGAGAGAATAAACGGGAATTCGCATCGACTTATTAGTTTTTGTTAAAACACGCGTTTCTGTACAATAATCAGGGCCCGATTAACCATTAGGCAGAGTAGGCAACTGCCTAGAGGCCCCGCATTGGCTAGGGGCCCTGCGCGCGCACAAAAGAAATTGAATATGTTTCATAGAGTGAAAATTTAATTGGAAAATGTGTATCCTCAATGACAATAGGTATTATTGCTATTTTTCGACGCATGCTGTCAGTTGATGAAATACTTCATACTTACAGAACAGAACCATCTAGTATCGAGTAATAGAACTAATAATATGGATGCGTTACGTATAGCGTATTGTATGAATCATACAATACGCTACCTTCATCAACTTGAAAAGAGCTGATCATCTTCAAACGGCTGAAAAGGGGCTTCGAGAATTGCATTGCCTAGGGGCCCCGACATGGTTAATCCGGCTCTGACAATAATTATTTTTGGAAAAAAAACTAAAAATATTTGCATAGGACAAATTTGTTTTAAATCACAGACGATGATGCGAAAAACGTTTTACGACACAGTCGACAAAACAAAAAAATAATTTCAAAAAAAAAAAGTTGAAATTAACAAATGAAGTAGCGACCCGTCTCCACTTTAGTAGTTTTACTTCCTACTGCAGTATATTTAAAAACAGTTGACTGTGCAATTTCGTGCGATCGACAATCATTTTACTCCGGAAGTTTCGACGTCATTATCGGAATTGTAATGTCCTCCATGTTGGGCAGCACTAAGACTTTCTAAAAAATTCAATAAATAAATAAATATTTCAACGAACTTAAAGTTTTACCTATAGATAAACAACGTTTTGAGTTCCTGTGGACAGTAATTAATTGGTATATGATAAAATCAATCGTTAAAACCCCTTATATCCACACCATATTATTCACATAACAATTAGAGGTGAAAATAATAAATATTTCAGACAGCTAGGCTGCCATGATTTGTAAGTTATAGCTAAGAAAAAATCAAATGACCACTGTCGGGACTTGAACCCGAAACGGACTTAAAGTGGCATAGAAAACCAAACAAAACTTACCTGAAATTCTAACTGCAGTTTGCGTTCAATCCACGACGAGATGTGATTAAAATTAAGGGAGCGCTCTCCGACGACTGGATACGCAACGAGCCATATCTGCGGATTTGTTTGGAACCCGAACCAGAGCCGGTCGCTCGGCGGCGGCGGAATGTTTAGCCGCAACGTTCCGTTAAGACCGCGCACTTCGACGCACAGCTTCAGGTCGGTTCGCGACACCCCTTCCATGGCACGCTTCACGAATTTATTTTCAGTCGCCTGTAAAATAATTCGACACAAATTCACAACTTTTTTTCTAGTTAATTATTATTATTATTACAATTCTAAACAGACATGATGTCTTTTTTACTTCCCACCTCTACTATGGTAGGGAAGTAATGGATTTAGTCTGAAAAAAATATTTCGAGATTTTAACAGATCTTCACGTTTTGAGACCCTAGCAATCGTTTAAGATCATTTTCTGACTGATGTCTGTAGGTGTGTGTGGTCAATTTTTCGCCTTCGATATCGTAAAAACGGAACAACATACGGCCATGCCGATTATTCTATTGTGTTTATCAGCCTTTAACTTACATCTGATTAGATTTTGAGTCAAATCGGTTCAGTGGATCCTGGGATATTAAAGAAAACGTTCTCAATGTCACGTATTAACATAGGTAAAAAAAAATATAAATGAATTCTAGATGTTATAATATGAAAAAAATGTAAATATTTTTTTTCTCTAAAATGTACAGTTTTCGAGAAAAAAAATATTTTACTAAAAAAAATAAAAATTGTACGTAAATCAAGGTAGCCATGATTTTTGCTATATTAAGCTAGCCATCAGTAGATCACCAAACAAAAAAGAGGGCCATGCTTTTTTTCAAAGAATAAAAAAAGAGTGTTTATTTTTTGCAAATATTTACTAGGTGGGAAGTATAGGACTGGTCATCAGTCGAATTTTTTGTTCACGATTCGGTGAATCATTTGAACTCACTTGTTGAAAAACTTTTGAAGCCGCAATTCTATCGACAATACGCAGTAATTTTTTACTCGAAGTATTTCCACTTCCTGCCGCAGGCAGCATGGCTGGCGCTCTGAAACAAAAACACGAAGAAAAAAAAAATTAGCGGACCTGTCAACAGACCGGCGGATATAAACGAAGCGTTGGACACAACAATAAAATTAAAACTCACATTAATTTATTGTCATCGGCGGCGGTTTTCTGCTGAGCGGCAGCCAGCCAGTTGGCCGTGGTTTCGTCTTCCGAACTCGATTCAGCAGTGTCGTCTAAATCACTATTGTAGACGGGAGCTTGCGATTTGTCGACCTTTTTTGCCGCCCCGGTTTTTTTCAACTACAGAAAACAAACAAAGAACCGTCACAAAAAAAAGCTAAAGGAAAATAATTTGCCGTAAGGTGAGATGGGGAAAGTGCGATCCAAAAGTGAAAAATGTGATTTCCAATCGCTGAATAAATAATGCAGCTGAACATCACCAGTGGATAAAATATGGAAGAATACAGGGTGTCCAAGTTGACGTTGGCTAACATGGGTAACTTTGTTATTAGTGGAGATAGAAAGTCGGTTAAATGGGCAAAGTAATGCAGAATTATGTACTCATTAACGCCCCGTCGAAAAAACAATTGAATTTTGACACACTATGGATTTCTTAAGAAAATAGTGAAAATTGCCGTTTTTGAAAATTGGCCATAACTTTTTTATTTATGAAAATTTCTTTAACCATTTTTTGATAACTTTTTAAGATCTTTCCAGTGGCGTAGATTTAATTTTTTTATATTCACTACATAATCAGATATTGACATGAACTTTGGTTTTTCTTATGGGCGCCATTTTGGATTTTTAGATATTCGAATTCTGCTTATTTTTCTGAATAATTTGGTGTATCACATGCCACATTTCAAAAATTTGCAATCAACGTTCCATATTAGAGACACATTACAAACAACTGACAGTCAAATTATAATTCAGTTCTGCTAAATTACGATTTATTATTAATTTTACATTTCAAAATTTTGCAATACTTAATTGTAATTTGACTGTTAGTTGTTTTTAATGTGTCTAAAATGGGACGTTAATTGTAAATTTTTGAAATGTGGCATATGATACACCAAATTATTCAGAAAAATGAGCAGAATTCGAATATCTAAAAATCCAAAATGGCTCCCATAAGAAAAACCAAAGTTCATGTCAATATCTGATTAAGTAGTGAATATAAAAAAATTAAACCTACGCCACTGGAAAGATCTTAAAAAGTTATCAAAAAATGGTCAAATAAATTTTCAGATATCTAAAAGTTACGGCCAGTTTTCAAAAACGGCAATTTTCACTATTTTCTAAATAAATCCATAATGTGTCAAAATTCAATTGTTTTTTTGACGGGGCGTTAATGAGCACATAATTCTGCACTACTTTGCCCATTTAACCGACTTTCTATCTCCACTAATAACAAAGATACCCATGTTAGCCAACGTCGCCGTGGACACCCTGTATATTAGTTAGATGTCTAATTCACAGATGACAGTGCAATATACGCAAGTATGTGAAATTTAAATGCAGAAACTGCACTTGCCTCGGAAATGCACTTGCCCCACCTTACCTTATTCACTTTTTCAGACACTCACTTTCATAAGATTGAGTTTGGTCGTGATTATGGCATTTACCGAGCCGCCGTACGTAAGGTCGAGATCAACCCATAAACCTCTATCGTCGACCCACGGCAGCGAGGCTTTATGAATGATCGGTACCATTTTGCCCATCTGCAGTTCGGAAACTATCAATTCTTCCATGAAATACGGCAACTAAAAACCGTTAAAAAACAACATTTAAACAGACATTCCGGCGAACTAGCGCAACGGCTGATCACAAAACCGACCTTGATAGAAGACAGTTTACGCTGCATCCGCTGTTGTATTTTGTCTATCCACTTGTCTTCGCGCACCGTGTCGAACAGCATGCGGCCCAGGAGCGCGTTCAACCACATCACTTCGGACAGCACGTCTCGATTCTCCAACGAACGTTCCACCTGGTGCGATATTCGTTCGTATTTTCTGTAATATTTCTTATGAAAAACGTTCGATGAGTTACAAAATGTATTTTTTTTTATTAAGAAAAAAATCAACATAAAGCCATAGATAAATTACTAAAAATTAATTAAAATGTATAAAAATTTAAAAAACATCACATGACTTCAAAACGCGCCAGGAATGTTTGTGACGTCATTATGTTAAAATTTGTGTGCATTTGTTGGTATTTGTGTGTATGTACTACACATACTATCAAAAAAAAAAAGGGTGTGGGTCTCGGGACCCCCGACAGATGTGAAACATCAAAGAAAACGTTATTGAACTCGGTGGTATTCTCTATGTAGTAGTATATATTTTTTCAAAAGCAGCAACTAACTGTTATGCTGACGTAATCCTATATACTGCACTGTAACACACGCGGTTGTCTTCCCGTGCCCGAGCGCGCGGAAGCCGAGAGAGAGAGAGCTGTTCACAGCCCGACATAAGATGTTTCACATCAATAATAAATTTTTAACTTGGTAACTATGGATACAAAGACCATAGATAACATAATGACGTCACACGCGTTCGGATTCTTTCGGCGCGTCATCGGAACTGAGTTTAAAAATTAATTTTTATTTAAATATAACTTTTTAATTAGTAAGCAAAAAAATTAAATAAAAACAGTTTTGCTATAAAACTTGTATGTGGTCTTTCCATTTAAGTAAAAAAAAATTCATTCAAAAACGCAATTGTTTAAAAATTGGATAAAACAAAAAAAAATAACGGCAATTTGTGTAAACCGGAAGCAGTTTCAATTCGATTACAGATGTAAGATAAAGGAAAAAAGGATCGGAACATACGGATGTGAATACTATTTTGCTTCCAGTATCTCGGGTCGATTCTCTCTCTAAATAAAATGGTAGACTCGTTCTGCGTTTACGACGGGTCAATGCCGTTTTCTCTCCATCCTTGTAATATTGCAGCTGTACGGCACAGAAATAACAAAATACACTGTTTGTTAATTTGAGGAAAAAATCTATTTTCATTTCAGCAAAAGTTATTCCAAGTTTTCATGGTTTCCGGGCTTGTAGGCCGTGGTCCAGTGGTATTTCTACCTGACGTTTCGTCTACAACTGCGGTAGACATTCTCGAAGGCAGTATGGCAGCGGTCGAAGTGTCCTCCTTGGCGGCTCACAGGTCAGTGACTGACCTGTGAGCCGCCAAGGAGGAAACCATGAAGACTTGGAACAATGCCGGCCGTGAAAGCTTGCACACCAGCAAAAGTTATGTCGGAGTCACTTCTAAACGAGCCGAAAAAATGTCATATTTACCTCCTGAAATCTCGCCATGAACTGTAAATATTCGTTGTCCAATTTTCTTTCAGCTTCAGTCTTGGCAAATTGAACGGTTTCCATTTCGGTTTCCGATGACACCGTCGATGTTTGACCGGAAACGCTTTCTTGTTTCTTGAACGCCTTTTCTGCATTTTTAACGGTCTTCGACGGACTGCAGGTCGGAGATGAAGACGACGAGCCGGTATTTTTAACTTCGAAAGAATCCACCGCGGACTCTTGTTCAGCGTCCAGCATGGAAACTTCGTCGCTATCGGCTGGCGCGGCGACCAAAGCGCGATCTTTAAAACGTATCGATGCAGCGAATCGTCTATACCTAAAATTTATGTTTAAAAAAATAAAACATCCAAACTGTATAACGTATCGTTCAAATCGAAAAGTCTTTTAAATCTCGTCATCCAACCAATAGGAAAGGAGATAGAGCTAGATTAATTTAACAATATCTGGATGACCGAGCTTTGCTCGGATGAGTTCAAAAAAAATAGTACTTAGTTCCCATTTCATCAAAATCGTTAGTAGTTTTTAAGAAAAAAAATTACATACCTATAATTAGATAATATTATTATACGTCATACTACATAATGTATGTACCTACATATTTTCAAATAATTACTGATTATTTTAATAAGTTAAAGATTGACTGTCAGAGTAATTTGACATAAATAATGAAAATAGTTTGTTTTTTCCAAAGCCTACTCACCACACAACACTGTTTTATAACGTTAAAAAAACTGTTTTTTAAAATGATAAAATCGATAAGAAAACGAATTTTTCCAGGGATGAGACCTAGCTAGATCAATTTTTAGCCCCCTGAACCCCCTTTTCGGTAAATTTGATCAAAATCGTTAGAGCCGTTTTTGAGAAAATATTTATATAGGTACATATATACAAGATTTGCTCGTTTAATAATATAGGGATGTAAAACCATACGTTTACCCAACACGTTCAACACAGCAATTGAAGAAAGAAAAAAAAAACATACCACTCTTCTTTTTCTCTGGAAGCTCTAGCGAACAGATATATCCTAGTCGTGTTGTCGGGCAAATCTTCGCAACTAACGGTCTGCCATTCCGAACCGGAGACCGGATTCAAATCTTCATTATCCAGGAGTTCTGCGTCGTCGGCGTCTTCTTCCAATATCGTATCGACGTAATCTTGCAATATGCTTTGGCAATCTACGTCAGTTTCCGTTCCCTAAAAATAATTTGAATGTCACTAAGCTTTGTGTTTGACGTATTAAATAGACGACATTTTCTTTTTTTTTAATTTGTGGGAGATGTGAGCATACAAAAGCCATTATCGTCTTTTGCAAAATTATTTTTCGAGAATACAACTTACAACGGATAAATCGGATACCAAAACTGAATCGTCATTAATATCGAGAGCACTCGACGATTCGCCGGTCAAAGTAAATGATTTAACTGAACTACTGTCGTCTTTGGTTTTTGTTTCATCATCGAAACATTTTTCTTCGATGCTTTCTTTGGAATCCTTCGGTGTCACATTTAAAAACAATCCTTCCTTCTCCTCGGAATCTAACGTTTCCCTGACTAGATCTTCGTTTTCTTTATCGCTTGTCGTTTTCTGCAAAGGCTGTTCAATTGTTCTCGTTTTACTCTTGTCGAATTCCAAACAGATCGGATATTTTTTACTCCAAAACCTGCACAAAAAACAATAACAAATAAATACCGTTCTAACCGTTTATCCGAACATCGTGATTTAACCTTTTCGCTGCGCATTTATTTTACGAGAGTGCATGCTGTGTGCGCAATTTTTTCGGCTGTTCCATATATATACGTCTGGAGCAGTTCACTGTTGTTATCAGTGGGGTAAAATAATGAAGCTAAATCCCGTCAAATCACATCAAACTGGTTTTTTTACCTATTTTGTTTAAAACATATATTTTTATCAAAAACAGAACAGTCAGTGCATGTATACACGTGTAAAACACGTGTACATACGCATTGACTTTAAAAGAAAAAAACCACAACAAAGTTCAGAATTGATGTACTAATAGGCGTTGTACGTATATATACGACGGTAGCAGTTTATCGCTGTATGTATTTTTTCCAGCCCGAACGTAAATATACGGCTGGAGCAGTAACGCAGGTAATCGTATATATACGTCTGGAGCAGTCAAAGGGTTAAAAAATAAAATGCAAAAACAACTGCAAACAACTCGCAAGACAACATAAAATGTACAATTATTGATTTTCAACAATAAATGACAAACTATTGACAACGTGACGCGGCAACTCTATAAAGTATCCGGTCACAAAACCCGTTAAAAACAATAACATTAATAAAGACACTTGTGACCTCTGTTGTCGAGCGTCTATAATCTACAACAGCGGTTCCCAACCCGTGGGCCACGGGCAGCATGATACTAGGCCGTAGACGATGGTCGAGAGTCTGCTTCAGGGGTGGTTTATAGTCTTACTTTTAGTCGTATATTTAGTTAAGTGGGCCTGAAATTTTTTTTACAAAATTAATTTACTTGTTTCTGGCGATGCCGACGGGCAACAGAAACACTTTGGCGCCGCGCATGTTGTAGATCCGATGATGCGTGAACGGAAGACGGCTCGGTCGAGGCAACGGAGGCTCGTTCCACATCGCTCGTTTCGGAACCCGAACGCCCGGACCGGTGGACACGCGCAGCCGTTCGCCTTCCAGCCGGATCCACACGCTCTGCGTGTCCGTCACGCGATACGTCAATGTATCGTAAACGTCCGGATACTCATTCATCCAGCCCTGCGACGCGATTTATACAATAATTAGCACACAGTCAAACAAAGCATTATTCTCGTCTCTCAGACGAGCGATATATCTGTCAATTTTTTCGATTGAATGAGGCGGAATTTGATTCAGGAATTGAAAGCTCCCAAACTTAAATTTTGCAAATTTGCAACCCTTAAATTCACCAACGCACCTTTTAAGCTTAAAGTGAACCGTCTCGTGTAGATTTAAAATGTAAGGTAATTTCATCACAGATAATCGGCCTTTTCGTTGTGGGAGAAAAAACAATTGTTTATTGTGTTTTAAAGACCATCAACATCTAAGGTTATTTGGGCCTAGCACCAATTAATATTTTCAATTCATTATTTTTTTTTTTTAATAATAAATTGAAAATCCAATTGACACTTTTACCAGCTCTCGGGTTAGAACCCGGGAACTGGGGACTTGTAATAGAGGAACCATAGCAACGCCATGTAAGAGAAAAAACAAACCAACGCGCAAGCCGAAGGCAAAATTCTTACCTCATATCTGCAAACGGGTTGGTGCTCCTTTACAGGCGCGACGATCATCGAAGCAGCGTCCGACTGAAGACTTTTAAACGATTCGGGCGGCTTAAAGACGTCCGCGAATATCGAATAATAGATCGCTACGATTGTGATCACTAAAAGTGCGCCGACCAAGAATCCTCTTAAAAACGAAGGCATCGGAAGATAGTAGAGCGAAAATACGACGACGCATGCCGCTAAATGTAAACAGTAATTCTTTATCCATTCGAAAAACGTCAATTGGCGTCTTTCTCTCACATCTACAAACGTAGACGGATTTATTAAAACCACTCCTCGTAGCGAATTTTCATCCAGATCGACGGCGGCCATATTGGAAGTTGAACTTTCACGTTCTTCGGTCGTTTTGGGCGTCGTCGATTCTTCGGTAGCTTCGACGCACATTTCAACTTCTTCTTCGAAAGTTTTCGGAGCAAACTGAATCTGCGTATTATCGGCGCCCGAACGAAACGTAACTTTTCCGTTGCCCGCTTCTCTCTTTCTGAATCTGTTACGAAACAACGACTTCTTAATCGGAGTCGGTTCCGTAACTTCATCGACGCTCGATTCGATCCCTTCGTCCTGTCGGACGGGAGTCGTCGGGTTCGACGGAACGGCATCGCTGCTAATCGAAGGAGTTTCATCTTCGGTGCCTGACATTTCAACATCCGCAAACTTCGACGTGGAACTTTCAGAGACGGAAACGTCTTCGGAATCAGAAACGCTCGAATTATCTCTGCTTCCCGCTAACTTGCTCAGAGCGCTCGCCCGTTCGGATTTTTCACTCTTATCTTTCTCGGGCTCCGCCGTTATTTTCGGCGATGAAGTCGCTTTAATTTCATTAATTTTCTCTTCAACGGTCTTTGTAAATTTACCTATTCAACAAAATGCCACCCATGAACGTTCATAATTACTTTAGCAATTATAAAATCACGTAAACATAAATTTAATACAAACAGTAAACAAAAATTGTTTACTGACAGTTTTAAAAAACCAATCATTTTTAGGTTTTAATTCTGTATTCAGTTTATTTACGACCTGTCACTGTCAAAAACTCCTAGCAACGGCTCATGACTTTTTTAATGAGCGCCTGATGAGTCAGTCGCCAGTCCATTTTTCAAACAGACAACAACAGCTGTCAATCATAACAATATGTCCTCAGTAGGGTATGTCAAAAAAATCAATTATTTTTTTTACAAGTGACACGGAAAAATAGGTTGCTAGACACCTTAAAAAAATTCTCACCAAATATGAGCTCTTAATTTTAATAGGAAGATCCTCCGCATCACAGTTTTTTATTTTTTTCTCAGTCCAATAGAAAAAAATTCATACCTCATCATTAATTGATTGTACAGAAAAATATTTAAGAGAATTTTGTAGGAAATTTAATGCTCTACAAAAAAGGTATCTTATATTTTTTCCGCAAACCTCACCATTTGAAAGATATTGAAGATTTAAGTTTGATTATTTTAAGACAAATTTCATTTTTGTTTATGAATTTTATAACTCGACAATAAATGACTATTATAAATATTCAATATCTTTCAAATGGTGAGGTTTGCGGAAAAAATATAAGATACCTTTTTTGTAGAGCATTAAATTTCCTACAAAATTCTCTTAAAACATTTTTCTGTCAATCAATCAATTAATGATGAGGTATGAATTTTTTTCTATTGGACTGAGAAAAAAATAAAAAACTGTGATGCGGAGGATCTTCCTATTAAAATTAAGAGCTCATATTTGGTGAGAATTTTTTTAAGGTGTCTAGCAACCTATTTTTCCGTGTCACTTGTAAAAAAAAAATAATTGATTTTTTTGACCCACCCTAGTCCTCAGGTACCTTCTCCCTGTACAATCCCTTAAGATGAGATTTATACTATACCAATTTCACCTAAATGCGGCCATGCTAGACGGGTGGCCAATTTAAAGAAGGTCAAATTGGGTGGGCAAATTACAGAAGTGGTCAACTTGACAGAATTCACTTAATTCTTACACAAATCAAGAATGGTGAAATTAAAATCTACCTTTTAGTTCGTTAAAAAGCCTCCATCTATCGGTGCTCCCATCAATACTGTTAGAATCGCCGCTTATCGATGCTCTGCCGACTCGATTTAAATATTCTTTCATAGGACTTGCATCGGATTTCGGAGTACTTTTGCCAGATAAGCCGGAAGGCACGTCCACTCCGATCAACGACGTTGCGACTTCATCTGATACGGTCGTCGATAAAGGCGACGGTGACGATCGCGTTTCGTCTTCCTCCTCGCTCGGATAGAGTTCTTCTAGTTCCTCGCCGTTTGCATGAAAACGGATCGCTATTGCAGGCACCGATGTTGCCATCGGCTTACCTAGTGTCGGCGAAACAACATAAAAATCAGCGACCTTACTACCACCGTTTCATACCGATGATAACTCAAATATTATTGTAGCAAAATGCAAAGAAAACACAAATACAAAAAAAAAGAATGCGTCAATTGTCATCAACATTTTAACTATTATTTAATCAAGTCTTCATGGTTTCCGAGCTTGTAGGCCGTGGTCCGGTGATATTTCTACCTGACGTTTCGTCTACAACTGCGGTAGACATTCTCAAAGGCGATGTGGCAGCGGTCGAAGTGTCCTCCTTGGCGGCTCACAGGTCAGTGTGTCAGTGACTGGTGTCCTCCCTTCTTTTATGCGTAGTACCAGTGTGTTCTCTGTTCGGTCGTAGTCCGTCTCATCGCCTTTGAGAATGTCTACCGCAGTTGTAGACGAAACGGCAGGTAGAAATATCACCGGACCACGTCCTACAAGCCCGGAAACCGTGAAGACTTGAAACAATGCCGGCCGTGAAAGCTTGCACACTTGGATATTATTTAACCATTCAAAAAGGAGTAGAAAATTTATTTTGTTTGGAAATATTAAAAAATACAGTAAACTCCTGCTTATCCGAGCTAACGTGAACCGATAACAGCTGTGTGTGTAAAAGGGCATTACTTTAAAGCAGAATATTTGTTCGTTTTTAAAACGGTCAAAATTACTGTAATTTCAGAGATGTGTGCGCAATATTGTTGTTAACAATCTGTGAAAATCCCTACAATTTTTTGTTAAAAAAAAAACGCACGGATAGCACGGAACCTCGGATAATTACTACTATACTTGAATTTTATCACACAATGACAATGCAAAAAACAAAACTGCAGCGATTCGAAATGCGCAAAAAGTGTAAATTATTTCTAACTTAAAAATGACCTTAGAAACGCAATAACAAAAACAACAATAATTAACGGTCGATTATTAAATAATTATTCAAAAAACGTCTGTTGTCTTAAATATTTACTTGTTGTTTTTGTTTTATAGAAAAAATTGTGTTTTTAAAGACCACCAACAGCTAAGGTTATTTGGGCCTAGCACCAATTCATATTTTCAATTCATTATTATTTTTTTTAATAATAAATTGAAAATCCAATTGACACTTTTACCAGCTCTCGGGCTAGAACCCGGGAACTGGGGACTTGTAATAAAGGAACCATAGCAAGCCATGTAAACAACAGCACTGCTACACGCTCCGCTATTCTCAAGCCTTTGTTTTATAGAGACGGGCTGACTTTTACCATTGGCCGGTAGCCGAATAATACGGTGAGCTGTAGTCTTTTGTTATATTTAAGTAGTATATTAAGCGGGATTAATGAATTAAAGAAGACAAATAAATAAGGTGAACTCTAATTTCGTATTTACGAACTGCCAACGCGACGTTGCGGAATAAGTAACCATTTCGGCTTTGATACAATTGCGACGTTTAGAGTTTAAAGTTTATTTTCCCATAGAATAGATTAAAGTGCCTGCACTCGGCATGCCATAGTACCTGTTCTGAACTATCTACACCGCATGCGTTTGTTTAACAAAAAAAACAAAGCACAAAACAGAAATAAACGATTTAATCATAGAGTAATCATAGATAGAGTAGGGAAGCCACCCAAAAAAGTGACGATGCAAAAGATAGAGATGGAGAAAAACCTTTTTCTGTCACAAATACCATAACCATGGTTACAGATGTAAATTAATAATACCTATTATAATAAAATTAAGAATAATCGCAGGATAGTGGACAAAATATTTGGTTTATTTAATTGAATGTACGACGTTTCGTCTATATATTTAGACTTTTTCAAGTACAAAAAAATAACAAACTATCCTGCGATTAATCTTAATTTTATTATAATCACGATGGACACGATTTCTAATATAAATAGCTATTATAAATTTTTAAATTCACAAATGCGTCAGAAGACAAGGAAAAGACAACATATTCGTTTTCTATCTCTCTTTTCCAAGGTGACACTGTCACTTACAGTTGTGCCTACGGCTCCCCTACATGATATCTCTATGGATTTAATATCCAGAGAAAAGACGGTCCTGTTATTGTAAAAATAGGCAAGAAAGCGAAGACATGCAAAGCAGAATCAAAATTAAAAAGCAAGAGATTCGGTTTCATAAAAAAGAACGTGCATTAAAGTGAAATTAGTAATTACTGATTACCTTTTAGCATTCCTAAAGTTATTTTACCAGCTGTGCGTTTTCTTGAAGAAGACATGATTTAGTACAAGAATAGGTTAGTAAGTATGGAAAATGAGGTACCTATGTAAGTACTGTTAAATACGACAGAAACTGACGGAAATTCAAAAATCAAAATGTGTGAAGCATAGGCCAAACATACGGTCTGAAAATATAAGAAAATAATAACTGTCCAATGATAAATGACACATACAATCATGTCAGTTGGGTCTGTACTTACTTTTAGAAAGTCGCGTTTTATCTGTCATGCTGCGCGAAATAAAAAATTTGATACAGCAAAATATTTAGCCACACAAAATAAAACGAGGACCTTTCGCTTGGGGTTACATACTGAATTTACGGAAAATATACATACTTCACAGTTTCAATCATAGTATATATTTTTCATGAAGCTGATGACACATTATAAATATTTCACAAATTAAAATAACAGGAAAAAATGCCTACTTATGCATACTATATTTAGTAAAATGGTAAAACTGACAAGAAGTTTGACAATTCTATCTACCTGATAAACGTCACAAAAACGTCAATATGCGTAATGTTGCCAGCTTTTAAAATTATGAACCCCCTAAGTGCCACTTTTCATTTCGCAATAAAGAAATTCCCCCCTCAAAAAATTGCTTCTGTCGTAAGTCATAATTTCAGTTTAGCCGCTAAATAAGCATTTTAACCACTAAAAACACTAGCAAAGCGATTTCTAATCCGCCAGATCTAGTAGAAAGAAAATCTACTAAGATGGCGACACTGAATATGCGTAATGCAAGTTTTCGCCAGTAGAGTGTTGAATTGAATGTCGATGCATATAACAAATGACAAGTGACGCTTCGATAATCCGAAAAATGCTATTTATTTACGGCAGAGACTATTTATGAGATACTTCTGTACGTCTGGCATTTTAAATTCGCACAGCTCCAGTAATGGCCATCCCCATCAACTCTCTCAACCTAATAGTAAGACATCTAAACGCATACCTAATCAAGCTACTTTTATATTATGTATAACATGCTACACACTTAAGAATTCGGCTACTGGCCAAAAGCAAGAGCTAGGCCATTACACATATTAAAAAAAAGGCTTTTGACGAAAATTCAAATAAAAAAAACATTAACTACATAAGGAAATAGGAATACCAGTTCGGTAAGCATATCTCAAATTTTATAATAGTAAACGTGAGTTTTTTTTTTTAAATACAATAAAAACTATGTAAGAGCACAAACTTGTATTCTTTTAAAAACTTCACAACAGCTCCAAAAAGAAAATTTACATTCATGTATTTTAAAAAACAAAAAATAAATACACAATTCATAAAAATAATGTATGTGTAAAACAAGAAAGAACAACTGTGCAGACGTTATTTGTCCATCGCTCCTATTTTAATATTTTCGCTCATAACCTTGGGCAGAGATTTATGCGTTAAAAATTTGCTTTTCTGAAACTTCGCTTTCGTTTTAACTTGAGCAGACTCGGCCGTACATAATTCTAAATGTTTTCGGATTGCTCTCAAACTTTCAGTTAGATTTTTATAGATGTCCTTGAGTCCGTCAAGATATTTACTAAGTTCTTCCACTTTGCTAATGCTGTCTTCGAAATCGCGCAACAGATCGTTCTTTGTCAGCAGTCCGGAAATTTCTCTCAGGCGCGAGGTTTCGTTTCGACACGCGTCTCGTTTTACTTTCAACGCGGTCAGTTCTTCTCGCTCCTGTAAAAAATGCGACTTTAGTCGATAAGAAGAACCCTTCGATCGGTCACTCGACAGACAGACAGACGGCATCGGGCGAGGTCTTTTTAAAAGCTAGCTCCATCCGTTTAAGTATATAATATATTTTGTATTTTGTTCCATTTTCAAAAATAAATTTTTATTAAGAAATCATGATGAAATAATTCGCGGTTGCGAAACGGGGACAAAAAGTAATAATTATAACGTTCCAAAGCACACTCCATTTTTATTTGAGTGAATTATAGACGCTCGACAACAGAGGTCATTAGCGCATTTTTATTTGAAAAGGACTGCATTTACGTGATCATAAAAATGTATAACCGTATTGCGGTCACTGACTAATAAATGCCGATGTAAAATCCTTACGAGAAGCAGGTCGCTTATGATTTCTTGCAGTTTAGCTGACTCCTCGTTAATATCGAACGCCGTCGCGTGACTCTTTTCTCTGACGTGCGCCAAAGTTTGTATAGCAGCGGCACATCTGTCTCTCAGTCGGCCCAGCTCTTCGTCTCGCTCTTCGATTTTATCGGAAAAACTCTTAAAAAAATCAACGAAAATTATCGTCAGCGCGCAAATAATTTCAAATACCGAACAACCGGTTACCTGGTTTTCCATTCTCATTTGTTCGTAGTCGACAATGTAAAGGTTGTCTCCGACGGTTTCGAGCGACTTCAGTGCCGTTTCAATCTCGGTAACGCGGTCTCTGCTCCTGATAAACTTGAGTCTGTACTTCGATAGCTGATCGTTTTTAAGAAGCTGTCTTTTCACCAGGCGTTCGACAAGCTGCGTTTATAAAATAAAAGAATAAACCGTACTGAATTAGGTCGATGACACGCACAGCAGTTTGTGCCGAGTCGACACAAATGTTAGTGTTTTTCAATGGTGCAAAACACACACCGCGGCGAGAATTGCCTGCCGCCTCGACACATCGGTCTCCACAAGAAACGCCTGACTGCCGAATTGACACCGCTGTGTGTGTCATGTCGAGGCGGCTAGTCGGCGCAGAACCGCTGTGTGTGTCATCGCTCTTAAGGCTATTGAATTACATAATTCGATAATAAAGCTGACATTTAAAAAAAAGGATGTGGGTCTCGGGACCCCGATAGATGTGAAACATCAAAGAAAACGTTATTGAACTCGGTGGTATTCTCTATGTAGTAGTATATATTTTTTCAAAAGCAGCAACTAACTGTTATGCTGACGTAATCCTATATACTGCACTGTAACACACGCGGTTGCGGCGTTTGTGCACGCCTGAGCTAGAAACGCAACTAAATACACAGCGAAGTATCTATATTACATACCTAAACGTGTATACATATACTTTTGCTTTACAGTACGTTCGTATGTATACTCTCTCTCTCTCTCTCTTCCCGTGCCCGAGCGCGCGGAAGCCGAGAGAGAGAGAGAGCCGCAGTGGTGGGGAGAACAGCAGCGAAGGAGCGGACCAGAAATTTCGTTGCATATGTCCCCTCACGCGGCTGTTCACTGCCCGACATAAGATGTTTCACATCAATAATAATCTATTCGAGGCGTAAAGAGCACTGTTACCAACAATTAACGCTAGAGCGTGGTGACAGTCGGCACACGCTCGCTTCGAGAGAAAATGTTAAATTCTTAACAGAATTATAAAAACCTTATCGGGAATGGGTTTTCCAGTTTTAGAAAAGATAAGACCGGTGGCCACTTGCTGTTCGCGATTCATCAGATGTTCAAATTTTTCGTTGATTTCTTTCAGTTGGTCATTTTTATATTTTCGCATGTTGGCAATATTGTCCAGTTTGGTTTTGCGTTCTCGATCGTTCCATTCCTGAACTTCGGCCAGCGTGTCCAACGCGAAATTATATCTGACTTCTAAATCGAGGCTCTCTTGGGGGTCGACCGGCTTCAGGGCTGCGTCCATCTAATAAAAAAAATAATAAAATGCAAAATCCGTTCGAAACGCCCTTCAAAAATGAGCTGGCGCTACGTACTCTACGCTTTTTGAAATGTTCGACCAGTTTCCTTTGTAAAAAATTGTTTTTCCGACGCAGCATTCCATGTTCCGCACGCAACATGTTATATTCGTAGGTATATTTTTCGAGATCTATTTCTTCCTCGACGACCCGTTCTTCCTCGACCTCCTCAGAGGATTCAGCGAACGACAAATAACGCTGGTCTTCGTATTCCTCTTCCTCGCCGTCTGAAATCGAGTCATTCGTAAATAACAATTGAAAGTGAAAATTCTCGCACCTGCTGCGTCACGAAACGACATTCACCGAGCGTATCCATGGCACTCTGCACCATTTTGCTTATATCTGTGCCCGGTCCGTATTCGTCGGCCGTCGTAAAATCTCCACTCGTTCGAGGCAATTCGCCGGCGAAAGTTGGTCGTCGCACTGTTCTAAAAATAAAAAACTGATAAACGCACGCGCCAATTCTCAACACGTCCTGGCGGTATTATCGATTTTTAAATACCTATCGATAAAAAATATAACAAATGATGAAGACAAATCGAGATCAAGAGCAATATGTCTGCCAAAAATTAATAAAAGTATGTTTTAAAAATTCAAGTTATGTAGCAAAGAAATATTTTAATATGATACCAAATGACCTTAAATGTCTGAATATTCATAAGAATAGAATAAGATTAAAACTAGCACTGTGGATTATAACAATATTTTATTTATTGTAAATTATAGACGCGTCGACAACTTAGGTCATTAGCGTCGATTATAACAATAGTGCGTTAGATATTCCTTCTAGGGAAATATTACATATTTTCATATTATTTATTATTATACTTCCTTTTATTTTTTCTATATACAGATTGTATCAAATTAAAGCTGTGCATAGGAAGTTCTGTGTGTAAGACAGAGATCGATATATAAAGCAATAAGTAAGAACGAGATAAATGATCGCTAATAGGAAGTTTCTGTAGTTACTGTAAATAAATAATACCCATACAACCTGATAGCGTCATCTTTGTTTTGTGATTTTATCAATAATTTCTTATTTCAGTAGTCAGTAACTACAGAAACTTCCTATTAGCGATCATTTATCTCGTTCTTACTTATTGCTTTATATCGATCTCTATCTTACACACAGAACGCCCTATGCACAGCTTTAATTTGATACAATCTGTATACATATCAGTGGACAGTGACCCATTTTCCTGAGAGAAGTTCCTTCATTTATCCACGGGAGGCAGCACTTGTGGTAGGTATAAACATTATTAATTTATTCCCCATTAGTGTCTTGTCATTTTAGTGGTATAACTTAATTATTATTATTATTAAAATAATTAAATAATTAAGTTATACCACTAAAATGACACGACACTAATGGGGAATAAATAATGTTTGTACCTACCACAAGTGCTGCCTCTCGTGGATAATTGAAGGAACTATTTTCAGGAAAATGGCTCATTGGATGACATAATAGGTATTTGAAGATTGGAATATAGTAAACCAGGCCTATGCACAGATGATTTTCCCATCTCTATAGGAATATGTATTTTTTTGTACACATGTGTAATTACTTTTTTCGTGGTAATAAATATTATTATTATATTCCATTCAGATAGTTAAATCAATTATCATAAAAATACCGCTAAGATGTGCGCAAACGTTAAAACATCTTTAAGAAATAATTCAAAACAAATTACTGTGTGGTCATGTGTTCGCGTCTTCTCTCCAAGGATAATTTCGCTTGCATGTGTTGCTCTTTGTCGGCGGCTAACTCTGTTGAATTGACAAGAAATTGATTATTATTCAGCAAGGACGAAGCAAAATCTCCTTTGAAATTATACAAATATATATTAAAAAAAATAACAAATACCAACGTTTCAATTGTTGTTATTTAATTATTACCTACACAAAATTATGATAATAGCACAGTAGACAGAATACTGTAAAAAAAACAAGTTAACGCAGCTATTTGTTACTTTGTAATTAGTCTAGCAACAATCATTAGTGTATTTGCCTTAGAATATGGCACATACACTATTGGCGTCGGTCGGATGGCGGGACCTAGGGGTCGGACCAAAATTTCTCGACGTTTCATACCCTCCTGAACAATTTGCCACCATTTTTGAAAATGTTTATATATATATATATGTATATATATGTGTGTGTGTGTTTGTGTGTGTGTGTGTGTGTGTACACGATAACTCTCGACAGACTTGATCGATTTAAACGAAATTTGGTATACACATTGGAACCCATCACCGCAAGAAGCCTATTTAAAATGGGCCGGATCGGACCATTTTCAGGGTTGTATTTAGGGGTTCCAAAAAGTTTTTGGGCCCAAAAATACCAAAAAAATTGTCAAAACCGTTTCAAAATTGGAATTTAACTCTTTAGTACAGATTAAAATGTGCTGCTAAAATTTTAATAAAATCGGCCCGACAGGACCGGACTTTCAAGTTTTATGAAAACACTAGTTTGTTGATATGGATTTACTTATGGAAGGGTGTATTTAATTTGGTGCAGATGTTGTACTGATAAAATCCATATCGAAATTTAGAAAAACTTAATTATTTTAAGGGATGTATTAAGGGGTTAAATTTTTTACACTATATTGTCGGCAGGGTTTGGCACTGCGACCCGAGTTTTTTTTTCCAGTGGTAATAACGCGTAAATTAAAGAAAAATACTGCAAAAGAAAGTCGGCCCGACAGAAGTTAAGAAAGAGATAGACATTGAACTGGTCCATTGCATTTGTTTTCCAACATGCGTATAAATTAAAATGTGTTTTTTATTCGTTTAATAAATTTACCTGTTGGATCGCCGTCGGTCATGACCTCTTCGTCTAGCCCTTCTTCCCAGTCTTCGTACTCGCCATACTCTCCGAAAAGTTCCTCTGTCATATATGCGGGAAACTCGTCAGTTTCCCCTGGAATTTCTTCCGTGTTTTCACCGAGTTCTGTTTGAGTTTAAATAATTTATTTTTGCGTAAGTTGTGTAAATAATCCAAAATTAGAGTGCCCGCGGTGAGAGATGAAGCCAGGCACGTCATCAATAATATGCTAGCGAACGCCTGCTTGCCCGCAGACAGTGCCGTGTACACAAAACTGCTCATTGGGTTTTATGACGTTAGGTACAATTTTGGCAAACTGCTATTGGATCTCCAAAACAGCCAATAGCAAGCTAGAAGGCGGGCGCAATGCATTCACGTTACTATGACGCGGTGGCTTCATCTTTCGCCGCGCGAGGTCTACTACTTGTTCCGTTCTCGCTAGCCATTTTGTTTTCATCACAAAACACTAATTTATAGCTGGTTACGTTTAGATAAATGTTCAGACATCTTCAAATGCCATGTTCGAACAATTAAATGTCTAGTAAAAATAAAAATAAGCAAATTCGTAATTTTAAAACACATAAACAACCAAAAATATTTCTAAACCTTGCGGGAAATTCAGTTCTGAATGACATCAGAAATGTAACTTACCAAAAACGGCCACGGTGCTTGGATCTTGATCGGCATCGTCCGGTAAATTGAATGCACCACCGGGGACGTCCGGCTGTTCAGACGTCAGCGGTTCTAATATAATATCTTGTTCTTCGCCAACCTGCTCCGAACCGTCGTCTATGGTTTCCGATGATGGTCCATAAACTGAAAGATCATCGGTCGTCTCTTGTTCACCGCCCTCGTCTGCCATTTTTTGCGCAAATAATTAATTTACAATTCTAACAGTCGTTATTAAAATTATAAACTGACTCAACTCTTTGACATTAGTAATAAAATTTGAAAAAAAATATGCAACATGACTTTTCACTGCTTTACACCAAATTCAATAAACAACCGAAGCAGTTGTCATGGACACCGTGACAGTAAATCAATGAAAGTTTTTTTTTTATTTATTGTAAATTATAGACGCGTCGACAACTTAGGTCATTAGCGTCTTGACTACATTAAATAACAACTCACTTAAAACTAAATTACATCACAAACCATCCATGAGCGGAGGCGGGATTCGAACCCACGACAGTCTGATCCAGAGGCCGCGACGCTAACCACTGGACCACACCGACCTCTAATGAAAGTTTTAAGAGCAACAAAAATGATTACTCAAAATGGCTCCATTTATGATATAACAGACAAAATGAAATAAGTTAAAAATCAAAACGCATCTTTTAAATGGTGAACATTTTTTTTATTCATTTATCGATACATACTGATAATTTTACATAAGAAAGCATTTGCTTATTGGACTTTTAAATCGGTCAGATGATTGAGCAAAATTTCACATCCTTGTTTATTACGAAACATCGGTTTTGCATTTTCAATTTTATTTAGCAGCATTTCTTTATTTGCTTTTCCAACAATCGTTAACGTATCTAAAACCAAAAAAGCCATCTTTTAATGATAAAAAATACACTAATTTGATAAAATAAAATAAGGTTTATACGTATGAAAGAAATGTGGATACATGAAATGGCGAATTGATAATTTTTACCGAGAACATGTTTTTGATATTCAACATCGTCGTCGTCCAGATGAATGATTAACGTCGAATAAATCAGATCGGCGTGCGCCTGGTGTGTTTCGTGGGCATTATATTGGTCGGGCAGTTCTTCAAATAGCGTGCCGAGAGCAATGACGGCCCTAGTTCTGACGTTATTCGAGCCGTCGTCTAACCGTTTCAACAAAGCTACAACAATAAATACTTTTTAATTCATTTACAATTATTAAGAAGTCAAATGTCGAGCACTGTATTAAAATAAAAGAACGCGAGGATCTTTCAGTAGTCTATTTTTCGCTGCAACAGAAAGAATTTAAGTCACCTTGAATCGTGCCTGTGACTGGCAGTGCTATCTCTTTCAATTGCTGCGAAAAATTGACAAACAATTTCGTCTCTTCCCATCGCATAACCGTTCTCCGGATCCTATCGTCATCCGCGCGTTCGCCGATGGGTTTCAGGGAATAAATGATATTTACCGGGATACACTTTGTTGATCTGTTCCACGTGTAGTTTTCCTTTCAGCAGTTCCAAAACGGCCGCCAGAGCTCTCAGCGCATGATCTCTCGTGCGCGGTACAGTTTCGTCTGAAGCGGACATCAGACATGCGGTAAGTTCTTTGCCTATCGATTCAATGTTCAGACCTTTAACAGATAAAGCGGCACATACACACGCAACGACCGCTCCTCGTAGGGCTTCGGCAGTTCGGCCTGCAAAAACAATCGAGAATCCGTAATGGAAACTTTTGTTTTTCTTCTTACTGCATTACTATTATCAAACAATAGAAAAATAAACCTGGTTGCCACGTCATATTAAACAACAAAACGTCTTTAATAAGCAGAACGAGTTCGGAACGCAGATCTTCGTGTGGTGCTTCGTCCAGACGATCGCCGAGTTGAAGAAGATACGAAGACAGTGCTATAAATAATGACAGTCTCATTTCTGCATCGGCTTCTTTCGGAATTAACGACTCTTTCAGTATTTTCAGCACAATATCAAAATTACTGTCGATCGTCGAACCTGACAAAACAATTCCAAATGTACTCGTTTTAATAATAATAAATTCTTTATTTGGGAACAGAGTGCAGCCATTATTAAACTTAAAAATAGCCTTTAATTGATAAATCCGGCGATAATACGATACCTGCGCGCATCAGTACAGCCTCGAACAAACATTTGTCGACAGTAACATTCGTCCATGCTCCGGCGGTCGGTACTAACTGTCTCATCAAATCTCTGACGTGGCTCTGATACAATTCGTTCGCATCGCTCAATCCGAGGTTTAACGTAAACCGCTCCAAAACGTCGCTCCAACGTTTTTCCACATCGCGGCCGATCGAAATGACGCACATTAATAAGTAAAACAAATCGTATGCGACGTCTGCGCACGCGCAAACGGCCGTCAACTGTTCGCAACAATTCAACAGCTGTGGTATATTTTCCCTCGACTGACAGACGTCTTTCTCTTTTAGCGTTTTACAGATTTCTACAAGAAATTGGTCGAGTTCTTCGCGGCGACTTCCTTTGATGAGCGACGCCAAAACGCATAGCACGCCGGTCACCCGACCGCCGCTATCCAAAACCGGCTGAATTACGCCCCACCAGGCGGCCGGCCGAACGAAGTAACCCAACAATTCCGATGTATATTCGATTCTTTCACGGATGATCGACTCCTCGTCGTGACAACTCCTGTACATCACCGGAAGAAGCGTTTGAAGGTTCTGAGTGATATTTTCTTCGACGTGAACGGTGACCGAACATAAAAGCCGAGAAGCGAGGAATCGAACCTGAAACAACACACAAACAGGTACTGTAATCGAATTTTCACCCGTTTAAATAAAATTGTAAATGTATAATATTTCACGGCGGTTCTTGTGCTTGTCCGAAACCCACTTCAACTTTCCAGTCGCTCAGTTCATTACAAATGCCGGTGATAAGCCTTCCCGTTTGCCTCGACACGAGCGTTCTACAACCAAGACTCGGTCTCTGTACGATCGAGCTCGGATAGTGTTCCGGTTTTCTCTCGGATAAATAATCCATTTGATCTTTGAGGTCTTTCTCGTTTTCGTTTTTAAATTGTTCCCCTACTTCGCACCATAACTTTTCCGTTTCGGCAACGTTTACCGGCACTTCGTCTGTCAATCCCAACAGAATCAGCGGCAGAAATTTATAGAAATAAGAATATCGGTCGACGTGTTTGGTTAGCCACAAATGCGCCACGCGAACGACTGCCAAACGGACGGCTGGTTGATGATCGGCGGAACACTGAGCCAGCGCGACAACAGCGTCGCCGGGCAGAGCGCCGCCTCCTTTTTCAACAATGTCACCTGTTGAACAGTAATATTATTAATTAATCCCTATATTATTAAACGAGCAAATCTTGTATATATGTACCTATATAAATATTTTCTCGAAAACGGCTCTAACGATTTTGATCAAATTTACTGAAAAGGGGTTTTGGGGGCAAAAAATCGATCTAGCTAGGTCTCATCCCTGGAAAAATTCGTTTTCTTATCGATTTAATCATTTTAAAAAACAGTTTTTTTAACGTTATGAAACAGCGTCGTATGGTGAGTAGGCTTTGGAAAAAACAAACTATTTTCATTATTTATGTCAAATTACTCTGACAGTCAATCTTTAACTTATTAAAATAATCAGTAATTATTTGAAAAGTAAAAAAATAACAACAATAAAATCTAAACATAATTATACTTACATAATTATGTTTAGATTTTATTGTTGTTATTTTTTTAACTAATATTTAAATAAATAGGTATATTACTTTTATATTACCTATATAAAATATGTAGGTACCTACATACGTTATGTAGTATGACGTATAATAATATTATCTACTTATTGGTATGTAATTTTTTTTCTTAAAAACGACTAACGATTTTGATGAAATGGGAACTTTAAGTACTATTTTTTTTGAACTCATCCAAGCAAAGCTCGGTCATCCAGATATTTAATTATTAATTACCGAATGCCCACAATTATTATTTAATTATTCTGAACAAATTCCGCTAGAATGCGTTCATAGTCGAACGTGCACCTACTCTTCCTTAATCTTCCTATTTGACTTACCGATACAAGTAACAGCAGCAAGTCGCACGCGAAAATGTTGATGAGATAATAATATCATGGTAGGCTTCAAAAGCGTCTCAGCCTGAATGTGAAACTCCCTTGGAATGGCTTTCGATAAGTCTGATATGCATTGACAGCTTTCTTGTTTTACTTTTGGATACGGATCGACGACAGTTTTTGACAAAACTGTGACGAGCGCATCGTAAAAAGAAACTAAACTAGCATTTCCATACTTATCGATGATTGTGTGAATGCATTTGACCAACGATAAGCGAATTTCTTCTGACTCTTCGACGATGATCGCGCCTCCGAGTCGAGTTTCCAAAGTGGGAAATATGTAAGTCAGGTAATAGTCATTTGTGTCGAGATTCACGACAAAATCGTTTATGATTTTGACGGCAAGATCGCGGCAAACTTCTGCCGGATCGCTTAAGCTTTTCAATAAGTAAACGTTTTTCTCTTTGAACACTCGAGAGAGATTTTCCACGTTCACGTTTTGAAATAATTCTTGATGCAACCGTTCGAGTGCTTTCTTCCTTTGTCTGCGATCGTTTTGTTGAAGATCATCGCAAAGTTTACAAATAATATCATAATTGAAAGTATTACTGTCACCAGAACCGACCATTTTTTTCGTCTGTTCTTCTTTTCAAATGTTTAATCAATTTATTCGTTACCAAGTGTTACCACGTTGCATGTAAACAGCGCAAAACCGACAGTCCGTGTATGTACCCAAAAATAAATATTAATTTGGACCTTAGATAAATGAAACGCCTTTGATGTGGACATAATTAATATTATTTTATTTCGTCTTTACAATCTCATGCATCGAAATCGAGTTACAATAAAATTTCATTAATTAGATACACAAAATTTAAACAAACAAACTTCTTTACTTTTGATGACAGTTCAAATAAACTACCTAAATTTAAAAAATATAAACAAACATTGTCGAATAAGTATAAACAAGTCGAGCAACTGTGAAATTGAATTATCATTTATTTTTTAGGTTAAATTTACGAGAACTGAAGCACATCGATTTTACCTAGGATTAAAACCAAATTTCTATCAAGACTGTGGACCGCCTAATAAACTCTGAATATACCTATGCCAGGTAGTACCATCTTATAAAACTAATAAATTTATCTTTTTTTATTATCAAACTGTAAAATAAAAATATTTGACTCTTTTACTACAAAAATTAATCTAGTTTTTATAATGACTGAAACTTAAAAACAATCGGTTATTATTTAGCAAACGGTCCAGCCTTACAAATTGGACAATCGCACGGCATTCTACTTCTCTCAAAATCAAACATGGCACCTCCTTTACCGGGTGCCGAAGATCCCGCACCGCCGCCGCCGCTGCCTCCTTCCATTCTGGTACAAGCTGCGCAGAAACAAGGGGAACAATCGCAAGGGAGCGTGTTCTTTTCAAAATCAAACAAGACACCTCCTTTTCCCGCTCCACCACCGCCGCCTTCTCTGGTACAAGGTTGACACTGACAAGTGGCACAGTCGCACGGAAGTCTGTTCTTTTCAAAATCGAATAGGGTAACCACCTGTTTGTTGCCGCCGCCTCCTCCGCCGCCATGTGGCGCGGC
This sequence comes from Mongoloraphidia duomilia, assembly GCA_039654895.1. Taxonomy (NCBI): domain Eukaryota; kingdom Metazoa; phylum Arthropoda; class Insecta; order Raphidioptera; family Raphidiidae; genus Mongoloraphidia; species Mongoloraphidia duomilia. The sequence continues at coordinate 384,649 of CM077518.1, forward strand.
GCCACCGGCGAACGGCCCGCTCCGACAAATGGGACAATCACAGGGAATCCTTTCCCTTTCGAAATCAAACAGCGCACCACTCTGTTGAGAACGTCCGGCGCTCGATCCGATTTGCGGTTTCGGTGTACCCGGTCTCATTCGGTTCGGAGCGTCGCCGCCCGACTTGCTTGAAAATGGACCGCTCTGACAGATTGGGCAGTCGCACGGAATCCTTTCCAGTTCGAAATCAAACATCACGCCGCCGCCCGCTGACCTGTTAGACGCGGCCGGCATCCCACCTGTTTGTCCTCCTTTGTCAGAACAAGTAACGCAAACACATTTGGCACACGCGCAGTCATCACCGTGCATGAGAAAATCTAAACGGCTTACAGGTGCAGCCCCCCCTGAAGATTTCCCCTTCGTTTCATCTGCACATTTGACGCATGCGCATACAGCGCAGTCGCATTTCGCGCGCGATTTTACTTTATCGTCACGACAAGGCGAACAGACGCATTTAGCGCAGTCGCACGCCGGCGTATGTTTCGATACGTCGTCCGGACAATCGCTGCACTCGCATTTGCCGCACGCGCAAGTTCTCACGTTCATTGAGCCGGGCATACTTTTAGTTTTGTCTGCGCAAGGGTTACACTTGCAAACGGGACAATCGCAACTCGGGCCGTGCCCTGATTGTTTACTTTTGTCCGAGCAAGGGGCACACTTGCAGATTGCACAGTCGCAACTCGGACCATGTCCTCCTTTACTTTTGTCCGAGCAAGGGGCACACTTGCAAATGGGGCAATCGCAGCTTTTACCGTGCGGTGAACCTTCGCCTCCTTCACAGATTTTGCACAGACAAATGGCGCAGTCGCAGTCTGGATTGTGGCCTGATTCAAAAGCACCGCCATCACCGCCTAGACCCTGGCAATTATCGCATAAACAAATGGCGCAATCGCAGCCAGTGCCGTGCCCTGCTTTTTTCCTTTTATCAGCACAATCAACGCATTTGCAAATTGGACAGTCGCAGCTTGGACCATGTCCTCTACTTTTGTCCGCGCAGTTGGCACACTTGCAAATTGGACAGTCGCAGGTTGGACCATGCCCTGATTTTTTCTTTTTGTCAGCACAGTCGACGCATTTGCAAATGGCGCAATCACAGTCTTTGCCGTGCCTCTTTTTTAAATCGGCACACTCGACGCATTGACAAATGACACAGTCGCATTCTTTGGGGTGCCCCATAGTTAGGTCTGCACATTCGGAGCACAGACAAAAACCGCAATCGCATGTCTTGCCTCCAGTTTTATCGGGACAATTTTTACAACCGCACGATTTACAGAAGCAAGATGTCGGCGTTACTTCGACTTTTTTCCTTCCTGATCCTTTTCGCGATTCGTCCGGACATTTTCCGCAGTCACAAATGCCTTCGCATACGCACGTGAAACCGCCCTTCTTCTTCGAAGAATCCGCCTCTTTCGATGCTTTACCGGTTTTGTCACACGTGCCACAAATGCATATTGCGCAGTCGCAAGCGAGTGATAAGTTTAAATCGTTCAATTCTGGAATGTCTTCACAGGGATTGCACTTGCATTCGCCGGGGCATGCGCAGTACTTGGCTCGTTTCCCACCGCCTTTTTTTTTGTGACTGCATTCGCCGGGGCACTGGCAGACCACGCAGTCGCAAGGGATGCTCATGCCTTCAAGTTAAAAACATACAATTTAACTAATAATAATTAAAAATAAATTTTTAATAAAAACTCTCTTTTAATACTTACTTTATAATAAATTACTGTCCCCGTTTTATTCAAGAAATTATCTTGGGAGATATTTTATCTCTGAAAATACTGAAAATTTGAAAAGGTTTCAATCAAAACATTTCGAAAATGATTTATTTTTATTATATTTGAAGTGATGTGAATTATTTTTGTTTAAAAATAAGGTTTCCATGGATTCCACAAAAAGGTGTAGAATGTAGATTTTCTTTTTTTTTTCTTTATTACTTAAGACAAGTCAGTCAAAGGTTGATTGATAATAATTTATTAATTAATTAATTAATAATTGGATACCATTTTGTTTGGTAGTTCTTATTACATAAACACACAAATAAAAAGATTTTTTCTTTTAAAAAATGTATTTAAAAAAAAAATTTATAATGTTCTAAATGCAAAAATATAAAACCTGTTAAAATAATACTTCCGATCTTGTTTGAAATGAACCATTGTTTAAATTATTCATTTGAAAACACCAACTCATGACTATTATCTAAAATGAAAAAAATAATTTTCGTTTATATTTCGAATAATTATACAACAAAAATACACATCTCATTTATCAACACGCTCCGGCGGAATTCCCCGATAGTAATAAATTGAAATAACGATTTGCGTTCATAATATCGAACGATGTATTAATAACGTTCGATTATAAAACACAGCGTTATATTAATGCGCCGTTTTAGTATCGTCAAAATCCGCTAGAGAGCGTCGATGCTCGGAATTTTACGACCGAACCTTACCGACAAAACGTGCGTCACTTTCCAAATGGACCGGCTTTACAAATAGGGCAATCACACGGTATTCTTTCTCTCTCAAAGTCAAACATTCCTCCGCCACTTTGTGGAACTGAAATTTTATTGCCTTGTAGAGATTTAGCGATACATTTAATACATTCACAACAGTCGCAGTCGCAATCGTTACCTCCGCGCGGTTGCGGGGCGCTGCCGCCAGCGAATGGACCGGCACGACAGATTGGACAGTCACAGGGGATTCTATCTCTTTCGAAATCGAACATCATGCCGCCTCGAGAACAAGTTGTTTTTTTGGCACCACCGTACGCGCCGTCACCACTGGGCTTGTTTGAAGAGAACGGTCCCGCTTTACATGTAGGGCAGTCACATGGAATTCTGTCACGTTCAAAATCAAACATAACACTATCTTTTGAAGTGTGACCCTAAATCGTCATTAACTGAAATTTTTAATAATTTATGTTATGTACGATTTTCAACAGTGCATTTAAATAAATAAGTTCTCAACGCATACGTACCTACAGTGGAATTTTGATTGATTGAGAAAAAAACTATTGTTTTGAAATGAAGACTAGAATTTTATAAACTGCTTAAATTTAAACATTATTAGTTACTGCTTTGTTTCTAAATATTTCACTATAGATACAGTACCTAATGCATTTTCTTTCGTTGCTGGATTTATCCTAGCTGGCTCTGAAGGAGTTAAGAAATAAACGTTTTCTTTTTGTCTACTATGATTGTTGAAGTAGTGTTTGTGTGGATTTAATTGCTTGAATTCAGGCAACCAGTATTACAGATCAGAATAAATTGGCATTTAATTGTTGTACACGTTTGGTCTTATTTTGTCAATTTTAGGCCTAAGTACAAGAGAATATACATCATCCTCTCTTCACTAATTTTTTTGTTTTTATTTAATTTTAATAATATTTCTATAGCAAAGACATTCGCTAATGTTTTACATCAAGAAAATGTTTTTTTTTCCAAAAAGTAAACAATAATACAAAATCAATTTTAGAATTAGGTACGGAATTAATTTCGAAACAATATCGTGTCGCCTCAAATCTGTAGAAGTGTACGGAATGTTTTTTCACTTGCCGATACAAAGTCGACTCGAATCGAAATCGTATTGGCAAGTTACGTTGAAACAAGTAAAATAAAACTAAAATTAAATATAATAGTATACATACCTATATATTTTGAATTGCTTACGAATTTCCGCTAAAGGAAAGTCGTTTTATTGAAAAAAAAAAAAAAATCTCGTAAAAAAAAAACAATAATTTGATATCCTCAATTATTACCCCCCCGCACCTATCTTCAGTTACCAAAAATACGTTACGGGGGAAGGTCATTCTTGCGCTGAACAACAATAGAAATATTTTTATTCAATTTATTTAAAAATTGATTTGCAATATGTAAAGTGATTTTATTTGAGTCAGTGATATAATTTTGTGTTAAATAAAGGTAACTTGCCAGTTGCCGTTCCAAAGATGCCGGTAAGCCCTCAGCTTCTGAGGATGTATGCGCCAGTCACATATTTTTAGTGTATTTGCCATATGGCACATACACTATTGGCGTCGGTCGGATGGTGGGACCTAGGGGTCGGACCAAAATTTCTCGACGTTTCATAGCCTCCTGAACACTTTGGCACCATTTTTAAAAATGTTTATATATATATGTATGTATATATATATATATATATATATATATATATATATATTTATTATATTTATATATTTTATATTGTGTGTACACGATAACTCTCGACAGACTTAATCGATTGAAACGAAATTTGGTACACACATTGGAACCCATCACCGCAAGAAGCCTATTTAAAATGGGCCCGATCGGACCATTTTCAGGGTTGTATTTAGGGGTTCCAAAAAGTTTTTGGGCCCAAAAATACCGAAAAATTTGTCAGAATCGTTTCAAAATTGAAATTTAACTCTTTAGTAAAGATTAAAATGTGCTGCTAAAATTTTAATAAAATCGGCCCGACAGGACCGGACTTTCAAATTTTATGAAAACACTAGTTTGTTGATACGGATTTACTTAGATATGGAAGGGTGTATTTAATTGGGTGTATTGATTAAATCCATGTCTAATATTGAAATTTAGAAAAATTTAATTATTTTAAGGGCTGTATTAAGGGGTTAAATTTTTTATTTTGTCAAAAAACAAACTTAAGTTTACATAATAATGCCACAATGCCTGTATTAGCAAATACACTATATTGTCGGCAGGGTTTTGGCACTGCGACCCGAGTTTTTATTTTAGCGTTTGCGGTTTCTTTAACGGTATAATATGCACTGTGCATTGTTTATTTTCAAATTATTGTGCGTAGAAGATTAGAGTTTCCACTGGACGAAAATACTAATAATGACACTGTCACATCATTATAATAAAGATAACTTTAAAAATTCTGAACGAATTATTTTTATATCAACTTTAAAATAAATAAAACTACTTTTAAACAAATACTAATTTTTAACTCGCGGTCGTCAAGAAATATCCATTATTAAAACCGCCAAATAAACAATGTAGTTTGTTTTTCGATTTTCCGTGACTGTACATATCTTGTCAATATATTTGAGTAGGTCGATACTCGATATTACATTTACTATAATCATACGATAAAGTTAATTATCGGATGATTAATTCAGATGTCCACCATAGCAATTCCCCCGACCCCCTTATCTATGATACCGTCCTGTCCGTGTCACTGGCTTTGTTTCCTATGGTACTGTGCTCCCGCTCCGCCACCGTGTTGCAGTCGTCTGTCAGATTGTCAAACTAGAGAACGATGGCAGCAATAAGCGGATTTATATTAATTTCTTTGATAATATGTTTATTTTATATGGTCGGATTTTTACAATTTCTCGTAAGTCAAGGAGAAAATCGCTGTGACATGACGTACATGTTCCAGTATCCACAATTTGTTGTAAGTAAATTTTTGAGGTTAAATTTTTTTTATTGTGATATATAAATAAAACACTGATTAATATAGTAAAATTCAGTGTATAATTTCATTTGCAAAATGATTTTTGAAATGCTTTACATTTATTTTCAAATACATTCATTTGCTTTCAGGAAATTTATGTGCCGGAAAATTTAAAATTTCCTCAGTATGGCCTGTATGCTTACAGTGAGGGCAGACTCACAGAGAAAGTACGAGATATGAAATTTTCAGGTGTTCCTGTCTTATTTATACCAGGCAATGCAGGATCTTATAAACAAGGTATTCTTTAACCCTCGTCTGTCGCTCAAAAAAAATCTGTTTTGAACGTGATTTGAGCGTTTCTTTTATATTCAAGCACGTTCTTTGGCGTCTGTGGCGTTACGCAAAGCCTTGGACTCGCGTCCAGGGTACCACTTCGACTTTTTCACAGTCGACCTAAACGATGAACTATCGGGGCTGAGCGGTGGACTTTTGTCATCGCAGGCAAAATTTGTAAATCATTCGCTTTACCGCATCCTTGAATTGTACCCAGAGCCGAAAAGGGATGGAAAAATTAAACCGAAATCGGTTATCGTGTTCGGCCATTCTATGGTAAGAAGTTTTAAATGCATCCGATTTTTTGACGCGTCGTTTGTCTTAAATGTTTTTTGTTACAGGGAGGTATAATCGCGCAAAATATTTTGGCAAATCCAGTCGACTCTAAAAATATCGACGTGTTGATAACTTTAGCAGCGCCTCATTTACGAGCGGCCATTTTGTTCGATTATTACACTGAAGCATTTTATCAAGACATTGACCAGAAATGGAAAATTAAATACCGTAACGAGACGGTTACGCTGGCACCGCATATCAAAAATAAAACTTTGGTTACGATCGGGGCTGGTCAAAACGATAAACTGGTCAACACGATGCTGACTCAATCTCAGTACAGTACAGTGCATGTAGCTGTAAGTATTAACAGTTTTTGCTTCTTGAAAAAATAATATAATTTTAAATAAGGGATGATTTTTGCAGTTTGCATTTTTTTTTTGTAAATAGTCGTAGCAAAATTGTTCATTAAAGAATGTCGATAGAACTTCTAATTATCAATTTTAATATTTCATAAAATTATTACCTGTTAACTGGGATAAGATATCTTATTTGCGTTGTAAATAATTTTATCTAATCTATGACAGGTGTGTTATTTAATGTGTCGGCAATACATTTAATCTTTAACGTTATTGAATTAATATTATTTTAACTCCAAAACTTTTCCCTAAAAAAATTAAATTGATGATTTTCCCCAAAAAGCGTGTTCTTTTTTATTTTTTAGGTATTTAACATTATTTTTGTTTGAAATTGATTTTCTAATGAATTTCCCGAGTATATATAAGTATCGTTTGTTTTTTATGATGTGAAACAGTAGCGCATCGACTTAAGCATTAATTTTTTTAAATTTCTACTTCTCTACTAATATTATAAATGCGAAAGTTTGTGTGCGTGTGTATGTTTGTTACCACTCAGCTCCTTAACGGCTGAGCGGATTTTCATGAAATTTGATATATAGTTACTTTAGGTCCTGGAATAGGACATAGGGTTCTTTTCATCCCGGAAAAATGTATAATTCCTTTGGAATAGTAACAAAACTTAACTCTGCAAATTTTTTTTTCATATTAGCGTATTGGCGGAATCCTACTAATATTATAAACACCACCAGCCCGCGGAAAAATTTCTCGCAAGGGGGGGGGGATAATAAATCATAAATTCATAGCACCCGGGCGAAGCCGGATTGGGCCGCTAGTAAAAAATAATATGATCCAATCGTAATAACGAATTTTTATATTAAAACTGCAAGCATACTACTACTAGGGGGCAGTATAGCCTAGTGGTTAGCATGCTTGGCGCCGCAACCTCTAGACTGGACTGCCGTGGGTTCGAATCCCACCTGCGCTCATGGATGTTTTGTGATGTTATTTAGTTTTAAGTTAGTTGTTATTTAGTGTAGTTGAAAGACGCTAATGACCTTAGATGTCGACGCGTCTATAATCTACAATAAATAAATGCAAGCATACTTTTTTTTTGGCTCGAATTCAAATTTGCTTTAAATCGATTGATCGAAATTGGAACCAGAATATGCTAGATTCACTGTGTGAATGTCATTTGTTTATTATTTTTGATATGCAGACGACCGCCATACCTCGCGTGCGTTTGTCAACGGATCATCTTTCAATTGTTTGGTGCAAACAGCTTGTGCTGGCGCTAGTGAGGTCGTTATTCGACTGCATCAACACGGACACGCGCCAACTGTCTACAGATTCGGAATACAGACACGGCGTATTCAGACATCACCTTGTACATGTGAGTTGGACAACAAATCAAAATTGTCAGTAAAATTGCACATTTTTTGTAATATTGTATAATCTGTTTTTTATTCAGAACAGCGGAACTAAGCCCCGACAGGCGTTACGCTACACCGAACCGGTTAAAATAAATCCGATAGGAGAATGGATTGAACGGCCGACAAGACAGTACACCATCGACATGCCACGCGGCACCGATAAACCGCAATGGTATATGATAAGGCTGCATCCGGGCATGGTGCATCATAAATACTTGTCGGTGCGAGCTACTAATTTAGAAGTTACCGATTGGATATTCATTTGCGCGGCAAACTCTGTCAGCAATCAGAGTAGAGTCTGGTGAGTGGTTCATTTGTTTAGTTAGGTTATGTATGAATAGTAAATTTTGTTGTAAAATTATCTTCACTGTTTTTGAAGCTATGCTTCTTAACGCACGTTTGATATAGGAGACCTAAAATATAAAAAAAAATTCGACTGATGACCAGTCCTATACTTCCCACCTAGTAAATATTTGCAAAAAATAAACACTCTTTTTTTATTCTTTGAGAAAAAAGCATGGCCCTCTTTTTTGTTTGGTGATCTACTGATGGCTAGCTTAATATAGCAAAAATCATGGTTACCTTGATTTACGTACAATTTTTATTTTTTGTAGTTAAATATTTTTTTTCTCGAAAACTGTACATTTTACAGAAAAAAAATATTTACATTTTTTTCATATTATAACATCTAGAAATCATTTATATTTTTTTTTACCTATGTGAATACGTGACATTGAGAACGTTTTTTTTAATATCTCAGGATCCACTGAACCGATTTGACTCAAAATCTAATCAGATCTAAGTTAAAAGCTGATAAACACATTAGAACAATCGGCATGGCCGTATGTTGTTCCGTTTTTAAGATATCGAAAGCGAAAAATTGACCACATACACACACACACACACATACATACACACACACGCACGCACAGACAGACATTAATCAGAAAATGATTTAAACGATTGCTAGGCAGGGATGTGAAAAAATAATCGATTTTTATATTAATCGATTATTTTTTTCTTATAATCGATTTTTAACAATCGATTTTTTTAATAATAATAATCGATTTTTTATAAATCGATTAATTTTTTAATAATAATAATCGATTTTTTATAAATCGATTATATAAATTACACTTTTAAATCGATTATATAAATTACACTTTTTTCATTTATTTTTATTTTTTTTATTAATATTAATATTAAGAAAGAATATAGGCTTTGGGAAAACCAATGCAGCCAACATTTACAAATAACACGTTTTAATCGATTTTTGTAAACAACGCCATCTGTGCGACGGATGAAAAAACGTAAAATAAGTTCAATACACGTAATCAGTCGGAAAACGGCGCCATCTGTATGACTGTTTTCGAATAATAGAAAAAATCGATTTTTCCACAAAAATCGATTATTTCTTCAAAAATCGATTTTTTACAAATCGATTTATATTGAAAAGAGAAAAATCGATTATTAAATAATCGATTTATATTGAAAAGAGAAAAATCGATTATTAAATAATCGATTTTTTTTACTCAATGTCACATCCCTATTGCTAGGGTCTCAAAACGTGAAGATCTGTTAAAATCTCGAAATATTTTTTTCGGACTAAATCCATAGAATCCCATAGAGGTGGGAAGTAAAAAACCTGTACAGTGCGTAAGAAGCATAACTTCTCTTGGGTGTCCCACGACACCTCATGACTTTTTTTTTTGTCTTCTAGTACTGAAGGGTACCATTTATCGCATAAATCAGAAATAGCGCCATCGGTGGATAACACCAAACGTAGAACATTGAATGTCGATTTAGAAGAACTGCACAAAGAACATCCGACGGCGACACACGTCGCAGTGAAGATTTTGCCGTCTTCAAAACAAGTATGATGTTGTTTTGTTTGGATTTTTGTTTTTTATTTGTTCGTTTTTGAATATCGAACTTTTGTTAGATGCGCCTCGACATCGACGTACACGATCCCGGAGTTCGCGAGATCGTCGTTGCAGCTCCCGCGTGGTATTCGTTTTCGTGGACAACTGTGATCGAGAACACCGCGCAAGGTTCGCTGCGCTACAAAGTCAAGTTGAACGGATTCGAACAGCTGCACCAGGCTTATTTTTTGAACGTCGAAGCAGCGAATTGCGGCCAGAAACAACACCACGCAGTGGCCACTTTGACTGTACCAGGACTGTCGCACGATTTACACGAATTTTTTACGTATGTTGGATTTTGTTGCTTTCATTTTAAAGTAGCACAGTAAACAAATGAACTGTCCATTGACAAAAAAATGACAGTAGGTACAAATGACAGTAGGCACAAAATGAAAAATTTAACCCTTAATACATCCTTTAAAATAATATTTTTTTCCTAATTTCAATATTATTATCAATGCAACCTCTATACCAAATTAAATACACCCGTCAGCAAATAAATCACTATCCGTAAACTAGTGTTTTCATAAAATTTTTAAGTCCGGTCCTGTCGTGCCGATTTTGTTAAAATTTTAGCAACACATTTTAATCTCTACTAAAGGGTTAAATTCCAATTTTGAAACAATTCTGAGATTTTTTTCGGTATTTTTGGGCCCAAAAACTTTTTTCAACCCCTAAAAACTACCCTTAAAATGGTCCGATTGGGCCCATTTTAAATAGGTTCTGTGCGGTGATGGATTCCAACGTGTCTACCAAATTGCGTTCAAATCAATGAAGTCTTTCGACAGTTATGCCGCGAACACACACACACATATATATATATACATTTCCAAAAATGGTGCCAAATTGTTCAGGAGGCTATGAAACGTTGAGAAATTTTGGTCCGACCCCTAGGTCCCGCCATCCGACCGACGCCAATAGTGTATGTGCCATATGGCAAATACACTAATAATAAATCCAGCAATTATTTTTTTTTTTCAGCGAAAATAGAAAAAGACCCATGCGTATAATTCTGCACAGTCCTAAACCGTTGGATTTCAAAAATGAAACGATAGCCGTTACGCTTACTTTAGAACCGGGCTGTCAGTATACTGTCAGGTATGTAATAGTTAATTGTGCTGGTTAAAAAAATTAAACAGTTGAATGTAAATTTAGTACTCAAATAAACAATTGATTGCCAGGTTGTCATTTATTAAATAGAAATAAAACAGCTGAATACGAATTGCACAGCACTAATTGAAACAGAGAGCAGTATAGCTTAGATGGTAGCGTGCTTGGCGCTGCAACCTCTAGACTGGACTGCCGTGGGTTCGAATCCCACCTGCGCTCATGGATGTTTTGTGATGTTATTTAGTTTTAAGTTAGTTGTTATTTAGTGTAGTTGAAAGACGCTAATGACCTTAGATGTCGACGCGTCTATAATCTACAATAAATAAATAAAACTAATTGAAACATGAATGAGAAACCAAATTTGTAGTTGTAAGCCATTTATTCTAAAAAATAATAATTTAAAAAAAATTAACCTTTAAGAATCAGCAGTTCAATTCTGGACACTTTGGCACAACTGACGCGTCATTACTCGCCCCAACTGTTGGCCAACATGGGAGCCGTTCTGTTGTTGGCGTTGCGCTGGCAACTTGCGGCCGCCGAAGGCTCCACCGAACAGAAGGCCCATTGTCCAGCTTTACATTCGGCCTTGTCGAGTGCAACGAAGCCTTACTATTTGATTACTCTCGCCAAGTTGGTCTCGAAAGTATTGAGGTAATTAAAAATAAATCTAAGAAGGCAGTCAAATCTGTCGGATTACACCAAATTTACTATTTTTGATGTGAAACATCTTATGTCGGGCTGTGAACAGCCGCGTGAGGGGAAATATGCAACGAAATTTATGGTCCGCTCCTTCGCTGCTGTTCTCCCCACCACTGCGGCACTCTCTCTCTCTCTCTCGGCTTCCGCGCGCTCGGGCACGGGAAGAGAGAGAGAGTATACATACGAACGTACTGTAAAGCAAAAGTATATGTATACACGTTTAGATATGTAATATAGATACTTCGCTGTGTATTTAGTTGCGTTTCTGGCTCAGGCGTGCTCAAACGCCGCAACCGCGTGTGTTACAGTGCAGTATATAGGATTACGTCAGCATAACAGTTAGTTGCTGCTTTTGAAAAAATATATACTACTACATAGAGAATACCACCGAGTTCAATAACGTTTTCTTTGATGTTTCACATCTGTCGGGTGTCCCGAGACCCACACCCTTTTTTTTTACATCGTTGTAAATACAATTGTTCTTTTACAGTTGGAAACCTTTAATGGCACTGTTGGTATTTCTTCCTCGGCCCGACGCGAATCAAATGACCGAGCAGAACATGGAATTCTTGCTTCTGCCTCTGCTTCTCTATTCGACGGCAACCGGTCTCGTGTATACGTTGGCGTTGGCGCTGTGGGCGGCCATTATCGTAAGCGGTTCCGCTGCAAATAAACTCGCATTGCGGTGAGACTCTCCTACCTACATCGAGTTATCGAGCGTTCGTAATCTGTCTTGATCTAATTAATGTACGGTCGCTTTGTAGGTTTTTAGCAAAAACTATAGCGGGTACGGTGAGCTGGTCAGACTGGCTGATGAGCGGTCTGCACCGATTGCCCTGCGCCGTGGCAGCCGTGTTGGCAGCTCTGTCCGTCAGCACTTGCGGTGGCCTCGCGCTCTGTCTCGCTATGATTTTCTACTTCCTCAAGGTATAAGTTGCAACGCGTTGCGTCGTCGATTTCACGCTTTTTCATCGAGTCATTAATTTGTTTTAGCTGACGAAAATGTACGAAGATTACCTGGAGAACTTTGTGTACCGATCTGTCAAATTTGTGGCGAGTAAAATTGGCGGGACGTATCTGCCAAAGTGTCTCAAATTAAATCAATCGACGAGCTCGAGCAAAACTACTTTGGTTAAGCGCGTGTCGTTCAAAGATGAACAGCCGTCGAAGGAAACCGACGAAGACGAGGACAGCACAAGTAAGGAAAATTTGACGGTTGAATTAAAAGAAACCGACGACAATAGAGAAAAGGATCTCAGCGATGAAGACTCGGAACGCGCCGACGATAAAGAGAAGTCGGACGGCGATAACGAGACGAGCGACGACTTAGACGAAGAAGTACAAAACGATTCGGAAGACAATGCCAAGACTGAACAGACGACGACTGACTCCGCTCAGTCGGATGACTCTAATAGCTCGGTACAAGTCATAAAACAGAACGATACGGGTTCTTCTACAGAAGAAAATCATGAAGAAGCGACGAATAAGACCGAGGATCCGTCGCTGGACACGATACATTTTCATTTTACGACATTCTTGATCTGGTGCTTGATTGCCGGATTAAACGTCCCTTCCGTTTTGACGTGGGCACATAATTTCAAGTAAGATTTTTTTTTTATAGACATGCGCACAAGAAACATACTTTGAGGTTAAAACGGTTACGGCTATGTTGTACAATTTTCAGATACAATACGATGTTGCAGCCTGATCCATCGTTTATCCCGAGTGTCGTAATGTGTGTCTGTGCGGCTGTACTGTGGCAAGTGGAAATGCCAAAACCGAATTTGTAAGTATTTTCTCCTATGACAAAATTGATTCCTCCGTAGATCGTGAATTTCGCGGCATATAATAAACTTGATAGTTGAGGATGACGCGATGCAATCTTTTTGAGAAGGAAAATAAAATACCAAATAATAATAATTTATTGCTGGGCGAAATCTCAAGTATTGAGAATGTTAATAATGACGCTAATGACCTCAGTTGTCGGGCGTCTATAATTTACAATTCATTCGAGAATGTTAATATATTTAAATACAAATTGAAACTCGCTCTCCTTTCCGAGCATAGGTTACGAAATGAGTTAATATTTTTCAAATTTCAGAAAATACTCAACCGAGCTCGGCTACGTACTGTACGTGTTGGCTCTAATAACGCTCATCTACGCGCCGATATCGGTGTACCGTCTAACTTATACTTTGAGTGTCGGTTTGATAGCCGTGACGGTACATCAGTTGCTCGCTCCGAACAGTCGGCGAGAGCAGGACGCCGACGCCGAGACGACCGTCGTCACCGAAGAACCGATGAGCAAGCGGTTAGATTTAATAAAAGCAAAATGGGAATAATCGAATTTTAATTAGATTAATAGAATTGGCGGTGGAACTCCGTATTTAAATTATTTCACTAAACAAACGAATACGGTTCCATTGTCTTTACTCGAAGCCGAGTAACGAATAGAGTGATGCTGGGGAACGCGCTCCGAGGGAACGCCATTAAACAGTTTTGAACGGATACTAAAGTAAACTTTCAACTGTTTTTTAATGTAGGGTAAGCAATTATCGACACGCTCCGGCTGAATCTGCTCATAATAATAGGCCAGGGGTCGGCAACCTTTTGAGACGGAAGAGCCAAAAGTTACAATTTACAAAATTTCCCAGTTTTTAAAGAGCCACTAACATTTTTATTTCAATATTATGGTATTTGATTAGGATTAGGTATATAAAAAAAAAGTTCTGACTGCGACCGTTGACGACACAGTGCACCAATAACTAAACAAACAGAACAGTGTTGCCACATTTAAAAAATGTCAGCTGTCCGTATGCTTTCTACTCCACCTATTCTCACTGTTCTCTGTTGAGTGTTTTTATCCTGTTTAAAGTTTTTTTTGCAGTATAATATTTTTTATGAGTTTTGAAAATAAAATAATATAATTATTAATATTTGCGCATGGAACTGGAGAGCCGCATCTTGACATCATAAGAGCCGCAGGTTGCCGACCCCTGTAATAGGCTGTTTTAACCTCAAATATGCATCCATTGTAATAATGAAAACATTTGCTGTAAAAATAATTGAAACGCTATTGTTATCAGAAAATTCCGCTAGAGTGTGTTATAATTGTTGAAAATGGCAACTGTTGTTTTCATTTTGAAACTAAAATTATGTATTGTTGTGATTTGAATAATTTTTTTGGCTCAATTTATTTATTTTTTAAATATTAAAAGTGAGGAAATCGATACAGAGTTTCACTTAAATTGTGTGTCTCGTGTTTTTTTTCCACGTGCTTTTGATTGTAAAACAAAATTTTCTGAAGCATTTGTTTGAGTGTAGAAAAATTAATATTTTTTTAATTCGTATCATTTTTTGATGATACATTGCATTGCTAGTCATTTATTTTCTTCATTTTTTGTTTACTTTTTGAAAATATTTTTTATTATAATAATGCTTACTGCTCAATATGTTTGAAAATTTAACAAAACCGTTCGTCGGAAGTTAATCGTAACCACTGAAATACGGGCTTGAGAATAGCCGAGACTGTAGCAATGCTGTTGTTTACATGGCGTTGCTATGGTTCCTCTATTACAAGTCCCCAGTTCTCGGGTTCTAGCCCGAGAGCTGGTAAAAGTGTTAATTGGATTTTCAATTTATTATTAAAAAAAAAATAATGAATTGAAAATATGAATTGGTGCTAGGCCCAAATAACCTTAGCTGTTGGTGGTCTTTAAAACACACACACACCACTGAAATACAGTAACGCTGGAAAGCCCACTCCCTATAGACCTCGCGTGGCGAAAGATGAAGCCACCGCGTCATAGTAACGCGAATGCATTGTGCCCGTCTTCTAGCTTGCTATTGGCTGTTTTGGAGATCCATGAGCGTTGATAGGTGGAATTTAAACAATAAGGTGTTCACTAGCATATTATTGATGACGTGCCTGGCTTCATCTCTCACCGCGGGCACTCTACCGCTTTGTACGTGGAAAGCGAGTTAAGACAGACATAGTTAATAGGGCTACCTGTCCTTGTTCCACTACAGTTTTAATAGTCTGTACGACAAAGACAGGTGGCCCTGTTAACTCTGTCTGTCTTTACTCGCTAGCGGTGCGTCAGTTTACGTTCCAGAATTTCTATATTTCAGTGATCGCAACTAAGAAATTTGAAATAAAAAAAATTACAGTAACTCAAGTTACTGTACTACATAGGTTTTGACTTAATAATATACATCTTTGATGTATAATAAATGTTAGTTTTATATTTTACGATACTTTAAAAATGGCGAGACGTGTCAACACGGCCATTTCTAAAAGCAAAATTATAAATAATGATTTATTTTTTTATTTTTAATATTGACATGAACAATTTTTTTTTCTTTTATTAATGTACAAATGATAAACATGATTCATGACATGTTAAAAAATTTACATTTTTAAGTAGGTATCTTTAATCGTTCAGTATTTGTATAGAATATTTTTAAATTTAACCCGCTGTAACCGTGATGGGGTGCAACATGTCGAAGGCAGCATAATTTTTAACATTTCTAAATTATGTTCTCTATTTTCTTGGGAATTTATTCCAAGTACCGAAGTGTGACGCCTTATCACGTTAGTGATTTTTGACTTTGAATAGTTCCTTTTATTAGACCTAAGTTATTGTAAAAACAAAGTATTTCAATATCTAAATAGTCAATGTGAACCCTTAACTTACGATTAATTACTCTGGGAATGTCAATCACCAATCGTGACGCTGGCGTCGACATAGTACGTAATGAAGCAAAACAAAATCAAGTAGGTTTGCAATGTATACTTTGATTTGAAATGAAACAAAATAGCGCTCCTACTTTTCGCACATGCGCAATTGAAAAACGTATTTATTAATAGTTTAAAAAAGTACAATTCTTTAACGGATCTCGGTCAAATAATTAATCATACGGTAAAAATTGACAATTTGTTAGGCAACTTAAAATTTTTAGATCGAAACAATTTCTGTGTACGATATTATTTTGTTTTTGTGCATCTGTTCATGTCGTAAATGACGAAATAGTAGGCTAGACTTTGACCGTTTTTGCTTCACTTAGCCAAGTGGAACGCACCTTTAAGGTTAAGGTGCGTTCCACTTGGCGATCGCAACGCCTACAACGACCAAACGTAATAAGCGCGGTCATAAGGCGTGAGCGTAGTGGGCGCAATGGTCGCCAAGTGGAACGCACCATAACTGACCTCCGGCGAATACTTGAATCGATTGTTTTATATCGAAGGAAAGTTATATCGAACAGTATTACTATGAAGGCATCTTGTGAGATTTGTTATTTTGTCATTTATGGTATTTTTAAATTGATAAAAGTTTGTCATTACAACGTGTTGTAATTTAAAGTTTTGTAAATAAAATAAAATATTAATGATATTCAAATGTTATTTTTTATTTAACAATTGAACGCGCTTTTTTTGATTTTAGTACGTCAGTGGTTTTTATTGAAAAAATTCGACTGATAACCAGTCCTATACTTCCCACCTAGTAAATATTTGCAAAAAATAAACACTCTTTTTTTATTCTTTTAAAAAAAGCATGGCCCTCTTTTTTGCTTGGTGATCTACTGATGGCTAGCTTAATATAGCAAAAATTATTGTTACCTTGATTTACGTACAATTTTTATTTTTTTTTAGTAAAATATTTTTTTTCTCAAAAACTATACATTTTAGAGAAAAAAAATATTTACATTTTTTTCATATTATAACATCTAGAATTCATTTATTTTTTTTTTACCTATGTTAATACTAGTGATGTGCCGGATATCCGTATCCGCGGATATCCGAGGGAAAAGAAAGATCCGTATCCGTTAGTTTTTTGGCGGATCTTTTACCTTATCAATTTTCAACTCATAGATAAAATTTTATATATATAGGTGATTAGGTAATAATGAATAACAGTTAAATTCCATTCAGATTATTTTTTAATATCGTGGTCAATAACTTTTTCCCATAACAGATAGTCTCTTTCCAAAGGTCGATGTGCAATATTTAGTATTTACCGCCGCGTACTCTAAGAAAGTTAAGATCCGTATCCGTATTCGCGGATCTTGAGACCAAATATCCGTATTCAGATCCGTATCCGCGGATATACATTTTTAACGATCCGGCACATCACTAGTTAATACATGACATTGAGAACGTTTTTTTTAATATCTCAGGATCCACTGAACCGATTTGACTCAAAATCTAATCAGATCTAAGTTACAGGCTGATAAACACAATAGAACAATCGGCATGTCCGTATGTTGTTCCGTTTTTACGATATCGAAGGCGAAAAATTGACCACATACACACACACATACAGACATCAGTCAGAAAATGATCTTAAACGATTGCTAGGGTCTCAAAACGTGAAGATCTGTTAAAATCTCGAAATATTTTTTTCGGACTAAATCCATTACTTCCCTACCATAGTAGAGGTGGGAAGTAAAAATAATACACTGTTTTGATAGACAAGTAAAAAGGGAGAAATAATTCTACCAAATTAATGTCCGTTTGTTTATGATATTTTTGGTTAACAAAATTTGGAATACGGCCAGAAAAACGAAAAACTTGTATGGATTGAATAATTCCTATTTTATTTATGTATTACAGTATTCTTATATAATATTATTATATAATTTATATTATTTTGTTTATTTATTTATCTGAGACGTAAAAAAAATCATTACATAAAATATATTAAGGCATTTTGAATCAAAGTTGTCTTCAAAAACAGTTGCTTGTTGAAAACTCATTTTAAATTCGTTAAGGTGTCAAAATTTTCTAGTAATTTGTTTATTTAAAAAATATACTTTTCCAAAAAACATGTTTAGGCCTTTAGCTTAGACGAAAATCAAGAAATTATGTACTTAAAGAACTAATTTAACAATTTTTTGGGACTAAATTCTCGTACAACAACAAACATGCCAGAACAGGTATTTGTTAAAAAGTTTTTATTTAAGAAATTTCTCCCATGGTGCGAAGATTCACAATATTCAATTTTTATTTTACAGTGGTGGCCAAAAAAATAGTTTTTATGATTTTTTGTTACGTAACTGCTGTTTATTTGATTTTTTCTAGTTTTGTGTGGTACATTATATAATATCTGAAATTAAAACTTAAAGCGTAGACGCCTGTAGGGTTTCTAAAGGAAAGAAACCTATTTGCTACTTAACTTAAATATATATTATAATGTTTTACAAATTCCCAGCTATTTAAATCAGGAAATTAATTTACGGAATGATCAAAATAAGACTCGACTCAATGGCGTATGAAATTTATTTGAACAAAATACATGCAAGTCTTCATGGTTCCCGGGCTTGTAGGCCGTGGTCCGGTGGTATTTCTACCTGACGTTTCGTCTACAACTGCGGTAGACATTGTCAAAGGCGATGTGGCAGCGGTCGAAGTGTCCTCCTTGGCGACTCACAGGTCAGTGTGTCAGTGACTGGTGTCCTCCCTTCTTTTATGCCTAGTACCAATGTGTTCTCTGCTCGGTCGTAGTCCGTCTCTCGGACTACGACCGAGCAGAGAACACACTTGCATACATACTAGGCATAAAAGAAGGGAGGACACCAGTCACTGACACACTGACCTGTGAGCCGCCAAGGAGGACACTTCGACCGCTGCCACATCGCCTTTGAGAATGTCAACCGCAGTTGTAGACGAAACGTCAGGTAGAAATACCACCGGACCACGGCCTACAAGCCCGGAAACCACGGAGACTTGGAACAATGCGGGCCGTGAAAGCTTGCACACCTGGATAAAATACATGCAATTACGCACTTTGATTTGTAGTCCAAAGTTCCCGAAGAAATATGTCGATCCATCCGGGCAGAATTATTACGGAGCGCTGCAGTAGGACGCTGTTCTCCGGCAGATGCAAATGTATTATTCGAAGCTGCGATAGCAGAACAAATTGAAAAATCTAGTGCGCGGTTCGCGAAATCCACTGAGAAATTCCTTCAACAAAAAGGGTAAATAATAAAATCTGCATAAAGTACGATCAATGTCGAAACTAAGTTACTCCTTTTTGATGTGAAACATCTTATGTCAGGCTGTGAACAGCCGCGTGAGAGGAAATATGCAACGAAATTTCTGGTCCGCTCCTTCGTTGCTGTTCTCCCCACCACTGCGGCACTTCTCTCTCGGCTTCCACGCACTCGGGCTCGGGAAGAGAGAGAGAGAGTATATATACGAACGTACTGTAAAGCAAAAGTATATGTATACACGTTTAGGTATGTAATATAGATATTTTGCTGTGTATTTAGTTGCGTTTCTGGCTCAGGCGTACTCAAACGCCGCAACCGCGTGTGTTACAGTGCAGTGTATAGGATTACGTCAGCATAACAGTTAGTTGCTGCTTTTGAAAAAATATATACTACTACATAGAGAATACCACCGAGTTCAATAACGTTTTCTTTGATGTTTCACATCTGTCGGGGGTCCCGAGACCCACACCCTTTTTCTTTCTTTTTGTTTTGTTAAACAATCGACAAAAGTTCAATATTTCAAAATGACACATTGATATCTGATACACTTATAAAACTATATTATAATATATTCGATGAAGCTGATTGTTGAAAATTCACCGAAATTATTGACGGCTTTGCAGCAATGTGCCAGAAAACTTAAATTTACAAATAAAAGAAACAGTGTCAAGCGCTCTAACATCGGCAAATAAACAAGTGCTCGGAGCGTTAGATCAAGCCAACCGAAATGTGGCGGAGGCACTCGAAAAAGCCAACAAGGACATTGAGGTGGCACTTCTGCAAGCTATCGGAGAGGTAATTAAAGTTTTATTTATTTGATATTTTCTAAAAACATGTTTGAATATTTAAAGAAATGAAATTACAATAAACGTTTCCCTTAAGGATGCTTCAGGCGTAGTTGGTGTTCCGGTCGGCACTCCAGCCGGTGGTGCGGACGACGGTGCAGGATGCACTTGCAGCCCCGAGTGCGTCTGTGAAGAGGCGATGCCCAACCCACCTCCTTCTGGTTAGGATATTTATATTTCTCAATATTTTTTGATGTGAAACATCATGTCGGGCAGTGAACAGCCGCGTGAGGGGAAATATGCAACGAAATTTATGGTCCGCTCCTTCGCTGCTGTTCTACCCACCACTGCGGCACTCTCTCGGCTTCCGCGCGCTCGGGCACGGGAAGAGAGAGAGAGAGTATACATACGGATAAGACTGCGGTACCACCAAAGCTGAACCCATCCGATTTTCTTTCTTTTTTTGTAGCATGGGATGGCAGTCCTGCTGGTGAACCGCCGAAACCTCCTTCAGCAGCAGCAGGCGCAGACGACGGTACAGAATGCACTTGCAATCCTGAGTGCGTCTGCGAAGAGGCTGCGCCCCGGCCACCTCCTTCCGGTTAGCTTATTTTCATTTCTCAAAGTGCCCCTCTGTTACAATCCCCCGGTTTCCAGCTTCTAATCCGAGGACAGGCAAAATAATCAATTGGATTTTCTATTTATTATTAAAGAAAAAAACAATAATTTGAAAATATGAATCCTGGCTGATGGCGGCCGTTAACAAACAAAAAATATCCAAGTGTGCAAGCTTTCCTTGGCGGCTCACAGGACCTGTGAGCCGCCAAGGATGACACTTCAACCGCTGCCACATCGCCTTTGAGAATGTCTACCGCAGTTGTAGATGAAACTTCAGGTAGAAATACCATCAGACCACGGAAACCATGAAGACTTGAAACAAAAAATATGTTGTGAGTTGAAATTTTCCACTTTCAGACGTTTCAAATCTAATTGTAATTTTTTTTGTAGCGTGGGGACCCACTACTGGTTCAGCGCCGACACCTCAAGTAGCAGGCATAGACGACGGTTCAGGATGCACTTGCAACCCCGAGTGCGTCTGTGAAGAGGGGGCGCCCAACGCACCTCCTTCCGGTTAGTTTATTTTTATTTCTCAAATTGTCAAAATAAAATAGACAAAATAATATTAAGGGTATAGTAGATTGTATATCTCTATTGGCGTAATAAGGTATAATGCTGACGAGTGCGTGCATATGTTATGTATGTTCGTGATTGTGAGGAGTTTTTGTGTTACATTCCAAATTAAATTAAAGAAAATAATTATTCGATACGATAAATAATAGTTTTATACGGCTGAAATGCAATTGAAAAATTTTTTCGTTGGAGAGCAGCCAATTATATAATTGTTTCGAAACATATTGGAAAAATTCTTTGTTTCTGAAGCATATAAGGAGAATATTAATTTAGCAATCATATATAACGGTTGAGTATTGTAAGCTCATTTCGCCGCGAAAATGGAAAGGTTCAGGTTAGAATCCCGACTGTGACCACTGGTTGGTAAAATGATTTTTTCCAATATGTTTCGAAACAATTATATAATTGGCTGCTCTCCAACGAAAAAATTTTTCAATTATTCGATACCGCATTTTCCTTGCAATGTATGATGGCTAACACCGTTTCGATAAAAAAATATTTCGACGCTTCTGTTTCGGTACCTTGTGAAAAGTAGGTACTGATATTAATGAAATAAAAGTCTAAACTGTGTTTTGATTTTGCTTACAGCATGGGCAGAGCCGTGTGCTCCGGGAGCGCCACAAGCAGGTAAGGCACAAACAATCCACCGGAACCATACATCAATCACATTACATAAATGAAATATGGATGCAACGAATAGCCACGGAGCTTAAAATCGCATTTTTGATGTGAAACATCTTATGTCGGGCCGTGAACAGCCGCGTGAGGGGAAATATGCAACGAAATTTATGGTCCGCTCCTTCGCTGCTGTTCCCCCCACCACTGCGGCACTCTCTCTCTCTTGGCTTTCGCGCGCTCGGGCACGGGAAGAGAGAGAGAGTATACATACGAACGTACTGTAAAGCAAAAGTATATGTATACACGTTTAGGTATGTAATATAGATACTTCGCTGTGTATTTAGTTGCGTTTCTGGCTCAGGCGTGCTCAAACGCCGCAACCGCGTGTGTTACAGTGCAGTATATAGGATTACGTCAGCATAACAGTTAGTTTCTGCTTTTGAAAAATATATACTACTACATAGAGAATACCACCGAGTTCAATAACGTTTTCTTTGATGTTTCACATCTGTCGGGGGTTCCGAGACCCACACCCTTTTTTTATTTCAAACAATTTCAGGAAGAGCCGCCGCCCCGGTGAAATTATGCGAGTGCGGGGACTGTGAATGCTGCGGCTGTGCCGGCATGCCGAGTGAGGTAGCTGCGGCAGCGGGCATGCCGAGCGAGGTGGCTGGACCGGAAGGCTCGTGCACGTGCAGTCCCGAATGCGTCTGCGAAGAGGGTACTCCAACAGCTCCCCCATCAGGTACCGTTTGTGTAGTCGGCTAGCATCGTTTTATTTCATCAAAGCTACGTTGTCGTAGAGCATTTTCTCTCATGTAAATATTTTACGGCAGCTGATTTTACGATCGTCAATTATTCGTTACTGTTTTGTTTACAGCGTGGGCGGATGCGCCTGCACCTGGGGATGCTCCTGCAGAGGAAAAGAAACGTGAGTTTTGATAATTTTTATTATCAAATTATTTCCGTTAAGTCTTCGATTGGACATGCGAGAAATTATAATATTAATTCATGTTTTTTATTTAGTATCTGCAGAGTTATTTTTGTTATTTTATAAAGTCGTATTTTTTACTTCTTCAGCTAAAAGTGGATACGTGTGCACCTGCGAGGGCGTCTGCGACTGCGGCAGATGTGAAGACGAAAGTAAACGGGAAGGCGGAGGTGCAGTAGCAGAGGGAGGAGCCCCAGCCCCTCCCAAAGGTGCGGGTCAATTTTAATACAATTTGATAAAATTATTGTTTTCCAAGTGAAAACTTCTTACTTTTTCCTGGACAATGAATAAGTCTGATACTAGCCTGTCTTTTTTGGGTTAGAAACTTCGCGCGTTTTAATTCCTCAAAAATAAACGCGCATTTATTCAATATGCCTCCAGGTGATGAGCGCCAAAAAGGCACTTCAATTAGTAATTCGAGGCATTTGGCTTGCGTTCAGTGCCCGGCTCTGCCGTAATCGTTTGAAGAATGATTTATTTTTATTTCGTAGCTAAAGGAGGTTACGTGTGCACTTGCGAAGGAGTCTGCGACTGCGGCAGGTGTGAGGACGAAAGTAAGCGCGCAGGTGGTGGAGAAACACAAGCCGGTGCCGGAGGTGCAGGTTAGTTTTTTTATCGATAAAACTATTGTTGATATTTCCAACAAACGTCAACTGATTTTATCCAAGTGTGCAAGCTTTCACGGCCGGCATTGTTTCAAGTCATGGTTTCCGGGCTTGTAGGCCGTGGTCCGGTGGTATTTCTACCTGAAGTTTCGTCTACAACTGCGGTAGACATTCTCAAAGGCGATGTGGCAGCGGTCGAAGTGTCCTCCTTGGCGACTCACAGGTCAGTGACTGGTGTCCTCCCTTCTTTTATGCCTAGTACCAGTGTGTTCTCTGTTCGGTCGTAGTCCGTCTCTCTGCTATTGGTCAACTGCGCTGTGTGTAGTGTAGTCCACTACACACAGCGCAGTTGACCAATTACAGAGAGACGGACTACGACCGAACAGAGAACACACTGGTACTAGGCAAAAAAGAAGGGAGGACACCAGTCACTGACCTGTGAGCCGCCAAGGAGGACACTTCGACCGCTGCCACATCGCCTTTGAGAATGTCTACCGCAGTTGTAGACGAAACGTCAGGTAGAAATACCACCGGACCACGGCCTACAAGCCCGGAAACCATGAAGACTTGGATCAACTGATTTTGTTTTGTTCGGTTTTAAACAGGTGAAGGAGGTCACGCGAAATTCTGTTTCTGCCCCGAGTGCAAATGCAGTCCATGCGCCGATGCGCCGGAACTGGTCGGCCTGGTGGTACACGGCAACGGCTGCGCATGCGACACCTGCAATTGCGACCCTTGCTCGCTAATCACCGACATTCCGCCCGCACCGCCCGAAACGATCGGCGACGCGGCGACCGGCATGTGCGACTGCGATCCGTGCACGTGCGTCGATTGTCCGGACAAAACGTGCGGCTACACAAACCTTTGCGACTGTCCGAAGTGCGTGTGCGAGACATGTCCGGACAGCATGCCGAGGACACACGGACTCGACTGCGACTGCGAGATATGCCAGTGCCTAGACTGTCCGATCGGACCGAAATGCGAGTGCAGCCCGTGCGAATGCGCCGAGTGTCCGGACAAGAGGTACGCAGGAACCGGAGCGGGGAGATGCGATTGTCCGCCGCCGTGTCTGTGCGATCCGTGCCTCGACAAGAACGTCGGCATTATGAAAGGTTGCGACTGTAAGCCGAAATGCCTTTGCGACCCGTGCCTCGACAAGAACGCTCGCCATTCGAAAGACTGCGACTGCAAGGTATGTCAGTGCGAATTGTGCGCGGGGGCCGACGACGTGGGGAGACCGGCGGGCGACGGCTGCGACTGCGCCGTGTGCTTTGCAGTTCCGTGCACTTGCGGCGGCGGAGCCGGTCCCAGAGAGACGCCCGTCGTGGTGGAAGAGTGCGACTGTTCGATCTGCCTCTGTGATCCGTGTACGCGCGTCACGCCGAAACTGAAATGGGACCAAGTCCAGGACGACAACGCCGAACCGTGCGATTGTCCTGTCTGTTTCTGTTCGCCTTGCAGCGGTTCTCAAGGCGTCAAATTCGCAGGCGGCGGTGGCCAAAAAGAAGACGGTGGTAAAACGTCCGATTTCGTCTGCAGTTGCAACGTCTGCGAGTGCGAGGCGTGTCCTGACAAAAGTCGTCAGTCGTCTCCAGTCGAAGCAAAGAAATCGGAACCGACGCACGGTTTCGATTGCAAATGCGAACAGTGCTATTGCGAAAGTTGCGCCGACAAAAAAGCCAAAGTCGCAGCGCCGGCCGTGTCACAGCTATCGACAAAACCGCACGGCTTCGACTGCACCTGCCAACAGTGCATTTGCGAAAAGTGTCCCGACGAAAAACATAAAGGGGGAGCAGCCGCACTGACGCCGCAGCTACGGACCGGCGGCGCTGCCGCAACCTCCGGCGGCATGTTCGACTTTGAACGTGAAAGACTTCCGTGCGACTGTCCGACGTGCAGGAGCGGTCCGTTTTCAGCCGGCGACGCGGTGACTTTTCCGAAAAAAAGTGCACCTCAAATGGTGGCTAGCACCGGCGGCGGAGGCTCTAAAAACGGCGGCGTGATGTTCGATTTCGAAATGGATCGGATACCGTGCGACTGTCCGGTATGCCAGAGCGGTCCGTTTCCAGGGGGCGTAACACCTGTAATCGGAGTAAGGACTCTTGCATTTAATTCACCGCGGCCAATAAGTACTATTACAGCCAGAGGTAAGGATTCGTGTTAGGATTGTAGAATCGATGCGACGAATGCGATAACTGTATTTATTTTTAAATGTTTCAGCAAACACCGGAGGTGCCGGAGGAGGAATGTTCGATTTCGAACGAGAAAGAATACCGTGTGATTGTCCTACATGCAAGAGTGGGCCTTTTTCGAATTAAATATCTCAAGTTTGATGAGCTTACACGGAAGCTTATGTTACTGTTCTGCAAAAAACTGATTTTAGAACATTGAAATGTACTATTTATGGGCATATTAAAAAAATCATTGGTGCCAAATTTTATTGATTTTTTTACAGTGAAATCTTGCTTATTAACAGAAACCTATTAGATTTTCAATTTATTATTAAAAAAAAAAATAATGAATTGAAAATATGAATTGGTGCTAGGCCCAAATAACCTTAGCTGTTGGTGGTCTTTAAAACACAATACAATACAACAGAAACCTATGACAGACAGATGAGTGTCTTTAATGGACGATTTTCCAAGAAACTATTATCTTAAAGTGCACTCTTTGCCTCACTATATCATAAAAGAAACAAAATTTTTCTTTGAAACAAACGAACCCTGTTAAAGCGACAAAATATTATTAAACGAGCAAATCTTGTATAATATATGTACCTATATAAATATTTTCTCGAAAACGGCTCTAACGATTTTGATCAAATTTACCGAAAAGGGGTTTCGGGGGCAAAAAATCGATCTAGCTAGGTCTCATCCCTGGAAAAAATCGTTTTCTTATCGATTTTATCATTTTAAAAAACATTTTTTTTAACAAAATTAAGAAAAATCGCAGGATAGTGGACAAAATATTGAATTTATTTAATTAAATGTACGACGTTTCGTCTATATATTTAGACTTTTTCAAGTACACAAAAAAATAACAATATTTATGAAAATTAATATTAATTACTAACCATAGCAATTAACATAAGATAGGGTACATAAGACAAAAACATGGTAACATGTAACAAATTATGTTGACTATAAATTTTAACAATCAATAATAATAATAATACACGTTAGTATAATTTCATAACATAATTATATTGACTACTTAAATTTTGAGTGTCTGTTCTATAATTGATTGAATTGTTTTTTCTAATAAAACACATTTCACTGATATTGCGTTTCTTCCAATTTGACTCTTTATTTAATATTTGAACTTCATTGAAAAGAAATTTATGCCCAGTGTCGAAATGATGAGATGACAACGCCGTCTTATTATCACTTAATAAGTTTATGTTTCTACAGTCCATTTTGTGCTGATAAATTCTATTTTTTAATAACTGTTTTGTTTGTCCTATATATATAAGTGATAATAAGACGGCGTTGTCATCTCATCATTTCGACACTGGGCATAAATTTCTTTTCAATGAAGTTCAAATATTAAATAAAGAGTCAAATTGGAAGAAACGCAATATCAGTGAAATGTGTTTTATTAGAAAAAACAATTCAATCAATTATAGAACAGACACTCAAAATTTAAGTAGTCAATATAATTATGTTATGAAATTATACTAACGTGTATTATTATTATTATTGATTGTTAAAATTTATAGTCAACATAATTTGTTACATGTTACCATGTTTTTGTCTTATGTACCCTATCTTATGTTAATTGCTATGGTTAGTAATTAATATTAATTTTCATAAATATTGTTATTTTTTTGTGTACTTGAAAAAGTCTAAATATATAGACGAAACGTCGTACATTTAATTAAATAAATTCAATATTTTGTCCACTATCCTGCGATTTTTCTTAATTTTATTATAATCACGATGGACACGATTTCTAATATAAATTTTTTTTAACGTTATAAAACAGTGTCGTATGGTGAGTAGGCTTTGGAAAAAACAAACTATTTTCATTATTTATGTCAAATTACTCTGACAGTCAATCTTTAACTTATTAAAATAATCAGTAATTATTTGAAAATATGTAGGTACATACGTTATGTAGTATGACGTATAATAATATTATCTACTTATAGGTATGTAATTTTTTTTCTTAAAAACGACTAACGATTTTGATGAAATGGGAACTTTAAGTACTATTTTTTTTGAACTCATCCGAGCAAAGCTCGGTCACCCAGATATTATTATGTAATAAGAAACCAGATATGAAATCACTTAACATATTTATTTTTCAAAATTTACAATGACGAAATCGAAATAAAAAAATATACGTTAAGAGACATATTCAAAAATATGAAAACAAAATCAACACTGACGTGAAGACAAATATATAAAATTTCCAATTATGTTAATTTTACATTCATTCATTTAAAAATGCAGTTTGTTATAAAATTATATTTTCAATATTTTTTTAATAATAAAACATTGAAAATAAAATAAACTGATTGTATTAAATACTTAATTAAAAATAGTAACATACTATAATTATATTATCTTTATATTTTATTATTTTTTTTTTTGGTTTTTAAGTCGAAATATCTACATAAATCAGTATCTTGAATTTCAAAATGTGTTTTTGTAAATACCATCTTTTTAATTGTTGCAAATTATAAATTTAAAATTGCTATAAATGCTATCAAAATACCACTAAGATCATTGCTTTTTGCCATTCTCGATTACAAAAAAAAAATTTTTTTGCAAGGCTTCTTTCTCATGACACAATTTTTTTTAATGTCGCCTACTGTTACATAATTTAAAAAATAAATTTCGATTTATCCATATTTATTTAAATATCATTATTGTACTAAACTTAAACAAAAAAATACTATACAATTATTTTAATACAAAGTATTTTAAGTCACAATAACAAAAGACAAATCAGTTATGAACTTTAAATTCGTCAAAGTGTATGAATTTCAAATTCATAATGGCGGATAATAATCGACAGCGTACCGAAGCGGCTCAAAATAACAAACGAGTGAACGTAACTATAAAAGCTCGTAGAATGAAGTGGCAGAACGGATGTGAAATGATAAAAGTAATGACAAAACTGAAACTGGTAACGTTCAAACTTCAAGCTGGCAGCTGCAGTTTTTTGCCTTTCAAAACTGAAATAAAAATAAAACAAATTTAACAACCCATAAATTATTCCGAATTCCAACAGGGGCGCCGCTCATCGTTACAATTTGTCAACAACTATAGACTTCATCCAGCAGTCTATATTTCACTGCAACGGAAAGATATAGCACTGCTGGTCGCGCATGCAGTGGAATTCAATCACCGCTGTACATTTAAAATATGTGAAACATTTTTATAGCTTAAATCTTTTATTTATTGAACTTAACAAATTTATCAAAATAAAATCTAGCCTAAATCACTTAGGGATAGTGTAGCTTTCTATTAGTAAAAGAATTTTTTAAATCGGTGCAATAGTTCCAGATATAATAATTTATGACTTATTACAACGCCGCGAGACATTCTCCCCCTGCGAAGATAATAATAATTTTTAGAATCGGTTCAGTACTTCGAGAGATAATAATTTACAATTTAACACAATTTACCCTAATTTTCCCTTGTTTACCCAAATTTACCCTAGTATACCCTAATTTCTTGAATTTACCCTAGTTTTCCCTAAATACCCTAATTTACTCTTATTTAGCCCCCTTTGCCTTAAGTTACCCCAATTTACCCAAATTTTCGTTTTTTTAAAAAAAACAAAAAAATTAATTTTTGGTGTCATGAAATTTCAAAAAATTATAATTATTGTCAAAGAAAGAATATAACAAAAATAAAAAATGTTATAAATAAATATCATGTAGAATTTAGAAAAAAAAACGTCAAAAATTGTATGATGCCATGAGTTTCCGAACCCAAGTCCCCATGCATAGAAGGCTAAAGTGGTACCACTACTCTGCGGATGAACTTGTCTAGACAGCCGTTGTTACTGATATATGTATAACTTAATATACCCGGACAATTAATTTATAAATTATTTATCCAGTACAATATAAGTGCCGCAGTGGTGGGGAGAACATTTCGTTGCATATTTCCCTTCACGCGGCTGTTCACAGCCCGACAAGATGTTTCACATCAAAAACTCGAAAAATATGCATCGCAGCTGAGCTATTTTCGATGAGCGACTTTCCTGAAGGTTTCATCGAAGACACGTACCTTTGGTTATATATAAATAGAAGAAATCGCAGTATAAAACAGTCTGTACAACCCCGGCAACTATAGCAATCAAATCGTAATGATCTTCGGCCAAGTAGCGATAAACCCAATTGAGTAGGTAGAGCGCGCGGTACGATCCGAGAGCAAACAGATAATGCGAAGTGATACTTTCCGCCTCTCCCGTTTTGCTTACCAAGAACAATTGAGGCAAAATCGCTACCGACTCCAAATAAATACTAAATGTCCACAGTACCTGTAACATAATAATACAACCGATAATTTTAACATCTTTGGTTATTTTACGTTCTTCAATGTAGGCGGAAATATTTCCAATAGATGACTTCAACTTACACTAACTAATCTAATGTTCAATTTCTATACAATAGTCGAGAGTCTATAATTTACAATGATTCATTCAACTCGAGAATTCGAGTCGTATTCCAGGGTTCGAAGGATATATATCACAATATTTGTGTCGATATATATCATGGATATTTATAAAAAAAATCCCCTAAAATTTTTTAGTGTCCCAAGTATGATTGTAACGACTCTAACATGGTACAGAAGTTAAAACAAAGTATCGACACAGATCAGTATGTGACACATTTATTATTTTCTGATTTTCATTTTTAGTGTCTGATTTTTAGCTAAGTTAAAAACTGTCCCAAGTATGGGCATTTTTGTTTATAATTTATATTTTTTTCATTGGCTATTATTTATAAAAATATATTATAATAGGAATAATTAAGAGCACTGTGGTTTTAAAACAAAATAAATATAAAAATAACGGTTTAGTCACTTCTTACCACACAAATTTTATTAGTGACTGTACATTTCAAGAGCTAAGCTCTCATCTCCAGCACACACTAAACTGAAGATGAGAGCTTAGCTCTTGAAATGTACATTTACTAATAAAATCGTTGTGGTAAGAAGTAATTAAACCGTCGTTTTTATATTTATATCGTAATACCACAATATTATCTCTTTAATTTGTCATTTCCCTTGGACATACCGTGTGTGGCTTAGAAAAGGTAACATAGGGAAAATAACATTGAGAACACTTACAATTTTCCGTAGCAACGATTGACTAGTAACTTGAAATCTGCTAAATAAAAAAAAAAAGCATCTACTACACATTTACATTAGGTCTAATTACAGCCCATAGCCGACTACAAAATTGTGTTCTCAATGTAATTTTCCCTATGTTACCTTTTCTAAGCCACACACGGTATATGAAAAAAAATTAAAAAAAAAAATAAATATCCAAATTTGGATATACTATATCGATATATATCCGATGTTTTGATATTTATATAAAATCATAATATTTTCGAACCCTGATTTATTTTTTTGGATTCGGTTCACTTTAAAGAATTTGGCAAATTCTTACGTTTCTCTAGCCCCTCAAGCAAAGGGTAATTATTTAATTTATACGTCATAGAATAAAAATAAATTTAACAATCATATCAAATTGCCACGAGATTACTAAATAATTAAAAGTTTATTTTAGTTTATTATGTTAGTACACTACTGTAATAGTTGAATTGTAAAAAAATTATTTAATTCTTACTAGTTTACAAGTAGTATGTAAGTTTGTTTTAAGTTTGAACAAACCTATGCTCAGGCAATATAATTTGCCTCTATAGGGTACACTGTATAAATTTATTTTTTTGGTTTAATAAATTCTTATTCTTATTATTGTATAATACATATGTACCAAAGTGAACACTTATTTCTCTAAACACAGAAATGATCTTTTCTGTTCATGTAAATAGTTGTCGAATGAATCAAACAAATATTATTATGTTAACAATCTCACCTCAAGAATGGTGAAATCATGGTTGATCAGAAAAGCGAGTCCCAAAGCAGGTGCAAGTAAAAACTCGATACGGAATGTATCGTGATTATGATCGTACGTGGCTTTGAACTTTACGTACATAAGGTAAATGGTAGCCAACGAAGCACCGATAAATACAATCTTCATGATTGTATTATACAGCGATATATATGTGGTCACCAAATCCAGGTATCTGCTCACGTACACGATACCGAACAGGATTTGCGATTTTCCTGATATACCTGTACAAATACAGAAATTCACATGTTATAATAGATTTGTTCAAAAAATAATTTTTATAAAAAATCGAATAAAATTCTGTTAAAAATCGTTCAATAAGGAAATAAAAGCACTCAACATGTTACGTATTTTACAAATATCATTGCTGGTTTCTTAATTGAGAAACAATCAATGCAATTATATCTATATCTTCTATAGGACATGTTTTACGATTTCAGAAATGCAACTATCTTTCAACTAAGTCATACATGTATATAATAACAATTTTACGTAATATTCTCAATTACTCAGTGAATCTCATCATTTTTAATGGAATATAACAAGCTGATATAGTTTTTTATTGCTTTTATTCTGCAAGTCTACATTACAAATGACGTGGAAGGTTAAGTTGGTGACAGCAAGATTCGTAGGTGTCCAATATCAAATTTTGAGTTTTAGGGCCCAAAACAAGACTTGAAACCCTTGAGTTTGCATGTAAAAATCAGTTTAAACCTTATATTCATAACGAAAGTGAATAAAATGTCACTTCTGTGAAAAGCATGATTGATTTCAAGTCAAACACACCGGTTCGAATTATGATAAATAAAGCAAAATGAAACATACCAGCGCAAGAACGAGATTTCCATATTTTTAGCAATAAAACAATTATGGCTAGTAGATGCGATAAATCGCCTGTGAGACGAAATATATTCATTTTTGAAGAGAATTTAAATTAAAACACAACTGCACAACTCCCACTGCCACTAAAAATATGACGTGGCTCCCTCATTAATCTCACTGTAGATGGAACTACCGGACAATGAACCTTCAACAAATTTTTTGATGAATTTTCAAAAATTTCTGCTACATCATGCGATATCTCAAAATAAATATTTGTTTCAAAATTACTCAAAGAAATTTGAAAATCTGACCTGAAAACAAATTATATGCATACGGTCAAATACTATCAGTTGATTAAGTCAATAATACGTATAGGTACTGATTGCACGATTTTAGAATACAATGTTTTCAATTGTAAACCGGTTGTTGAATAGAATAATTATCTTGATTGACAGCTAATACATAATTAGTTTTTTATAAATAGATGCCAAAATGATGTAGCTTTGTAATTTATGATGCAAATATTTGATAAAAGGTACTATTTGTTTTTAACGTTATTGTTCTGAAAAGGGTCAAATTTTATCTCGGTAATGAATGACCTTATTTACCAGAATTCATCTACAAACAATTATAAGCAGTTTCTGCTCGTAGTTTCGATTTATTGAGCTTATTTTCAAATACTTAAAGCAAGTAAAATGTCTGTTTCGACTTTAAGGTCATTTTCTGTCGGTAAGTATTATTTCCTAAATTAACTGTTGTTAATATTTTTTCTAACAAAATTTAACTTTTAGCGATGGCAAGCAAGGGGTCTCGAGCTTTTAGTCTGCACAAATTATGCGACGATCATCTTATGCTACAAAAAACATGCAGAGATTTTGCTGAAGCCGAATTGAAACCAATCGCAGGCCAACTTGATAAGGAACATAAATTTCCCAGTGAGCAGGTAACTTTTATTGATACAGTGAAATGTAGCTATCGTACTCATATTATACAATAATATTATAATAGATATCGAAACTAGGCGAGCTTGGGCTTCTTTCGATTTGTGTATCTGAAAAATGGGGTGGATCCGGCCTGAACAATCTAGCTCTGGCCGTCGCAGTCGAAGAGATCGCCAGAGGTTGTGGAGGAACCGGAACTACTGTATCGGTGCACAATTGCTTGTACGTAAATTTGATAGAACGGTGCGGAACAGAGCAGCAAAAAGAAAAATTTTTAAAACCATTCACGTCGGGTACGCTTGGTTGTTTTGCTTTAAGTGAACCAGGTGTGTAAAATTTCGATGTATTTTTTTAATTTTATAAACTCAGTGATTTAAAATTGAACATGTTAGTGATTGGGCCGTTGCATATTTTTTTACAGATGTCGGAAGCGACGTGGGAGCAATGAAGACAACGGCCCGTTCGGAAGGCGATTCGTATATATTGAACGGTACAAAAGCTTGGGTGACAAGCGGCTCAGTCGGAAAAGCGGCCGTCATATTTGCCACGGTCGATAAGACCTTGAAACATAAAGGAGTCACCGGTTTCATTGTACCGATACCGTATTCCGGTTTATCACTCGGTAAAGAAGAGGAAAAAATGGGAATCAGGTATGATTTCACTCATAAAATATTTTTTAAAACGTTTACTTATTTTGTATTGATTTATTTAGAGCTTCGTCAACATGCAATTTGATCCTCGAAGACGTGCGAATACCTCGCGAAAATATTTTGGGAGAAGTTGGAGGTGGATTTAAAATGGCGATGGAACAATTAGACGGCGCACGTATCGGCATAGCGGCTCAAGCGCTCGGAATCGGCCAAGCGGCCCTCGATTGCGCAGTTCAGTACGCGAATACGAGACAGGCGTTTGGAAAACCCATAATTAAACTGCAAGCTATTAAAGTACATACAATTGTCTTTTTTTACTTAGGTGTAAACTTAACACTTTTTTATTTAACGATGTGTGAAAAACAAAAAAGTATAGAAAATATTGGCATAATACAATTCCGGAAATAAAATATTTTCTCGAATTGATTTTTTAAAACTCAACTGTTTTATCATTTTAGTTGAGGTTATCTTGAAGTAACTACATTTATAATTTGAATATGTTTTCAGATGAGAATAGCAGATATGGCACTGCGCCTAGAATCGGCACGGCTGTTAGTATGGCGGGCGGCGGCGACACGTGACGCCAATGAACGGTCAACGAAACAGTCATCGATGGCGAAACTTGCCGCGAGTGAAGCCGCTACATTCGTATCACATAATTGTATACAGATCTTAGGTGGCATGGGATACGTATCGGATATGCCGGCCGAACGACACTACAGAGACGCGAGAATCACGGAAATCTATGCTGGTATCACAGACATTCAAAAAATGATTATTACAGATCACATAATGAAAGAACACAACTTATAACAACGTTCAAATTCCAACTTTTTTATTCTCACTATTGATAAATAATAGACGCTAGACAGCTGAGGTCACCAGCTTTTATTTTTCCACTATTACATAGGTCAGGAGTTGGCAACCTGTGGCTCGCGAGCCGCATGCGATGTCAAGATGAAGCTCTCCAGTTCCATGCGCAAATAGTAATAATTATATTATTTTATTTTCAAAACTCATAAAAAATATTATACTGCAAAAAAAAAACTTTAAACAGGATAAAAACACTCAACAGAGAACAGTGAGAATAGGTGGAGTAGAGAGTATACGGACAGCTGACATTTTTTAAATGTGGCAACACTGTTCTGTTTGTTTAGTTATTGGTGCACTGTGCCGTCAACGGTCGCAGTCAGAACTTTTTTTTATGTACCTATCCTATCAAATACCATAATATTGAAATAAAAATGTTAGTGCCTCTTTAAAAACTGGGAAATTTTGTAAATTGTAACTTTTGACTCTTCCGTCTCAAAAGGTTGCCGACCCCTGACATAGGTGCATTAATAATACTGGCTGTGCGGGTATGTTTTAAGAATTATTTTTATAATATAAAGATTTATTTTTATACAAATGTAAATTTTTTATACATATATCTATTACAATAAACAAATTATGAGCATTAATTGATTTTTATTTAATATTTTGTCCTTTTATTCCATTAATTCTGCTTCGTATACCGGACATAAATTTTATCAGATAAGTGATGTAACTCAATTTATATTTAGGAATGCACGGTTTACATGATAAAATTTAATTGATCCAATTATTGCAACTGTTTTCTCAATCGGTGATCACAGTTCGATGGATCGTATCTCAAAATATTATGTACTTTTTGTTAACAAAATTATCTTAGCATCTGTTCGGAGGTCTCACTTCATACACTGATGACTTTTCATAGTTTCGATTTCAAGCGCTTCATTAGCTTTTCGAGTTTTAAAGTTTTTGGTAAATTACCAGTGATCTTCAGTTTTCCGGTCATGTAAGCCGCTGCAGGTTTCAGTTTGCCGTTGCACATTTCTACGAAATATTTATTGTCCATCGTCACGGTGGCGTCAGCTTTCGATGGCGGTTCGCCTATACCAATAGTGATGCGACATGGCTTCAGATCGATATACCTTGAAATAATAATACAATAGAAGAGCGCCGTTTATGTAAGAAAAAAAAACAA
This sequence comes from Mongoloraphidia duomilia, assembly GCA_039654895.1. Lineage (NCBI taxonomy): Eukaryota > Metazoa > Arthropoda > Insecta > Raphidioptera > Raphidiidae > Mongoloraphidia > Mongoloraphidia duomilia. Next base: position 420,910 of record CM077518.1, read on the forward strand.
CTAAAGACAGAACCCCAATTTGGTCCAATTGCTCTTTGGCGATACATACCATTTATAACCTCCATCACCGGTAACTACGAATTCATAGAGTGCCTGTACTTTATCGGTCAGTTGTAGAGTAGTATGAATTATTGAAAACAATTCTGCAATTTTACAATCGGACTTATCAAAAACTGTTCAACTAGGAAATAAAAGCACTCAACATACGTAATTTAAAATTACAATAGCTGTTTCTTAATAAATTTAGGAACAAAAGATAGTCGCAATTCCGGAATCTTAAATGTTCTATAGTTCATTGTTGGGAACAAATAACAATACATGCATTATCTATAGGACATTTAGATTCTAGAAATGCGATCAGTTAATGCAAGCCTGTAGGTCTCTGATATTAAATTTTGAGAAGAGCCCAAAGTAACCTTTGAAAGCCTTGTATTTAAATTTTACGATATATAAACATTTAAACCCAAAAGTTAATAAAAACGTGGCGGTTAAAAGTTTATAACACACCGATTCTAATAAAGCAAATGACACGTATTACGTACTACCAGCAGAAGAACCAGACGTCACAAATTTTAGCAACAAAACAATTATGTCTAGTAGATACGATAAATCGCCTGTGAGACCAAATATATCCATTTTATAACAAAATTTATTTTAATTAAAACACTATAGATAACCTAACCTAACACTAAAACTTGCGTTTTTTGTGGTGCAGACGCTTGGCTAAAGAATAACCCCGCCTGGCGGTGGCTTCGTTGCTCCCCAAAATACCTCTTTCTTACTCACTGTAGATTGTAGATGGAACTACCGGTCTAAATCAGTGCTTTCATGCTTCAAAATCTTGATTATAATATTAGGCTGTGCGGGCACATTTAATAATGAGAATAATTTTTATTATAAAGATTTATTTTTATACAAATGTAAATCTTTTTATACACATAACATAAAATAAACAATTTATCAGCATTAAAAATTATTTTATTTTCAACCCTTCAAAGCAATAGACATTATAGTTCAGGATTATTTTTTATCATATAAAAATATAAAACTCTAAGCTTATTACTATATTAGTATCTATATTAAAATTACGTAACTTTCCAATTTCGGATATTTTATAAAACAAATCGCGTTTTTTTTTAAATTTTGTCTTTTTTTAATGTTAATACTGACACCCTACTATTCATATACAGGACATCCGTTTTATCACATAAATAACACAATCCAACTTACACTATTAGGAATGTAGGGTTTACATGATAAAATAGGTAACTGTATTCGATTATTCCGATCGCATATGTATTTTCAATTGGTGACCACAGTTCGATGGATCGTATTCAACGATATGTGTTACTGTATTTTTATAATTAAAGAATAACATAACAAATTGACATCAACCTGTCAAGATTTAAACTCATATAATGTATTTTTGCTATTGGAAAATATATGCTGTTAACATTTACATACGACAGTTTACAGTTTTGATCTCAAGCCCTTCATTAGCTTTTCGAGTTTTAACGCTTTTTGTAAATTGCCAGCGATCTTCAATTTTCCGGTCATGTAAGCCGTTGCAGGTTTCAATTTGCCGCCGAACATTTCAAAGAAATGTTTACTATCCATCGTCAGCGTAGCGTCAGGTTTCGACGGAGGCTCTCCTTTGCCAGTAGCAGTATTACCTGGCCGCAGATCGATATACCTTAAAACAACACAGTAACAATAATTGAAGAACGCCATTTATATGGAGAATTAAAGAGCGTCATTTTTCTAAGAAACAATAGAAGAGCGGCATTTATATAAAGAACAATTGAAGGGAGCAAATTATATAAGAAACAACTGAAGCGCGCATGTTTATAACAGAAATAACTAAACCGACATACGTAGCAAGGCATCAATTCACATTTTATAAATGTGGTAAAAGCAAAAAAAAAATTATTTATTTCAGTTCGATGATGATACGTACCATTTACCGGCTTCACTGCCGGTAACTACGAATTCATAAAGTGCCTGTGTTTTATCGGCGAGCTCTGGACTTAGAGTAGTGTCGATCTTTAAAAACAGTTCTGCAACTTTACTACCGGATTTATCGTCAGTTTGTTTAGATGCTGAAGGCGACTGAACTTCATCCAAAAAGAAATCTTGCATCAATGGATCTTTGCTTGCTGCAAGAAAAAAAAATGTTAAAGAAAAAGCGCACGTCTTTAAGCAGCACACTCTAGCGGAGTTTGTTGTAAACAATAGAGTGACTGGAGCAGCAATAATTGTTCAATAACAATGAATAATTAGTGTACATCATGTACATAAGAAATCTGTACTGCTGATAGATCAAAAATCGTGAAGCCAACATACGTGCGGGTATATATTTCTGTCTTTTTTTATGGGAACCCAGCGACAGGTTCCTGATTGGCTACTTCCATAGACAAAGACAGAATTTTTAAAAGAGAGCAGGTATACTATTGACCACTGAGGCACTGAGGTTTTACGTCAATGGCATCCATGACATATTTCTTTGTCTTTCTATTTTTAATATTATTATGCCCAAAAAGATCCGAAACCTGTGTTTACTTCTTATATCACTATGAATTTCAAGGAATATGAGTAAAAAAACTGTTTTTAACAAAATTAAACTAGGTTATGTTATAATGACAACAGCTGTCAAGCGTTTTGTTTACATTTTGTTCGAAATGAAAGATATCTTTATTTCAATATTTTGTTCAGATGGAACGTTCGCACATCGACCAATGACATCATCGGAATAAATGCGGAATAACTTCGTCAAAAGAGACACAGATATATTTTTGCTCTCTTTGTGGACTTCACTCACCGCACATTGAGTAAATGGACAATCCGCGGTATATAATTAAAGTATATGGTGTACATAGTAACGTATACTTACATGGATCAGCACGATACTGATCAAAATCTGTAACACCAGCCTGAGCCAAAACTTCATCGTCTATTAGAAATTGGCCCGTTATGGATGTCGGCGTGGATGACAGAATGTGGTATGCAGCATCGGCCATTATTTCCGGTTTACGACTGTGATGTATAGATTCGGGTCCGGAAAGCATTTCAATGGCCGCAGTCAGGATCGCTTTTTAAAAATCATATTTCAAATTATTTACCTTAGTAGAAAAAATATTAAAAACCAAAATTAAAGATAAAAAGAAGATTATAAAATATAAACATTTATTGCAGATAAAAAGATATTGTAAAACTTTATCAATGCGAAACTTTTTTCAAGTCTATAAAATATTTTTGCTATTAAATATTTATTTAGGTGTTATCTCTGATTACGTAACTTGGACTTTATACTCACAAAATATTTACAATAACAAACATTTTCATTTGTTAATTGTATCGTTTAAAATAATTTGTATTTTACTTCATGCCAGCATAATTTCCGCTCCTTCTCTCATGAAAAATTCAAAGATTCTCATTTTAACATTGGAAATGTTTATGTTCGTATATGGGTGCAGAGTTACGAGTTTTCGTTCAAGGCCAAAAGACAACGGTGTCGCGATCAAATGAGGAGCAATCATGCAAAATTGAACAAGTGCAATTTTTTCGAAATGTGTTTTATATCATGTCTAGTTAATTGAGAGGTATTTGCGACGATCTGCGGTGTTATTTTTGAGCAAATGTTAATAAATACTGTAGAAAAATCCATTTAAAAGTTAAGTAATCAAGCAAAAGTGAACGCGTATATAACAGAAGAATAATAGGGTTATTCCTGACAAAACTAAACAGTGCATTGATAAATATTGTGTGTATAATAAACAGTTAATTATGTTTCATATATACTGTTATCATTTCCAATGTCCTCGATGGTTGCAAGGATTGCGAAATCTGTGAATTTTTTTATTTTAAATCAAACGTTCATTGCAGAAACAAATGAACGGAATTGAAAATTATCAGGTGGCAATATAAAAACAAACGAATACCTGTGCGTGGCCACAGCGCATTAACGGATATATTATACGGTTTAAATTCATCCGCCATTCCCAAAGCGCACATAGACATGCCGTACTTGGCTATTGTGTACGCGACATGGTTGGCGAACCAATGAGGTTTCATGTTAAGAGGCGGCGACAGGTTCAGTATGTGTGCATGGTTGCTCGCCTTCAGGTGCGGCAAGCACGTTTTAGATCTGTAATGGAATTGTTTTCAAATTTACAATATCCACTTTCGAATCTAATGAAAACCGATCCACGCATCTACTAAAAAGTATTTCTATGAAGTCTCTTCGCCGGACGGCGCGCGTTTATTTTAAGTTACTTATTTTGAAAAATCATAAAAAAATAACTTACACAAGATATGTACCCCGAGTGTTAATATTTTGCATTAAATCGTATTTTTTCATCTCTGTCTCAGCTGTCCCCGTAAGAGATATAGCCGAAGCATTGTTGACAACTATGTCTATGCCTCCGAATTTTTCAACTGCTTGTTGAACGGCCTTCTGCACCTGAGCTTCGTCACGGACATCGACTACGCATGGCAGAGCTTTGCCACCGACTGCTTCAACTGTTTAACAGACACTATTTATCTCGAAAGAAATTTTATTTTAATATAAATTTATGTAAGTGCAATGTTTTGTTATGAAATCAGTGCATCGGTGTACATGTAAATTGCAGTTGTTTTGTATTTTAAAAACATAAATATAGGTCAAACCTTCTTGGGCCGCAGTAAATATGGTTCCTGGTAATTTCGGATGTGGCTCAGCCGTCTTAGCTGCTATAACAATATTGGCACCATCACGAGCCGCTTTTAGGGCTATCGCTTTCCCAATGCCGCGACTAGCGCCCGTTATAAATAATGTACGGCCAGCAAGTTTTCTATATGCAAAAATATATTAAGTACAGTTATCTATAATAAATAGGTATGCTTAACGATTTTAGCTTTGGAAAACTTACCCTGTATTCATCATTTTGAATTTTGATAAAAAAATTATATTACTAAAGAAAATTATTTTAATTGAAAGATTTATAAAAAAATCTAAATATATATACGAGCTCAAAACATAAATCGTCAAATCATATTAATCTATTTATTTATGCCAAAGTCCAATTCTTGATATGCCAGCAGTACAACTCGATTACATGGCATAAATCGGCTAAAGCTACTTGCACACAAGATGACAATCAAAAAGCTATTGAGTTACCAATATGTTTTGGTATCAATTAATTGATAACATGGTATCTTTGAATTAAATTTTTTTTTTGTATTAATTATTTGCTTTGTAAGCACAACAAATGATTTTCATAGAATGATTTTATCGTTATGTAATAAATATTTTTTATACTGAGAACGGAAGCGCATTCTGCAATTTGTGTCATATGTGCATTTTGTAGTGTCGTGGATCCCATTTCGTTGCATAGTTGATTGACAACTTTGGCCTCAGAATTACCTAATTATTTATTAAAAGTAATTTTGAAATAAATAGTAAATATAATTTATTTTTTTGTATTTAATTCATTGGTACTTCAAACCTTAAAAACGATGTTAGATTCGGTAACAAATTATAATAATTGTCATTCAAAAATTCATACCAATCAACAACAAAATACTGAAAGCAGGTCTTTGACTTCTGAAATCCATTTATCTTCTACAGGTTGTAAGTGTTTATTATATTTTACCTCACTTATATCTTTTAAGATTTGTTTTTGTTGTGCATTTCAAAATTTAATTTAATTTAATTTTAATCAACTATTACTAGGTTACTGTGGTATACAACCGTTCATTTTTTGATGATTAAAAAATGCATTGTTTTGTAATTCTCCAGAATAACCCGATTACTGTTTATAGGTAACATTCTACCTGAAAATTTAATAAAGCAAGAGCGAGAAGATTATTTTAAAAACACGTTAATTAACAAACTAGAAGAAATCGACACCACAATTTTTGAATCAGTCGAAGTCAAATATGAAAATATTACAGCAAATGATGCAGCCGAATTGCAAAATATTCTTACTATCGGTGTAAACGAAACTACAAATTACCGATGTGATATATGTGGTAAAAGTTTTAAAGACAACAGATGGTTAACCGCTCACATGAAGAAGTACGTTTATTTTATTTTATCATTGCATCGATTGACAAGTTTTCATAAAAAATCATTACTTAATAAAACATTTTCAAATTAAATTGACAAGGAAATTTTGAGAAATGCAGTGAAAATAAGTTTTTGTTGTAGAGTACATGAAAACACACCAATGCTGAGTCCAAAGAAAGAATTTACATGCGAGACATGTCACAAGCTGTTTTCGACTCGGACGCGCCTGCAGAATCATAGCCGGATTCATACCGGATTGAAGCCGTTCGCTTGCACGGTTTGCGGAAAAGCATTCGCAGACAGGTACGTTTATCATTTGTTTTTTGATGTTAAACATCTTATGTCGGGCTGTGAACAGCCGCGTGAGGGGAAATATGCAACGAAATGTTTGGTCCGCTCCTTCGCTGCTGTTCTCCCCACCACTGCGGCACTGGCTAGGCGTGCACTGTAGCACACGCGGTGTTACAGTGCAGTATAGCACACACGGTGTTACAGAGCTGTATATACGTCAGCATAACAATTAGTTGTGCGTATAAATATGACACGAGACGAGGCTCTGTCTTAATCTTACAGTCACATGTAATATATGTTTTTGATGTGATTACGTCAGCATAACAGTTAGTTGCTGCTTTTGAAAAAACATATACTACTACATAGAGAATACCACCGAGTTTAAAAACGTTTTCTTTGATGTTTCACATCTGTCGGGGGTCCCAAGATCCACACCCTTTTTTTGTAACAACAGTGTACTGTTTTATTTGATCAAATATCCCTATAAGGAACTTCCGATCTTTTGACGTGTTCTGCAAAACCCAGCATAAATAATGTATTTTAAGGAAAAAATGGAAAAGTTTCAAGATCGTAAATTTCTTACAGGTCAGCGTTTCACAGACATGAAAAAATTCATTTCAGAGAAGAAAGAGTTGAATGTAAGTATTTATGAAGCTACTTCCGAACACTGATTAATATTAATGTATTTATTTCTATAATAATTATTGTAAGCTCCACTACACTAAATATTTCGATGTCTTATCCAGGTGGTTTGTGTGGTAAGTTGTATTCAGATAGTTACGGCCTAAAGAAACACATGCTAGCGCACAGTGGACAAAAGCCGCATGCATGTCCCATTTGCAACAAGAGGTTCAGATCCAGTTCGACCTTGACAGTTCATAAGCGGACACATACCGGTCAGTATATTTTTATCTTCATCGTACGGTACAACAACAAGATAGCGTAGCTGCAAAAGCTACTTTTACGTAAATAAAATTATAATTCCGTTGGTCAATCCGACTATCCATTCTAATTCTGATGGCAGCTGAACTGTTGAAAGTAAAATTAAAAAAAATACGTGTTTGATTCTAGGCGAAAAACCGTACGTTTGTTTATTGTGCAACAAGCGTTTTCTTGTAAAGTCGCATCTCAACACGCACGCCAGAACACATTCTGGAGAGAAACCGTTCACGTGTAACGTTTGCGAAAGGGCGTTCAGTGACGGCTCGAGTTATCGTAGGCACGTTCGCAACCATAATGCCTCAAATCAACAGTCATCATCGTCACAACAATCATCTACCAATCATGGCGGTAAACAGCAATTGTTTGCCAACGTTACGTTGAAACCGGAGTTCACCGAAGATCCGCTTAAACTTACGTTCAACAATCAACAAAAAATAACTCCGCCATTCATTAAACAACCGCTACATCAACAACAACCACTGCAACAACCGTTCAACGTCGGTCACGGCAACCCATTCGAGACATTGACAAAAATACAACAGCTGACTGGCTATCCTACTGCCAAACAGTTTCCGGACATGTTTAAGTTCCCGTTTCCGGATGGCAGAGATCCGGCCTTGCAGATACCATTTGAATTTTTTGCACGGGCGCCCGCTATCGGCTTAATAGTTGAACCGATTCACGATCCGTTGTCCGTGAAGGTGACAGATGATACTTTGAAAGAATGTCCCATTGAAGTTACGTCGGTGAGCAATTCGATTAGTAAACCGATCGAAATTGTATCGAAACATCCGTCGCATCTGGTGTCGCCCCAAACTATGCCGGTGAATAGCTATGATCATCAGAGAAATGGAGAATTTCCAATTGTCAATAGTTTCTTGAAAGAAAATTGAAGTACAATTAAACTGAGAAGACACTACTATTGAAAGGGCTGTACAGTTCACATTATCTATGTGATTCAATTATTATCCAAACTGATTACTAAATAGCATTTATGTAAATTACATTTTGAAGATTATTATAGGTGCGCTCCACTTGGCGATCGCAACGCCTACAACGACCAAACATAATAAGAGCGGCCATAAGGCGTGAGCGTAGTGGGCGCAATGGTCGCCAAGTGGAACGATAGGTGCGTTCCACTTGGCGATCGCAACGTCTACAACGACCAAACATAATAAGCGCGACCATAAGGCGTGAGCGTAGTGGGCGCAATGGTCGCCAAGTGGAACGATAGGTACGTTCCACTTGGCGATCGCAACGCCTACAACGATCAAACGTAATAAGCGCGGCCATAAGGCATGAGCGTAGTGGGCGCAATGGTCGCCAAGTGGAACGATAAGTGCGTTCCACTTGGCGATCGCAACGCCTACAACGACCAAACGTAATAAGCGCGGCCCGTGAGCGTAGTAGGCGCAATGGTCGCCAAGTGGAACGATAGGTGCGTTCCACTTGGCGATCGCAACGCCTACAACGACCAAACATAATAAGAGCGGCCATAAGGCGTGAGCGTAGTGGGCGCAATGGTCGCCAAGTGGAACGCACCTTATATGTATATATGCACAGTTTTTTGCGGAGACATATTCATTTGACAAATGACAACTAGATCTGTTTGAATAATCAATGAAAAAGATCTGTTAATTTTTCTGTCAGACGTAAAATCAATGGCAGTGTATTTTGGATCTGATTTTCTGTCAAATAAATACAGTTCAGTTTATAAAAATGTTTTTTACAATAATTTTATAAACTGATCGTCTTGATATTGTAAGAAAATAAATTGTTTTTTTTATTGTTAAAAAATTAAGTTTTCTTTTATAGTGCTCTCTGAAATGATGATTCGTAGAACCTACCGAGAGAATAATGGTGTTCCATTAACTACAGAGCATAAAATGAATAAATATTAATTTCAGACATTCTTGAATACTTAACTAAAATATTTTCTGTGCCCGTTTTATGAAGCAATTACAAATTAGCGCTATTAAGGTTCTATAATGTGTTATTATACGGTAAAGAACAAATCAGGGTGTTTTTAGATTTGTACATAAAATTATGTAAGTTATAAAATATGAACTGTTATTAATACTTGTTATTTAAAAACAGTGTTTTAATAAAGTAGATTTGTGTCATTTTTTTTTGTTTCAATCCACGCACCCTACTTCTTTTTCTAAAACAAATGAACAAATCGCTGTATTATAATAATAAAATTAATATATCTTTTCCTATTATCAAGATAATTAAATACCTATCTATATTAGTTTTTTATGGCACCAGAAAGGAACCCTATAATATTATTGTTGTGCCAACGATATCCGTCTGTCTGGCACAGACCTCTAACTTAACGAAATGAGAGAGACTTGAAATTCATCCATAATATGTATTACCGTGGGCCAAAGACGAAGAGAATAACAAAAGATTAAAAAGGTTTATTTAAAGGGGGGGGGGCTATACATGCATCGACACGCACTTGGCCGTTTTTTTCAGTTTTAAAAATATAAGTACATGTGTGTTTTATTCGCAATAAGGAAGTTGTCAAAATTATAATTTGGTTTGTTTACGATTTTTTATAATAAATAATTAGCACAAGGCTTCCATTATGTTTCATAATCTTTTTAGTAGGTACTTGAACTTTAAAATCGTTCAGATTTTTCATTGAGCCGCCACGATTACTTTTTTATTTGTGATTATTAAAACAAGCCATTATTTGGAAGACCTCAAGAATATGATTGTTGGCACAAATAAAATGTATAACGGCCTACATTTGCAGGAGCAATAAAAACCAAATTAATGAGATTTTTAATGTGGCTATTTTTTAAACCATAATGTAATGATGAAAAAGCAAAATAAAAATTCCAGGTGAATCATTTTTCGAAACACGTCATACCATCTGTTTACGATATTTTTATTGTCGCGGACTGAAATATTATTCCGTTTTCTGGTGACCCAAATCCGAGGTAGGTACACTTTCGATTGTAATTATAATTATTGTATTCAACCAACAAAAATGCAATGGTTTGTATCTGGTAATAATATTGTGTGTGCGTATATTTTACATTGTGAATGTAGTTAATTAGTTATGTCGTTTTTACATGATACCCTCGATACAAGGCAGATTACCTTTCTGACATGAGACATCTCAGTTCATGACAAATCAAGTGAAATACGAGTTCAAAGTACATGTACTGGACTGACAGCAAGGCGATTCAAAGGTCATTTTTTATATTTCCATTTATATTACTTGCTAAGAACATTATTATTCAATATTCATTAGAACGTTACGCGTTGTGGAAGTATCATTCAGAATTTAATTTTGTGTGAATTATTTTTGTGTGCCTAGTTCTGGTAAGTTCAACTTAAAATTAACAAAAATCGTATATTGAAACAAATGTCAATTGGTAAGAGACAAGAGTGAGTGTAATTTATTAATTGAAAATGTTTGGTTTAGAATGGCCTTGCCTTGATAAACACTTGCCGCTGCTAAAATATTCCAGTTGAAATCTGTAAAATTCTTAACAAACAATTTTAAACATTTTATTTCATTGTGATAGTGACCATTGATATGCTATTTTTTTTTAATTTTCAGATAAAATATTTAAATATGTCTTCATCGAATACGTGTGCCGATGTAAAGTCACCTCAGACGATGCCTCACATGGAATTTGTGGACCGCATGTGGAAAATACCGACCATTCAGTCGGCTTGGAGTTGTTCGACTAGCACTTACAACAAAATCAAAGAATGTAACAGTATGTTCAATTGGGGTTTGAGCACCGCAGAAATGACAGTTCAGAAAGCTTTGGAACATGTCGGCCCTATCGCTATTCCATATATCAATGTATTTGAAACGCCAATCCATTTAGCTGATCAGGCTCTTTGCAAGGGCCTTACGACTGTCGAAAACAAAATTCCGATTGTAACGGAAACACCCGAAAAAATCTATGAAGATGCGAAACAAAAACTCACAGAAGCTCTTCAACCCACTGTCGATAAGGTTAGTACCTAGTAAAAAAGAAAAAGTTATTATATTTTTTAAAATAAAAACATTGCTTGACACACCCTTTCACAATTTTTTCCAAAGCTGTGAATATAATTTCTTCTAGTAATTGAACTTTAACCGTACGCAGTAATCTCATGTCACGTGATTAAAAAGGGAAAAAAAAACACTTATGCATTGTTATCTTTTGATATTATGTTTTTAAAAGTGTTACTAGAGATCTTGACAATGCAGACCGTTCGTTGTAATGTTGATTAATTTAAACTTGTATCGCATATGGTCGAAATTCGACCAATTGTCGTATTCTCCCATGCAGGGAAAGCAATATTTTTTTTTACCCACATGATTTTTTGTGTGCACATCAATGGCACAGTCCTTTAGAATGATGTATGTTTCATTCTCCTCCTTTCATAATAAATAGTAAAAAAATGTACCATCGGAACTTTCGGTGTTCACATTAATATATAGATAAAAGAACATCATTCATAAAACAAGTGATAAGAAAAAATAACATTGCAAACGATTTAAGAATCACTTATATATATTTACTATGTATATTTACGCCTGGCTCTCAACCTATTACCTATGTATTGTTATAATCTTTTATTGATATTCTATTTTTATAAAGTGTTATTTGAGAAATATGTTGACAATGACCTTTCATTGTAACCTTGATTAATTTGAATAAAAGAACCATAAAAACATAGCTATTATTAACTTTTTATGACAAGGAATCGTTTGCAATGTTATTTTTCCTTGCCATAAAAAGTTATTATGGATATTTCTCTATATTAGGCAAAGTATTATGAAATACTTTGCCTAATATAGAGAAATATCCATAATTGACAAAAGTCGAAATCTTCTTTGATAATGTCAATATTATTGCATGCGTGTGGTATTGAGTCTAACATAAATTAAAGTCGGCTTCGCAGGTGAACGCCTGCAAAGATTATGGAACTCAAAAAGCTATTGTTCTGAAACAAATGTCGTGGGAAAAAGCCAACGAAGTACTAGCAACACAGTACGGTAACATGGCTGCCAACGGTGTCGTCTCGACTGCTGCTCTTGCCGATCGCCTGCTGGACAATTATTTTCCGCCGATAGGAGAGGAAACCGAAAATGATGATGGTAAGCATAAAAACAAAATTATTCAATTTTTTTTTAAATTTGTATTTGTAAGCCAGATTACAACCAAAAATGATGGAGCGAACAAAAAAACAAATGACGCGACGCACTATGTGGCATTTATTTTAAATCGTTATATCATGACGCCAAAGAATTTTTTTTTAATATGACCTCGTAAAGTTTATCAAAATTAAACTGGTCTGTAACCCACTTTCTGCTCAAAAACCATTATTTATACAAAAACGAAACAAAATGTAAGTTTGCAAAATGACGCCCATAATGAATATTTGAAAATTGATTTTCCTCTGTAAAAAAATCCACAAAAAAATAAAAAAGCATTGCAGCTATCTGATTTAAAAAAAAAATGATTTTTCAGCACCCATTTCACCCGAAACTGACCGAGCACTGCACACAGTACAGACAGTGGGTCGTCTCTCAAACAAAGTCGCAAGACGCGTTTATCGTACCATATCGAACCAAGTGCAAACTTTAAAGAAAGAAGACATACAAGAGTACGTAGCTTCACTCGTCGCCATTTTACAATTAACACAGTATCTGACCTATGTCAATGAAAAAGTCAATGCTATAACCGGAAAACCCATAGATGACTCGAATACCGAAGCTGCTACTAAATCAGAGTTAAATGCTCAAGATAAAAAGACCGACTCACCAAAAAAAGAATAAACATTGCTCCGTCGAAGAAATAACGCGTCTACTTTAAATTTTATTTTTTAGTATTAAATATTGAACTTTTTTACTTCGCACCAGTGATATTCTGACATTTGATTTATAATAAGCAATCCTAAAATATTTATCGATTTTTTTTTGTATTATTTGATTAAAAAACGCATAGTTTAAAAAATTATAATTAGACCTATAAAAATATTTATTTTGCTGTTAACAGCAGCTATTAAATTTAAATCGAAGTTACCAAAATTAAATTTCAAACATTTCATAACAGTTTGCCCCTGTTTTTTGTATTTCAAGTGCCATAAAAAACATTCTATGACCAGGAGAATAAAGTCTGACATTTTTGAATGTTTTGTCGTACTCAGTCTATAGTTAAAAAATCATTTATAAAAGAAGATTTTTAAAATGTCGATTAAATCATTAAAAATAAAATACAGTGCCTTCTAATTTGTGATTCATAAAATGTAAAACAGACAATGAAGAATGATAAAATTACAACACATTTACTTCAAATTTGTAATCTCTTTTGCTGGTTTATCAGTAAGTTTTTATAACTAGTGTTAAATATACTATATCTTGGTTATATTTGTATTTAAATTACCTATTTTATATTATCATAAATAGATATTACAGATTGATATTACAGTAATGTATTTACAGATTATCTTTATTAGTATTTTGTACGAATAAAAATGCAGATTTTTCAAGTGAATTAATTTTCTTATTATTATATATTGAGAGCCCAAATATCCTATTTCGGACCCTCAATAATGTATTATGGGCTTAACATCGAATATATTTTTCCGTGGGGCTCACGGTAACATCGAAGCTTTCTAGTTTCCGGATGCGACCTTATTACGTGATTTTGAGGTTCTATTACTGATAAGTACTTCGAATCAATTACGATCGCCATAGAAGTTTTCACTTTGGCCCTGCATTCTTAATTACACAATTTTTTAACATTGGAAATGTTTATGTTCGTATATGGGGGCAGAGTTACGAGTTTTCGTTCAAGGCCAAAAGACAACGGTGTCGCGATCAAGTGAGGAGCAATCATGCAAAATTGAACAAGTGCAATTTTTTCGAAATGTGTTTTATATCATGTCTAGTTAATTGAGAGGTATTTGCGACGATCTGCGCGGTGTTATTTTTGAGCAAATGTTAATAAATACTGTAGAAAAATCCATTTAAAAGTTAAGTAATCAAGCAAAAGTGAACGCGTATATAACAGAAGAATAGGGTTATTCCTGACAAAACTAAACAGTGCATTGATAAATATTGTGTGTATAATAAACAGTTAATTATGTTTCATATGCTGTTATCATTTCCAATGTCCTCGATGGTTGCAAGGATTGCGAAATCTGTGATTTTTTTTAGAAATTAAATGAATTTTGAAAATTATTTCATCAAGCCACTGAGGTATAATATATAGAGGGTTTATTATAATCTATAAGCATTTAAAAATTAAAAGTGAAGCCAGTCGCCGTAAGTTGTAACTCGGCCCTCATTTTATTTGTGAGAAGAAGAATCGGCCGTTGACTAGCTTCTCTATCTCTATGGGCTTCACAATGCTTACAGTCCCTCTATATCTTTTAACTAAGTGGCAGTCCAGCACCACCGTGACTTCTACAATTCTTCTACTTTGAAAATTGGAATATGTGTTTTATTTTATGTATTATATCTATGTTTGCCACCTCATATCTCCTGCATTTGTGAACCGATTTTGATGATTTTTATTTTATTTAATAGGGCATACCTTCAGGGTGGTCCCACATAAATTTTACTCAGATTGGTTCAGTAGTTTTCTTTTTTTAGTTTAGTAATCAAATATCAAGACAGATGTCAGTTAATAACGTGTAAACTACGAATTGTAAAGTCACTAGGAAGTAAAAAACCTTCAAAAAAAAGCCACCAAAAAGAGGAGAATAATAAAAATTTTGATATCGGCGCCAAACAGTCCTACTAAATTGGCGCCTACCTCAAAACTTTTATATTTTCATCTTTTTGGTGGCTTTTTTTGAAGGAGGTATTAAAAGTTTATTTTTGATGCGTGTTATATGCTTTCCTAGAATTGGTTAACTTAAAAGGAAAGTATAATTGATTGATATGAAAAATAAACAAAAGCCATAGTATCAAATAATTTAAATATATATTTTGAGTTATTAATATTTTCTTATCTTATATTACACTTGTTTAAATTTATCAACGATGTATGCAAATACAAGGCATAAAGGGCGGTACTTATTCTAGAACAATTTATGCTGCATTCGATTGTTTAACAAAGAATACAGAACTAGTGTTTTAAACAAATGAAGATCTATGTAACTATTCGGTATTCTAGAAGAGGTACCCAGATCGGTGAATTATAGACATAAAGATGTCTTATTCTAGCTAAATGAACCATTTGTATTTGCAGGCATCGTATTCTATTTGTTGAAAGAATAAATAAAAATCAGTTTAATAGTCACAAATAGCAATGTTTACCACCTACATACACATTTTCATTAATAACTATAGGTATATGACTAATAGCAATGCGCCCCATACAAGCTGAATAGTTTTCTTGTAGAAATTAAAAAAAAAATTGAAAATAGCTTATAGCAAACTTGAAAACATCCGCCTTTTAAATAAAAAAAAATGTTTATCTTAAATAAAACAAGAATTAAAAAAAAATTCGGTAATCACAGTCCACCGTACCTTGTGTTTTCGTTAGTCATTATTACTGAAAAAAAAAGTAGATTTTGTATAATCAAAAATTTGGTAATAGGTCCAAATTATCAGATTAGTTAGTGACTTTAAATAAGTAAAACACCAGCTGGCATGAATATAATTACATATTATAAACCAAAGCTGTTTTTTGTTCGATTTTATGTGCATTAAGAAAAAAAAACCCTGCAAAACAATTGATAGATTTGACAAGCTACCGAGCAACAATTGTTATATAGAGATCATAAGTAACAAACAAAACTATGTAGAATAACTATGCAAAACCCCATTATTTAGTAAAATATGTATTAGATTTATTTACAAAACAAAATAAAAGCGTATATGGTAATAAGCATGGAATTATAGGAAGTTAACAGTGATACTAAATAACAAAATTTTTTCTTTGAATTTGCACCGTTTCTGTACATACATAAAAAATAAACCGTACACGAAATCTTGCATTAGGCATTAAAAAACAAATCTCGTATACTTAACGAGACGTTAACGGTTTAATACAAAAAGAACCAGCTTTTGAAATTCTTCTAGACGATAAATTATTGTATAATTCATTCAAACAATATCACGGATTCTTTTAACAATTTATGAAAAAAGCAGTATTTCAAAATTATAAACCTTCGATTCATTTACAGTGATGGTTTCGCATATTTTGTTTTCGGAAAATATTTTTATTGGCAGTATTGTTCGTGTATCTAATATTGGTATCTAGTATATATTTTATTACAAAGTGACAAGTGAACATCAAACGATTGTTCAGAAACAAGTGCATATTATTGTAGGTTATTTTAATACATGAAAAGCGAAATTAAAAATGAACCTAAATAGAAATATATTTTCACAGGATATTAAATAAATATTTCTAGACAGATAAATTTTAGATCTTACGGAAAGTATGAAAATTAGTAGAATCTATAGTATACAGTTATCTAACTTTTCTGTTTACGTAACAATATAAAACTTCCAAATCTTCATAGTTTCCGGGCTTGTAGGATGGTATTTCTACCTAGGTAAAAATACCATCAGACCACGGCCTACAAGCCCGGGAACTACGAAGATTTGGAACAACGCTGGCCGTGAAAGCTTGAATATAAAATTTGCGTCATTTATCAAATTATTGATAAAGGTCAACAATCGTCACAGTACCTGCAAAAAAATCACGCAAAAGAAGCCATGCGAAATTCATGTCAAACTACAATTTATTCAATACCCTGTAAAATAAAGACTCACTGTTTTTAAATGTATTTTTGAAAATATGCGATATAAAATATAATAGCCGTTTTTTCTTTTCACTTTGAAGTCCAAATTGACCAACAGTTATTGACAATCAGTTTCGTAAGATCTTTAATTTAATTAAAATCAATGATAAAATTGATTTTATACAGTAATAAGTAATATTTGGCACTAAAATGTTAATAGGTTGCTATGGTACAGTTATAAGCTTGCTGTGACGCAACAATTATGCGTGGTCACAGAAAACTAAAAAAAAAAAGTAGTACCCGCTAAAACTTACATTAATCACTTTAAAATAAACATCACAATTAAAGTAAAAACAAACGAATGAAAAGCTTTATCAGTTTTCATAAAATACTCATAACGACGTCTGCACAGCTGGATTACTTGTTATCAAATAGCGTTCCGAAACGAAAAATACAGAATCTGTTCCGACCGATGCGCAACAAAACAAACGAATCGAACAGATGAACGCGCAAAAAAACAAGTAACTTGGAACAAGTGCAACATCTTGTAGTATCAATGGAATTTTGATAAAATGATATGCTGGGATTTGCTGCCTTATCAATTAGAATGTTTTCTTTCTTTCTAGATAAATTATTTGATATCATTAATCAAAAATACGAAAATATGTATAATTTATAAAAATTAACAAATTAATTTTACAATCAAAATCGACCCGAACCTTTGTAATAAAAATATAAATTATTTGGGATGAGTTGAATAAGAAGACCATGAAGAAGACAAACGAGGGCTTGAGAATAGCCGAGAGTGTAGCGGCGCTGTTGTTTACATAGCGTTGCTATGCTTCCTCTATTACAAGTCCCCAGTTCCCGAGTTCTAGCCCAAGAGCTGGTAAAAGTGTCAATTAGATTTTCAATTTATTATTAAAAAAAAAAAAAAATAATAATGAATTGAAAATATGAATTGGTGCTAGGCCCAAATAACCTTAGCTGTTGGTGGTCTTTAAAATACAATTACAATTATTAAGAAGACAAACGTATCAGTTACAATTTTAGTTTTTGTTTCAATTTAAAGTTCAAGGCTCGCTAAGGTTCAATTTCGGTAAGATGGTAACACTGGTAGAATGAGTACTGCGCAACAATCATTTAGTAGTGTTACCACCTTGAGAGACAACAAAAAAATTATTATCGAAATCTTATGTTGAATACTGATTTTAATTGGTACAAAAACTTACAATTTTTTTTTAATTTATTCACAAATTGTGTAACAAACCATCGTGTATTCACTTTTGGAATATTAACTGTTTGTTTTAAAAATGATACGATGTATTATTACAAAATTCCAAAAGTTTACAGCGCTTTTAATTTGCTACAAAGAATACTAATATTTTACAACAATTGGATCCAATATTTATTTGTATGAAAATAGCATTTTTAATTACAATAGATTACAAGAACGACGAGCACAATGAAATATTCAATTTGAAAATTGTACAAATTTATTCAAATCGACGTATCATTTTACACGAAGCTTCAAGTGGCAATTACTTTTTAACTTTATATGTATCTTTCGAAGAAGAAGAAAAACAATAAAAATACATATTAGTTACTGAATATTACCCGAATAGCAAACTTCTGGAGAATGCTATTTTTTTTTTAAATATCATTCCACATAAATAAATATTCTTAAAGTTTACCATCAAAGATCATCCTGCGCCGTTATTTATGTCTCAATGTTGCGATAAAAAAATTAGTGAAGATGTCAAAAATTAAAAATATGATATGGCGTTTTGAGGCCCATGTGACCGCTCCGACTCGTTAGAACTCACCGATCAAAATGTCGCTATAAATTTCAAAGAATTAAAACAGTAATAGCATTGATTGATATATTAGAATATAAAGGCATATAATATGTCAATTATCTAATCGTGATCGCTTCATATTGTGCGCAAGTCGTTTTAAGAAACTGGACTCGAAACAAGAACAGAAGTATGTCTTGCGTGACCAGTGAAAATGTCTCCATTAATCTTCCAGTAGGCGCGTGGGTCTCCCTGCAGCCTATTTTGAACTACTATAAAAAGAAATAGTGAATGATTTTTTTGTTTTTCTCGTTGTTTTCACTTGTTTAATAGGAAGACCGTGCGTCCGTTGGAAGTTTAAAGATTTCTGCTATAGAAAAACTGCACAGTTGATTTTAATTCGTAGTTTTCGGTTAAATTGACACGGTTTTGTCTCTTAAATTATTATTTTTCAGTGGCAACAAAATAATTCACATAAGAAGAAAGAAAACGTCAATAAAAATACAAAACATCTCAGTTACGAACCATTCATGGCAATATTTTAAAATTAACATTTTAATCGTCAACTTTAATTATATTCTTATCGGCACAATCTTTATCTTTTGAAATATTCTGATTCATTTGATCGTTTTCATATTCGACGAAATCGTCGAAAAGACTCGGCCACGCTTCGGTGTCGTCGTAACTGCTAAGATCTTCGCCGACAGCTTCCGAAAAATTTAGAAACATATTCCACGTGTCCCTGGGAATGCCCCTGACGAGAGGATGCGCTTCGAGGAACGTCAGCCATCTTTGCAATATCGGCGGCTCTTTGAGCGAGAAAACTAATTTCCATAAACAGATCGCCATGTCCGACGGTAAGATTCTTTGTCCGGTGACGACGTCCAAGCCGAACCGAAACGTGAATCTATAAAGATCTTTGAATTGTTCAGGGTCTATTCTAATTTCTTCGACCAATTCTGGAAGACGCGCTTGTATTGTTTTAATCGAATCGGCTTTCATTTGTTTCAAGCCCTGTACAAATTCTTCTCTCGTAAAGCGACACATTTGCTCCGCATTCAATTTCCAAGCTAAGACGAGTACTTTAAATTCGTCCGGCGACACCTGAAGATCAATGCACAGTCTTTCGATTCCATCCGCCAAGATGGTGTCTTCGGACGGGTCTTTGTAAACGTCAAACAGTGTGTTTAATTTCGTGTCGGAAGGTTGTTTCGAGTCTGTCTGACCCATGGCGGCGGACGTGGAGCGTGAAGGCGGTTTGCGTTGACCGAATGTGCGAGACGATCGTTCGTTGTTTCGAGCTACACTTCCGAAATTGTCGCTGCCGATCAGAGTTGAAGAAGGGGTCAGAACTGCGGTCGGCCCGGCCGATTTGGCAACAGAATGGTGATAAGTTGTATTGCCATTGCTTTGGGCATCGTATATTGTATTTGAATTGTTTAACGGCGTTGGCACATAAGTCGATGACGGATTATACAAATTCTCTAATTCAGGCATGTCTGCAAAACGAGGCGCCAGCATTAAATTAAAAACCAGTCCTGTTGGGTTACTAGTCGACAATTTAGAATAAATTCAAAACTAGATACTCACCCTCTTTATCGTTGTCCGTTACCATGTGAGGTGCACTCGGGGGCGGAGGCACCTTGAAACAACTGAAGCAATTGCCCATTTGAGGGCAGAGGCAGTGTGGCTGAGCCTAAAAGGGCACGACGTGCAAGATGTATCCGATGCATGAAGAGGCTTGTTACACTTTTATTCGCTTTCACACTTTTCAAGTAATATCCCCTACTGAGTAAAAAATCCAAAAACCCACACAAAGCAATATTGTATGTACAAAATAATACAGAGCGAACAGACACTGATACCTGTCAATTATTATATTATTAGGTATAGAATAACAGCACAAAAAAGATAAAAGAAATATATCTACTTCTAATATTGTATTTTACAAATTTATCACAAAAAAACAATAAAAACACTGGATTTAGCACCATTTATTTTTGTTGTCTTTACTGTCCGAGTCTCATAAAAAATGAATATTGTTCATTGAATTAACATGGATATAATGAAAGAATTAATATTCAATATCATTTTTATCATCCTTTTTAAAGAAATCTATTACTTCTTTCACAATTACGGTAACATTTTGACGATTTTGACACTAGCATAACAAAATGGTGAAAACATGTTGAAACTGTGGTTGAAAACTTTGAAAAGAGGCCATCATGGAGGTATGATCGATGCAGACCAAAGCATAGACAGCAATAAAGCATGTATAGCGCAATTTAATTTCATTGATTTTCAATAAAATCAAAAAAAATCTAATTGTTCAAAACATTAAACTTTTTTATTAATTAATTATTCAAACATTTTTAGTTTGATAATTGAAGTATTGGACAAAAGATGTCACCTTAGAGGTTTTCTGATGTCAAAAAAATTAAAAAACAAAACAAATTGCAAGCTGCAAGGTTGGATATCGATGCCCGATGCAACCTGACTTGAACCTGTATTGAATGCAGATTGCAGACTACATTGTAATTTGTTAATGACAAAATAAATTGATGTTATGATGTTTGGTTATTTGTGTCGTTAATTAGAAAGGGATATGAATTAATTTTGAAAAAAAATGGGGTATGACATTAATCGATTTCAAGTGGAAGTAGACGAAGAATTAATTTGCTCAATATGTTCAGGTGTTTTGGAAGATCCAGTTCAGGTTAGAAAAACTGCATTGTTTTTACTTTGACATCAGATTACCTAATTTAGTTTTTTTTAGATATTTTGTCGTTTTTATAAATAGAGGCATTAAAAAGTGGACGTTTTGTGATGAACTTTAGTTAATTTTTTTGCATTTGCATTTTAAGTGACTTCTTGGCCCCATTTAAGAATTATTAAGGTAGGCGTATTGGACGTAATTTTTTAACTATATATATTTGTTGACTTACAGGCCCCGTCATGTGAACACGCATTCTGCCAGGCTTGCATACAAGAATGGATATCCCGACAACCGACTTGCCCGGTGGATAGACAACCTATAACATCGGCTCAGCTAAAACCCGTACCGAGGATCCTGAGAAATCTCCTTTCAAGACTGTGTATTTCGTGTGACAATTCATCGTATGGTTGTCAAGCCATATTGAAACTAGATTGCCTAACGTTGCATCTCGGAGATTGCGAACACAATCCGAAACGTTTGATTTCCTGTGAACAGGGCTGCGGGTTGGTCATTCCCAAAGACGAAATAAAAGATCACAATTGTGTCAGGGAGCTGCGTTCCTTGATGCATTCGCAACAACAGAAACTCGCCGACTTTCAACAGGAGCTATCCGAACAGCGATTCACGATAAAGGAACAAAAACGGGAGATCCAGTTGCTGAAGGACTTCATGAGAGCGATGCGTATATCGAATCCAGCAATGAGAGCTATAGCCGATCAAATGGAGAGAGACGAAGTCATACGTTGGAGCAATTTGTTGACGAGGGCTCGCGTCACCAGATGGGGAGGAATGATTTCTACTCCGGACGAAGTGCTACAGGTATTTCTTTTTTTATTTTATTGAAAAAATTATAAAAATTTTTTTTAATTATTTATCTTTGCATTTACTGAACGGTTAAATCAATTTGGCAGTGTAACGGCTAAATATTGAAGTGCAGTATCACGTCAAAGTATACAAGTACAGAAACGAACTCTTGCAGCAATAATTTATATGAAACGTACCTGCTTGCTATAGCAGTGCACTCTTACGCTAGTTACTGGTACCAAATCCACTTTTAATTCACATTAGCGAAGCTTCGCCCACGAAAAACACAGTGACGAGTAGAAAACTGCTTGTTCTTTAAAATAAAAATTTTAAGATGTAGCAGAGTGACATATTTAAAAGCGCCATTTTTAAAAGTTATATAAAGTTTGTGTGTCCCGAAATTTTAACCTACTTTCAGATGAGTTTGTAGAGTTGAAATATGGCTGATTTATAGATCATGTGACCGTGTCTCAAAACTAACCTGAAAAATACAAAATACGTACTTTTTTAACCAAAAGAACGCGAAGTAGGAATTTAAAAGGAGTCATGTGAAGAACATGTGCTTTTGGCGTAAACGTGATTATCACAATTACGCAGTGTCACAAAAAATGTCTGCCTTAACATATTTTCATGCATTTGATTCAGACGATGATAAAACGTTCGTTGATTGAATCCGGCTGTCCACCGCACATAATCGACGAGTTAATGCAGAACTGTCACGAAACTCACTGGCCGCGAGGACTGAGTTCTTTGGAAACGAGACAGAGCAACAGACGACAGTACGAACAGTACGTTTGCAAGCGCGTGCCGGGCAAACAGGCCGTTCTCGTATTGCCATGCGATAACACTCATATGGCCGACGAGATGATGGTTGAACCAGGTCTTGTTCTCATATTTGCGCACGGAATCGAATGAATTGCTGCGCACGCATGCCTCGTCGCAACGGAACGCTGATTTTTACCGTTCAAACAAACAAATGTTCTGTTTTGACCGTTCGACTATTTATTTTCGAAATGTTGACGCTATTGAAAAATTGGCATTTCATATTTAAATAGAAAAGTCAGCGATTTAATTGTAATATTTTAATTAATTGCAAAGTTTATTTTTATTGTGATCTATTTAATTAGTGGTAAAAAAACATATCGAAATTAAAATGAAAAATGTGATAATCGCGATGTTTTTAGGTACTTTCTCTGAAAAGTTGTAAGTGTAAAATTACGTAAACAAAAAACAAAATAAAAAAAAAACAATTCACAAAAACAAATTATCGCACAGTCTTTAACATGTCATATCTTTTATTCAACACATGCACGCTTTTGTTTTTTCGTATCTGTTTAGCGGATCTTAAATGGCCGTTTATTGGCTGGTAACGTCATGACTCATGATCCATTATGAAACGCTTTTCGATGCTATAGAGTATAGGTAACGAAAAACATTTGAAAAGCCCGTTACATAATGAACCATTATACAGATTGTATCAAATTAAACCTGTGCATAGGGCGTTCTGTGTGTAAGACAGAGATCGATATATAAAGCAGTAAATAAGAACGACATAAATGATCGCTAATAGGAAGTTTCTGTAGTTACTGTAAATAAATAATACCCATACTAACCCATACAACCTGATAGCGTTATCTTTGTTTTGTGATTTTATCAATAATTTCTTATTTTAGTAGTCAGTAACTACAGAAACTTCCTATTAGCGATCATTTATCTCGTTCTTACTTATTGCTTTATATCGATCTCTATCTTACACACAGAACGCCCTATGCACAGCTTTAATTTGATACAATCTGTACACCTATTTTCGATGCTATAATGAAATATGGTTACTATGGCAACGAAGTAAATAAATATTGTATCAGTGTCAATGTTTATTATGAGATGTACTGCTGTCAGTGAATCTAAAGTGTTTGACATTAATTCAGTTGAAGTCCAAAACCATGCACGTGTTGAATAAAGTATAGTGTGCAATGGGTGTGCTAAATCTTCATGCGTCAGGCGCGCTGTTTTTAGCACGAGTAGTAGGCAAGCGCACACGAGCCTCGGCGAGTGTGCATCGCGAGCCGAATACGAGTGCTGACAACATCGCGCCTGATGCATAAAGATGTATTTAGCACACTAGTTACACAATATACTATTTTGTATTATTTATTCTGACTAGAATGTGTAAATATTCGAATTTCTGTCACCGTTTTCTGTTCGGGTGCATAAGATTTTAACGATAAATGAAATGCAAAATGCATTGAAAAGAAAATTGACATGAAATATTATATTTTTAATTAACGAATAAAATCGATATTCGCACAGCTCTAGTATTTATATAGATTGATACGGTAGCTAATTGTCAATATAAAAATGTGTATTCGATGGCTGTTTATGGTTTTTATTTAATAAAATGTGTTCTGACATTTTCAGTAGATCTTAGAAAATACAGTAGTCCGTTTTTAACCGCGCTTTTCAGGTAACGCGTTCCCTTTTTCTAAAATGCTCGCCGGCAGCGAAGTTTTCCGGCAACACGTGTCCCCCCGGAGGTAGACAAAGGATTACTGTATTCGTTTTTATTTAGTTAACAAAACACAATATGGCTGCTTACAAAGAAACGCGGTAGCGGTTAGTATTCTAAGATTGAAACCGAATATTTCCTGTGGAAAACTCGGTTTTGATATTTGCTGGTTCATTCCAGTTGGGTGTATTTATGGTACGGGCATAAATGGTATTATTTCCATTGACTGATGAACAGAAAAAAAACTGCGATTTTTCGATGTCTCATTTAACAGATGTTTTTTATTTTTATACGGCATATTTTATCATAGGGTTTTTTTTTGAACGAGTTATATTTCAAGTCTTCATGGTTTTCGGGCTTGTAGGCCGTGGTCCGGTGGTATTTCTACCTGACGTTTCGTCTACAACTGCGGTAGACATTTTCAAAGGCGATGTGGCATCGGTCGAAATGTCCTCCTTGGCGGCTCACAGGTCACTGACCTGTAAGCCGCAGTTGTAGACGAAACGTCAGGTAGAAATACCACCGGACCACGGCCTACAAGCCCGGAAACCATGAAGACCTGGAACAATGCCGGCCGTGAAAGCTTGCACACTTCGAGCTATATTTATAATAAACGTTTCATCAGTAATATTCTGAAATGTTATACATATATACATTAAAATGAACGAGTTATAATACAGTATTTGAAAATAAAGATAATGAATGAATTAGATTCAAACATGATTTGAACGATGTTGTTATTAGCATGGATTTTAGACAACTGTTTCTATTTTCAAAATGAAGGAAAGTTATGGAAGCTATTGTAAGTGTATTGTTGTATTTGTATGCAAGTGTGTATACTTGTATTCAGGAGTACCAATTGTATAGATAAAGGAATAACGTTAGGAGGTGTAAAGTACTATTGTTTTAGGTATAACTCGTTCAAATAAATAAATTGGCTGCAAAAAATTTTCCAAAAAAAACCCTATATTATCCTCAGCCGTACTAAACTCATTACGCATATTTTATCATAATCAGTTATGAAATAGAAAATATTTATTTTGATATTAAAAGATAATAATACACAAGTGCTAGTTGTAAACGGTGCTTTTTTCCTATTAAAAAAAACAGACTACAAGAACGCTTAATTTACGATGTTATCAAAAATCTATTGTTACAAGTTTATTGATTTTTTATCATCAATCGGACAGAAAAAAGCATCGGTTATCAATATTTAGTCACAAACAAAAACAATTTATATGACGTCATTTTTTGTTTCTATTCTTTATAAAGTACAGATATTATGTAATACATTAAAAAATAGCATTCTTCGACGCTTTATTTTCCTTACGTAATATAATAATATAATTAATTCACATAAAAGTTGCACACCGATAGAATTGAGTCAGATTCTAAGATTGGTTTTTGAGCTTTGAAATTTGTGTTCAGATCGGGTTTCGGATAATGTCGGAGTAATCTTTATTTCGTTTATTAATCGAGTTTAAAAGAAAACAAGGCATTAGTCAAAACGGCGAATTTTGCAAAGTTTTGTTGAAAAATCTGACTTAACGTTAAGGTTAGAACGTAACTCAGCTATGGATACGGTAACGGTTGATGTAACTCTCAACTCTGGTATATTATGTGCTGCTGCTTTGTAATATAATGTAGTTTTGTTTTATGTTTAAATAAATTTTTATTTATAATTTTTTTTTTTTATTAATAATATATTGTTATTTAGTTCAGTTGGTCGGACAAACGTTTAACATAACGTTTCCGAACGTCCGTTTTGAATCGAGCGGAATATAATTATCGTTAATGTACAGATTTTTTATGCATCCGTAGTAAGGTTGCCGTGCCGATAATCCTCGAAGCTTCCCGATATGCGGATGACCGCCGATAAACATTCCAGTTTTGGTGTCCGTCATGTGGGCCTTGCCGAAACTCGGATTGGAAAACACATTGTCGACGGCTAAAGTTGCAACGTTCTTTGACTTGACAGCTGTAATGCAAAAATTAGCGATTTTTTATTTTGAAAATAATAGTCAGAACCACCGGGATGCAAACGGAATTAACACGGTTCGTCTTATTCTACACTAGGGTGGGTCAAAAATATCAATTATTTTTTTTTTACAAGTGACACGGAAAAATAGGTTGCTAGACACCTTAAAAAAATTCTCACCAAATATGAGCTCTTAATTTTAATAGGAAGATCCTCCGCATCACAGTTTTTTATTTTTTTCTCAGTCCAATAGAAAAAAATTCATACCTCATCATTAATTGATTGTACAGAAAAATGTTTTATGAGAATTTTGTAGGAAATTTAATGCTCTACAAAAAAGATATCTTATATTTTTTCCGCTAACCTCACCATTTGAAAGATATTAAAGATTTAAGTTTGATTATTTTAAGACAAATTTCATTTTTGTTTATGAATTTTATAACTCGACAATAAATGACTATTATAAATCTTCAATATCTTTCAAATGGTGAGGTTTGCGGAAAAAATATAAGATACCTTTTTTGTAGAGCATTAAATTTCCTACAAAATTCTCTTAAAACATTTTTCTGTACAATCAATTAATGATGAGGTATGGATTTTTTTCTATTGGACTGAGAAAAAAAATAAAAAACTGTGATGCGGAGGATCTTCCTATTAAAATTAGGAGCTCATTTTGGTGAGAATTTTTTTAAGGTGTCTAACAACCCATTTTTCCGTGTCACTTGTAAAAAAAAAAATAATTGATTTTTTTGACTCACCCTATTTTACACCCTCAGATTTCAGATGGTTATCCGAGAACCCGTAGAAGAATTGGATTTCCAGTTTATTGTTATAAATAAAAGTAAATTGAAATCGCACTGTCAAAATTAATACGTGACTGTTTTGTCAGTGTGTAGTCAAGTCACTGAAATAAAGTAATGTTGTAAAGCTTACTCACCATACTTTGCTGTGCGTGCAAAGCGGGTAAACACAGATATAGTTAATAGGGCTACCTGTCCTTGTTCCACTACAGTCTTAACCTTTTCACTGCGCATTTATTTTACGAGAGTGCATGCTGTGTGCGCAATTTTTTCGGCCGTTCCGTATAGATGCGTCTGGAGCAGTCCACTGTTGTTATCAGTGGGGTAAAATAATGAAGCTAAATCCCGTCAAATCACATCAAACTGGTTTTTTTGCCTATTTTGTTTAAAACATATATTTTTATCAAAAACAGAACAGTCAGTGCATGTATACACGTGTACATACGCGTTGACTTTAAAAGAAAAAAACCACAACAAAGTTCAGAATTGGTGTACTAATAGGCGTTGTACGTATATATACGACGGTAGCAGTTTATCGCTGTAAGTATTTTTTCCAGCCCGAACGTAAATATACGGCTGCAGCAGTAACCCAGGTAATCGTATATATAGTCAAAGGGTTAATAGACTGTACGACAAAGACAGGTGGTCCTATTAATTATATGTCTGTCTTTACTCGCTAGCAGCGCGTCAGTTTACTTTCCAGAATTTCGATATTTCAGTGAGTCAACTGAATGTATCAAATTATACAATTGAAACAACTAGAAAGTGAGTTTTGTGTTTTTTATTTTATTTATTGTAGATTATAGACGCGTCGACATCTAAGGTCATTAGCGTCTTGTGTTTTTTAGAGTACAGTGACTGACCTTGTATGCTGTGCCAGTTCCCATCGCACAAATAGAACGGATTGTTAGGCGCAAACGACGCTTCGAATGGTTTCTGTCCGTTGTTGACGGTCAGTTTGACGACACCGTCGACAATTTGTAGTATGAGGAAATGATTTCGCGAATGAACTATTAAAAGAACGCCCGTCACATTTCTCGGTTTAATTTCCATTTTGATATCGATTTGAAGTCCGACTTTGAAGCGTTCGTACACCTTTGCATAACCTCCGTCGGGGCTGAAAAACATGCCGGGCTCAACGCGATCGGAACACGGTATCACGCCGATTAATTTATCAGATATTCCGACGTCTCGTTGCATGTACTTGAAATTCCTCACACAACCGATGAAACTTGAATTGAATCCCTGCAAAGCCAAATTAACAAAATAAAAACTCGGGTCGCAGTGCCAAACCCTGTCGACAACATAGTGTATTTGCTAATGCAGGCCTTGTGACTTTATTATGTAAACTTAAGTTTGTTTTTGGACAAAATAAAAAATTTAACCCCTTAATACATCCCTTAAAATAATATTTTTTTCTTAATTTCAATAATATTATCAATGCAACCTCTGTACCAAATTAAATACACCCTTCAGTAAGTAAATCACTATCCGCAAACCAGTGTTTTCATAAAATTTGTAAGTCCGGTCCTGTCGGGCCGATTTTATTAAAATTTTAGCAGCACATTTTAATCTTCACTAAAGGGTTAAATTTCAATTTTGAAACGATTCTGAGAATTTTTTCGGTATTTTTGGGCCCGAAAACTTTTTTCAACCCCTAAAAACTACCCTAAAAATGGTCCAATCGGGCCCATTTTAAATAGGCTTCGTGCGGTAATGGGTTCCAATGTGTGTACCAAATTTCGTTTAAATCGATTAAGTCTGTCGAGAGTTATCGTGTACACACACACACACACATATATACATACATATTCATATATACATAAACATTTTCAAAAATGGTGGCAAACGTACCAAATTTACTGTAACTCCGTCGGACGCCTCCGGGCTCGTTCCACCGAGATAATACGGTCCTTGCAAATTGAGCGTTTTGCCCGAAGTCGCGCCCGTACTTTCGTAGCTTTGATCGACAATCAGTCTGCCCTCGTTGTGCATTCGGCTGAACGAAACGTAATGCCATCCTTTGTCGTTCAATCTTACGTTGACATCGCTCATGATATCGGCCGGACCTGTGCCTAGATTGAATTTGAAATGAATCTGAAACAAACGAATTCCTTCATAGTACCTATCCGACAACGTACTACTGTCGTCAATATAAGATGGCAGCACTGATATCTATCACAAGAACGCGAAAACGTCTGAGAAAATAGTGACACAGTTTAGATGCGCGTCAAACGATCGATAGATCAATTTTTGATGTGAAACATCTTATGTCGGGCTGTGAACAGCCGCGTGAGGGGAAATATGCAACGAAATTTATGGTCCGCTCCTTCGCTGCTGTTCTCCCCACCACTCTCTCTCTCTCTCTCTCGGCTTCCGCGCGCTCGGGTACGGGAAGAGAGAGAGAGAGTATACATACGAAAGTACTGTAAAGCAAAAATATATGTATACAAGTTTAGGTATGTAATATAGATACTTCGCTGTGTATTTAGTTGCGTTTCTGGCTCAGGCGTGCTCAAACGCCGCAACCGCGTGTGCTACAGTGCAGTATATAGGATTACGTCAGCATAACAGTTAGTTGCTGCTTTTGAAAAAATATATACTACTACATAGAGAATACCACCGAGTTCAATAACGTTTTCTTTGATGTTTCACATCTGTCGGGGGTCCCGAGACCCACACCCTTTTTTATCTATTGAAGACGATCTCTGGGACACCTTAGTATTATACTCACTAATCCATTTTCCATATATAGCGCTACAAAGTGACTGTGTTGTTCGTCGGACGCATAGAATATGACACCTTCTCTCTCCGACGTTCTGAATTCTAACGAAATCTCAAATTTGTTCTTATGACGACCGGGTAACTGATCGTATTCTATTCGGCTGTTGGCGACAGTGCCTGAAATATCAAAACGGTATAAAATAAAGTTACGGCAAAAGCGGCTGTGTCTCGCTCAACATTTCAATACCGAATCTGTATCCGCTGTCGTAGCCGACATCGCTCTCCGGTTGTAACGGCAAGCTGCATCGGTCTCTCGGAGTTTCCGGCGTAGTATGAGAATGTGATGTCACCCGATCGAACGGCGCTATCGTATTGATTTCATTGTCCGGTCCCAATCCTGAAAAGCAACACTTATCATTCATTCATATCCAATTGGAACGGTCAACAATCTGTATATTTATATTTGAAATTTAAATTATTACCGCCTTGAGTCGTGCTGTCGGGTACTTCTGGTTCAGGAGCCCACGTGTGTTCAAACTCAACTTCTTTAGGTTCTGAAAAATTGCACATCAACCTCATTATAAACTATCTTTTGTATTTAATAAAAATAGAGCTACTTTGCTTGTTCGAAATGTTATACGGTAACAAGTTATAAATTCTGTTCAAATAAAATGTATTTAGGATAATAGAAATTAAGAATATACCATCAGGGTATTCAGACGTGATATCGGGGTTGGGCGTGCACGTTCCCAACGTCGCTGCATATTTCTCCGTAGAGTTTGCAAAGTTAACGATGGCACCGTTCAATGTGACGTCTTCGATGCAACCGGAAAATGCTGCTGATGTTGGTACACCGTAAGGAGGAACGATGATTGTCGAAGGTAAACCTCCAAAGTAAATGTTTTCGTAGGTGAATTTCTTTGCCGGCAGCCTTTGATCTTGTCTGAAACCACGAAATTTAATAAACAAACGTCTCGGTGTGAATATTTTTTTGTTAGTTATTATTAATCGCGGATTGCTAATTTTGAACTGAGAATCGCTAAATAGGAATTGGAATAAGAATAAAGTTTATAGGAATAAAACCCTGAAAAATAAAAATGTCAAAACTGCAATGCCTAGATAGGTACGAAGTTTTATTCATGTGTTATTTTCAAATAAAGTATAAAATGGGTTTTTAATGAGTTCTAAAATTAATAAGTTATTAAAAACGATTCGATTATTTTTAAATTTTTTGATTTGAAAAAAAAAATTATGCAATGTCCATTTAGTTTCTGGTTTTAGTTATTATTGGACGCCATTGTTCAGTATCAAAGTATCCTTTAACGCTGGTAGATCGTGTGTTATAACAAAATATATTTTATAAAAGTGTAAAAAGCTTTCCGAGTGTTAATTAAAGTAATATGGTTATATGATTTTCTATTAAAACTCTAAAAATCTCCGCATAAAATGTTTCATTTGTTAAAAAGGTAAAATTATTTTACAAAAAAGAAAATACAATGGGGGAGGTATTTTATTGGTTAAAATTATTAATTCAAGCTATTTACGGATTTACAATTTGCATAATATATTGTTTGGATATCGCCAAAATAAATTATTTATTTGTTTTGGCAATTCATTATCGTGTAGGTATTCAAAAGAACATAAAGCATTGGGAAAATTGACAGAAAACAAATTCAAATCACAGATTTGATATCCATTTTTTAACGTAACGGAAACTAACAGCTGACAGACTGTACTCTGTAGCCAATCACAGACCAAAATCAAGTTATTTTTTATTTTTTACAAGTTTATAAGCGGTTTTCAGGGGAAAATAATTTTGCGAAAACAAAAACAATTAATTCCGTTGCAAAATTGTTTAGTTTAGAAGAAATTCAGAAAAGTTTAGTAATTTTCTGATAGCACATTGGCTAAGGTATTCGCAAGTTTTAGCTTGCTGACTGCTGTTTACTTGCTAGCGTTGTGAAGTTGTTTTATGGTATTTTGTTAAAGTGACAATGAAAATAACAATATTGCGCGATACAATTCCGAGTGAAGCGAGTGAGATGTAGATTATAGACGCTCGACAACAAGATATTATCGCGTAGTCATGGTGAAGCAACTGAATAAGATTTATGCAGTCCAGTCATGAAGCGATTTCAAAATGTGAGTACAATTTATTATTTTTCTTCGTGGTAAAATTCTACTTGTTACACAACTAGATTTTTTAGTAAATTTTAAACGAACCAACTGTGCCCATTGCTATAGAACAGTTAAAGAACTGATTTCTCTTTGGAAAACAAAAAAATCTCCGAAATTCTCACATAAATTACAAAAAAATCTAGGTGTTTAACAGGTAGAATTTTATTTTGAATTAATTATTATACCTGTAATGATCGTAGTCATTGATCAACAATTGTAACGATTCGCTGTCGTGGGTCGCCGTAACCACGTGCCATTCGCTATTGTTGAACACGATGAATTTCGTTATGAGTTTGGTGGTCGGATTTTGCAGTATGAGATTGCCGTTGACAAGCGACAGAGATAACGTATCATTCTGAAGGTTGTTTGTCGTATAGAAAATTATTCCGTCGTTGGAGTTGGTTTTGAATTTCAAAGTCAATTGGAACGTCAATTTGGTCGTGGCGTTCGGATACTGTATAAAACCTGGCGTGCTCTCGGAGAACGACACTATTCGGGCGAACTGTAAAAACAACAGATTGTGCAAAACAACAGAACGCGCGACAATGTAAACAGACAATTGATAGTTTCTATTACGCAGTATGTAACCTGACAAACAACATTGAGAACATTTACAATTTTGTAGTAGGCTATGGGCTACAATATCTAAGAGGACAGTGTGGTCCAGTGGTTAGCGAATTGATTTAGTTTTGCTTGTGAACTTAATACTGACTTTCTTCAATACTCGATGAAGTTTTGGCTTCAAGCTTAAAAGGGACTGGTCCTACAGTGTAAAAAAGCAAGATAACACGTAGTAAAAAAAAGATTACGAACCTTGGCAGGGCAACCCGGCTGCACGTCGAACGCGTTGATATTAAGACCCAGATCTATAGGCGTCGTGTCAATAGCAACTTTGTCAATACACCCGTCGAAGTCGACATTGGTCACTTCGGGAAAATCGTGCATATTTGGGAATCCTCCAAAGTACATGTTATCCGACACCTTCAGTTCGATTTCCGATCCTTGCGATCGAAGTTTTTGCTCTTCGCCGTCCACCGTGAGTATTCCTTCTAAATCCGAACGGACCGCTTCGACCAGATGCCATTCTCCGTCATTCTTTTTGGATTTCGACGCTATCGTCGCTATTGAATTATCTCCAATTTTGTACTGCAATGGAAATTTATATCAATAGAACTTTAGATTATAAATAGCGGCGACTCTTATTTATAGCAAGCGGCAGATGCGGGACAATGCTTTCGATATGCTAATATATCATAATTACATCTAGCGCACACCATTAATGGAGAATAGCCCAGTTCGAGGAGATGCTATTTATACAGATTGTATCAAAGTAAAGCTGTGCATAGGGCGTTCTGTGTGTAAGACAGAGATCGATATATAAAGCAGTAAGTAAGAACGAGATAAATGATCGCTAATAGGAAGTTTCTGTAGTTACTGACTACTGAAATAAGAAATTATTGATAAAATCACAAAACAAAGATGACGCTATCAGGTTGTATGGGTTAGTATGGCTATTATTTATTTACAGTAACTACAGAAACTTCCTATTAGCGATCATTTATCTCGTTCTTATTTACTGTTTTATATATCGATCTCTGTCTTACACACAGAACGTCCTATGCACAGCTTTAATTTGATACAATCTATTACAAAGACGCCAGTTCCCAGGTTCTAATTCTGGTAAGGGCTTGAGAATAGCCGAGCGTGTAGCAATGCTGTTGTTTACATGGCGTTGTTATGGTTCCTCTATTACAAGTCCCAAGGGCTTGAGAATAGCCGAGCGTGTAGCAATGCTGTTGGGCGTTGCTATGGTTCCTCTATTACAAGTCCTAATGGCTTGAGAATAGCCGAGCGTGTAGCAACGCTGTTGTTTACATGGCGTTGCTATGGTTCCTCTATTACAAGTCTCCAGTTCCCCGGTTCTAGCCCGAGAGCTGGTAAAAGTGTCAATTGGATTTTCAATTTATTATTAAAAAAAATAATGAATTGAAAATATGAATTGGTGCTAGGTCCAAATAAGCTTAGCTGTTGGTGGTCTTTAAGACACAATTTCACAATTTTTTTAATTTTGGTAAAGTATTACTTGGATTTTCAATTTATTATTAAAATTAACAAACTGAAAATGTGATTTGGTACTAGGTTCAGACAACCCGAGCAACTGGTGGTCTGAGTAATTAACAGTTCGGAGATTATATTATTCGAAGTCTAACATCAAATTGACATTCGCACAGATATTGATTTTTGATTATTTTTTGAAGATCGATCTAGCGTTTTAATTATAATTTAAAACTAACATGGATTTTACTCACTGAATAAATGACGCGTCCGTTTCTGATTTCTAGCGATAAGAATGACTGATCTTTTCCGATGAGGAACAACAAACCTTCCCTTGCGCGTGTTTTGAACTCTAAACTGATCGTCGTACGTCGACTGTTTATGTAGGGCAAGCCGTTGAGAACTGCGTAGCCTTTGCCTCCGAAACGGAATCCAGTGCTCGGAGATAGATTTAGCTTATCTCTGCAATAGAATAATTATTTAGCTTATCTCTGCAATAAAATAATTAAAATGTGCTACAATTAAAAACGTATAAGTACCAATCCCTTATGCTTTATTATTACTTCCTACTTCTCCTATGGTAGGGAAGTAAAAAAATATATCGAGATTTTAACAGATCTTCACGTTTTGAGACCCTAGCAATCGTTTAAGATCATTTTCTGACTGATGTCTCTCTGTGTGTGTGCGTGTATGTGGCCTTCGATATCGTAAAAACGGAACAACATACGGCCATGCCGTTTGTTCTATTATGTTTATCAGCCTTTAACTTAGATCTGATAAGATTTTGAGTCAAATCGGTCCAGTGGATCCTGAGATATTCAAAAAAACGTCCTCAATGTCACGTATTAACATAGGAAAAAACAAATATAAATGAAATCTAGATGTTATAATATGAAAAAAATGTAAATATTTTTTTTCTCTAAAATGTATAGTTTTCGAGAAAAAAAATATTTTACTAAAAAAAGAAAATTGTACGTAAATCAAGGTAACCATGCTTCTTGCTATATTAAGCTAGCCATCAGTAGATCACCAAACAAAAAAGAGGGCCATGCTTTTTTTCAAAGAAAAATTCGACTGATGACCAGTCCTATACTTCCCACCTAGTAAATATTTGCAAAAAATAAACACTTTTTTTTATTAATCTTTGACTAGGCCCAAATAACCTTAGCTGTTGGTGGTCTTTAAAACACAATTTAATTTTTATTCTTTGAAAAAAGCATGGCCTTCTTTTTTGTTTGGTGATCTACTGATGGCTAACTTAATATAGCAAAAATCATGGTTACCTTGGTTTACGTACAATTTTTATTTTTTTTTAGTAAAATATTTTTTTTCTCGAAAACTATACATTTTAGAGAAAAAAAATATTTATATTTTTTTCATATTATAACATCTAGAATTCATTTATATTTTTTTTTACCTATGTTAATACGTGACATTGAGGACGTTTTTTTGAATATCTCAGGATCCACTGAACCGATTTGACTCAAAATCTAATCAGATCTAAGTTAAAGGCTGATAAACACAATAGAACAATCGGCATGCCCGTATGTTGTTCCGTTCTTAAGATATCGAAGGCGAAAAATTGACCACACACACACACACACACACACACATACACACACACACACACACACATACAGACATCAGTCAGAAAATGATCTTAAACAATTGCTAGGGTCTCAAAACGTGAAAATCTGTTAAAATCTCGAAATATTTTTTTCGGACTAAATCCATTACTTCCCTACCATAGTAGAGGTGGGAAGTAATAAAAAAAGAGTGTTTATTTTTTGCAAATATTTACTAGGTGGGAAGTATAGGACTGGTCATCAGTCGAATTTTTTTTTATGTATTTATGATATGGCATGCTTTTGTTTTATACTGTCCTGTCTAAAATTAATACAGACAATGTAACATCGAGAACTAAATCGTGAGTTTGTGAGTAGCATTTGTAAAATGTATAATAATGGGTTTATGCCTGTTGATTCTTTAAATAAATACTAACTGGTGAAAGTATTAACTGAATTTTCAGTAAAATAATAATGATTTAACATAATATGAATCGTTAATAAGCCTAGATATCCCTCGCAGTTAGTGACCTTAGAATAAATTTTAAATAAAAAAATGTGTTTTTGTGTAATTGAGAAATCTTTCCGATTGAATCTGTTCCGATTATTCAGAACTCTGATAAAAACTGCAGCCGTTGAGGCACAGCAAAGTTACCTTTCCCGAGCGCCGTTGTTATTTCCGGTTGCATCGACAAAGTTCCACAAAGAAACGGGCTGCTCCCCGACCATAACCTCTTCGATTTCACCTTCAAAAGACGATGGCCTATTCTTGAGCTGAATGTTAAATGTCGGAGGGTAGCCGCCCACGAATAGTTTCGATTGTTCTTGGTCCAAGTTAAATATTGAATTGAAACCTTGCACGGTCTGTTCCTTGATGTATTTTCTCTCTTTTCCTTCTTCGTCTTCCTCTCTTATTGTCATTTTAACGTTTTGACCGGTTCTAAAATAAAAAGTTTGTCAAAATTTAATTACTGCTTTTTTAACGAGCGAATTTTATTTCTGTGCTGCAAATAAGTTTGCCAGATGCCCCGTATTTTACGGGTTACCCCGTTTTACAGGCTAAGATAATACAAAAACCCATAATTTCGAAAATAAAATACGGGGTAAATAAAGCTCCCGTATTTTTTACAAACTAAACCGGAGCTGGCTAGCGACACCATAAGCTAACGTTTTGGCTGGCTGGCGCGTTCGTGGTTTTTGAATTTTAAGTTATCTTGCAAAGATTTTTATGATAATAATAGTTTTTTTATACGGCTGAAATGCAATTGAAAGATTTTTTCGTTGGAGAGCAGCCAATTATATAATTGTTTCGAAACATATAGGAAAAAATCGTTTTACCAACCAGTGGTCACAATCAGGATTCTAACCTGAACCTTTCCACTTTCTAGCTATTGAATTAGCAGATATGAATTGACGCTCGCATGTAGTGAAAATCTATTGATTCTGAAGCATACATGGAGAATATTAGTTTAGCAATCTTGTCACGATTGAGTATTGTAAGCTCATTCCGCCGCGAAAGTGGAAAGGTTCAGGTTAGAATCCTGATTATGACCACTGGTTGGTAAAATGATTTTTTCCTATATGTTTCGAAACAATTATATAATTGGCTGCTCTCCAAGACTCCAACGAAAAAATCTTTCAAAGATTTTTATATATTTGCTTCTCAAAATGAAGAGCTTTTAAAAGCTGTTTTTCTAACCATAAATATAAATTTAAAAAATAGATTATCTTCATTAAACATTGCTGTTTTAATTGTCTCCCGTAAAAATATCTAAAACTCGTATTTTTTATACTGGTAACCCTTTAATCAACTAGCGGCAGGTGGCAACCCCAACTGCAAGAAGAAATCCATTTTTAGCGTTTACCTTTCTACTATTACTTGATACCACACGTCATCGGCTACGACTTTGTTGCCGATGATTTTTTCGGGTCCGCTTCCCAAATCCACCGTCAACACCGGATATCCATTTTCTACTTCGAGTGCCATGAAGTCATCCGATCTAGTCTTCCTCAATTTAGTTCCGATCTCGTTACCCAAATATAACAAAAATCCATCCGGATTCTTCGTACGGAAATACGCCGATACTTTAGTAGACGTGCTTTGACTGGCCAAGTCGGGCGGATTTTTCAGTTGTATCGTCGTGTTACGGAAGAATTTAACGCCGACTTTGATCCTGTTCGCTTCGTCCCTGGCCTCAGCTATCAGCTGATTCAATTTATTAATCTTGTCTTCGATGTCGGACACGTCTTGCTGCCATTCGTCCTGATTAGGCCGGGTCGTGTCGATCAACTGCGATATGTTCGGAATTATGTTTTGAACTTGCAGCAGCTGTTCGTGAGCCGCCGCCAAATCTTTCTGCGTATCGGCTATCGTTTTCGGCAACATGTTTGCCACGTCCATGTCCTTCGGCAACTCGCTGTTTATGTCCTGTATCATTTCCAAAGCTTCCTTGGATATTTCGTTAGCATTGTCGACCTCCGTCGTCGCTTCCTCGGCCAGAGGCTGCAACGATTTGACTTGGGCTCGATTAAGATGTTTTTCGATATTACTTATTTCGTCCTCGACAAACACGTTCGATCCGTTTATTTGAGTTATCGTTTTTTTAGCTCCGTCCAACTGAGGCTGCAGCTGCATTTGTGTTTTGTCCAAAGCGCTTCGGGCGTTGTGCAACAACTCGCCCGAATTAGTTTCGGACAGTATCGTGCGTTCGTCTAAGCCGGCGCTGAGATCGGTGGCGTTTTTGGTCGAACCGTTTGCGCTTTCGACTGTCTTCCGAGCCGCTTCTATCGCTTCGGCGATGTCTCTGTAAGCGTTGGCCGCATCTAAACCGGGCTGATACTTTTCTCTACTCTCCGACAAAAGACTGTCGAGCTCTTGAGCTTTGTTAGAAAGCAACTGCGCATGCTCGTGGGCGCTGAACAGAACTTCACGCGCTTCTTTGAAAGCTTTATCTTTATCGATCACCGATTCGTTCAATTTATTTTTTATCCTGAACAATTCGAGTTGGTCCTTTCCAATTTGCGTGTAATACTTTTTGGATGAGCCGAGCAAATCCGTAGCGTTTTTCAACAGGGCTTCCGCTTGCTCGATATTATCGTTCGCTTCTTTGTTACGATCCTCGGTCGCTTTGACTTTAGGCAAAACATTTGAAGCGCGATTTTCCGCGTTCAGTCTCTGAATTTCTTGAGCTTTATTTTGAGTGTTCGAACTGTGATTTTTTAAATCTTCGAGGCGGTTATCGAATTCTTCTATTTGTTGTCTGAGTTTCTCGTAAGCTTCGGTTTGATTAGCGATCGGATAAGTGAAATTGACCATGTCTTGTACGAGTTTTTGTGCTTTTTTCAAGAACGTGTCGGCATCGTCCTGGTGCGGTGTAAACGATTTATTTTTTATTAAATCGAGCATATATTGAGCGTCTAACAACGCATTGTCGATTTTCAAACCGGTGCCAATTTCGAGCGAGCGAGTCAATTCGTTGACATCGCCGACCGCTTTGCGAGCTTCAAAAACGGCGTTATTTATATTTTCTGACACCTGCTCGGCGTATTTTTTAACATCGCCTGAATTCGGCACGGAAGCTTTCGCGTTTTCAATTGCGTATTCAGTTCTTTTGTTCAGGTTGCGAGAATCTTGTTCCAAACTCTCCAATTCTTGTTTGATCGACCTCAGGTCGACTCGGTCCGGATCCAACTTCCTGACGTCCGGTTCGAGTTTGGTAACAGTAGAATTTATGTAGTTCAGTCGTTGAGCCGTAAAATAACCAGATGCCGTGTTCTGAAAATCAATAAATAATCAAAACGTTAGTCGGATCACGGAAAAAATCCTTTTTTGAAGTGAAAACTTCCTTAGGCGCGTTAGGCACTCTTTGCCTGGGTACTGAAAAAATTCGAAGCGTTCGCAACTACTTCCGGTCACATATGCAACATACTTATATCATAAAAACGGCCGTCTACACACTTCAATTTATAGCGCAGTTGGTTACGTCTTTGCGTTCTATGCATAGGAACCTGGGTTCGAGACCTGATGGCAGCGTAGAATTTTTGGCGTTTTTTTTTCTAAGTTCTACATGATATTTATTTATTTTTATTATATTCTTTCTTTGACAATAATTATAATTTTTTTGAAATCAAAGTGGAATTAATTAAAAATATAATTTTAGTATTTTAGTAATAAATTATTTTTAGTTCATAAACGCGCTATAATAGATGACACCAAAAATTAGAAAGTGTTCACTTCTGTCGTGTGGTCATAAGCACACACCCATTTTTTTTAATATGGTAATTCTCTTCGGTCTTCGGAATACATTCCTCAGACGTTATTAATGCATTAGAAAAAATCGTTCCACATAAAATGCAACATACACAGAACAAAAACATAAATCGATAACCATATTTAAATTGAAAAAAAATTCAATAGAATTATCGCTATGCACTTGGTAGAACATAATTGAATTTTTCAAGTGTTTGTATTTATGAAAAAATTTGTCGTAATTCCGTTTTTTTTTTTTATTTGGGGTAAGTTCGGTTTTGCACTCGATTGATCGAGC
Source organism: Mongoloraphidia duomilia (assembly GCA_039654895.1). Classification (NCBI taxonomy): domain Eukaryota; kingdom Metazoa; phylum Arthropoda; class Insecta; order Raphidioptera; family Raphidiidae; genus Mongoloraphidia; species Mongoloraphidia duomilia. The sequence continues at coordinate 461,581 of CM077518.1, forward strand.
CGAGCGAACAGAGTTTTGGGCACGTGACAAGCGAGCAAATCGAGCCATCTAAAGAATTCCGAAAGTAATCTAGCAGATTTTTCCAAACATCAGAATAAAATGGCGCCAGTAATTTAAATTCTTATTACTAAAGCCGAAATATATTCTTTATTGCTCTTCATTTTGATTTAATTCAACATTGTTATAATAATAAATCATGATTCACAATTTTTTTCGTTCTATTCCTTTATTTTAAAATTAATAGCACTACCGGTTGTTGATTTTTTCGACCCATAGATATAATAAATATTTTATTTAATCATTCTGTGCGATATAGACCTAATGGTTATTACTATTCTTTGGAATAAATATTATTCGTGTATTTTTACCTATTGAAAAATTACCTCATATAAATAAACTTCGAAATGTATCCATTCTCACAACAAGTGTTTCCGCTCATTTTTAAAATGAATGCTCTGAAGATGGTTAAATCTGCTTGATCGCTCGCTTTCCTTGGAGCTCATAGAGCGTGCTCGATCTCCTCCAGATTTTAAATCCGAACGCAGGATAGAGATCTTTCAGAGCATATATATGTTAAATTCGAACGCATCAGGTCACTCAGATCGATCTGAGCTCAAAACCGAACTTACCCTTGAAATATTGTTAGTGATTTTCTCTAATGCATTAATAATTTCGATACCTACCAAATAAATAAAACTCACATATGTTGAATCTTAAGTGTATATTGATATTGCTTACATTAAAATCTACGATGACTGGATCGATAAGATTTCTGAGAGCATCGGTAACGTCCAGTAGATTATGAGCGCACTTATCGCACTCGAAACATCCCTCTTCGGGTATTAAAACCCACCGATACGGACAATGGTCGCACTTTTCTCCGATCACGCCTTGCAAACATTCGCACTGTCCGGTACGGGCATTGCAGCCGAGGCCGACGGAGTACTCCGTATTGCATCCGCACGAAACGCATCCGTCTGAAGTGTAATTCCAATATCCGGATATGCATCGATCACACCGTTGTCCGGTAACACCGGGCTGACACCGGCACTGACCGCTCGTGTCGTCGCACTGGCCGCTCAGAGACGCTTCGGAACAACTGCACGGTTGACATCCGCGACCCGAAAAGAAACCGTAGTGTTCAAGTTCGCATCTATCGCATTTTTCACCGATGACGTTCGGCCAACATTTGCATTGGCCGGAGCTACTGTCGCAACTCTCCGTGCCGTTTCGGTCACACACGCAACCTGGTTACACAAATTATTATTAGTACCTAGCTATTTATTTCTTACCAGTTTTTTAGGGTTCCGTGCAGGGCCGGATTTAACCATTAGGCAGAGTAGGCAACTGCCTAGGGGCCCCGCATCGGCTAGGGGCCCCGCATCGACTAGGGGCCCCGCGCGCGCGCAAAAGAAATTGAAAATGTTTCATAGAGTGAAAATTTAATTCGAAAATGTGTTTCCTCAATGACAATAGGTATTATTGTTTTTTTTCGACGTATGCTGTCAGCTGATGAAATACTTCATACTTACAGAACAGAACCATCTAGTATCGAGTAGTAGAACTAATAATATGGATGCGTTATGTAGCGTATTGTATGAATCATACAATACGCTACGTAACATATCCATATTATTAGTTCTGCTACTCGATAATAGATGGTTCTGTTCTGTAAGTATGAAGTATTTCATCAACTGACAGCATGCGTCGAAAAGGGGCCCCGAGTATTGCATTGCCTAGCGGCCCCGACATAGTTAATTCGGCCCTAGTTCCGTGCCTCAAAAAGAAAAAAAAAACGGAACCTTTATGGGATTTGTTCGTCCGTTTGTATGTCTGTCACAATCGAATTTCTGTGGACTAATCAACCTTTTTGAATAGTCAGAACCTTAAAAAAATATTTTCTCCTAAAGGGGGACGGTCAAAGTAAAATGCGTTTTTACAAAACAACGAAATTGCTATATATAAGAAAAAATCGATTTCCACTCTCGGGCACTGTGGAGAAATCGGTAACTCACCTAGCCAGAAACTGGGAGTTTTGGGTTCAAGTCCCAACAGTGGTCATTTGATTTTTTCTTAGATATAGCTGAAAAATCATGGCAGCCTAGCTCTGTCTGAGATATTTATTATTTTCACCTCTAATTGTTATGTGAATAATATGGTGTGGATATAAGGGGTTTTAAATCGATTGATTTTATCATATACCAACGAAATAGTTGTATTTGTAGACTTACTCTGACAGTCCTTCAAATTTACAGCATCTCCGAAGTATCCGGGGGCACACAGACCGCAGGCTTCTCCGTGAGTGTTATTTAAACATTTCAAGCATTCTCCGGTGACCGAATCGCACGACCCTATATCGTCCGGGTTGATATTCCCGGAACATGAGCACGGTTTACAGTAATCACCTATCGGGAAAAAAATTTATTCAATTAATAAATTCACCACAATTTGCAGAAAGAATTTTTTGCTGGATTTGGGAGACCAATGTTAGGGTAAATCATTGATAGAAACATTATTAATTTAAGGATCGTACCAACGACCTCGGGTCTTCCGTAGAAACCGGCCGCACACGATTCACAGCGAGCTCCGTAATATCCGGGATTGCATTCGCAGCTGATTCTGTTGCCATCGGGTGATACCTCACAAGCCGTTGCGAAACTAAAATCATCATTCACAATTTTATAGTCACATTCGGTGTCTGCATTTCATTCTGTTTTGAATCTATTCATAAATCGGGTTTTCAATTTTTTAAACGAGCGGGTAGATAATTCAAAATCCCTATATTATTAAACAAACAAATCTTGTATATATTATGTACCTATATAAATATTTTCTCGAAAACGGCTCTAACGATTTTGATCAAATTTACCGAAAAGGGGTTTCGGGGGGCAAAAAATCGATTTAGCTAGGTCTCATCCCTGGAAAAATTCGTTTTCTTATCGATTTTATCATTTTAAAAAACAGTTTTCTTAACGTTATAAAACAGTGTCGTATGGTGAGTAGGCTTTGGAAAAAACAAACTATTTTCATTATTTATGTCAAATTACTCTGATAGTCAATCTTTAACTTATTAAAATAATCAGTAATTATTTGAAAAGTAAAAAAATAACAACAATAAAATCTAAACATAATTATACTTACATAATTATGTTTAGATTTTATTGTTGTTATTTTTTTAACTAATATTTAAATAAATAGGTATATTACTTTTATATTACCTATATAAAATATGTAGGTACATACGTCATGTAGTATGACGTATAATAATATTATCTACTTATAGGTAGGTATGTAATTTTTACTTCCCACCTCTACTATGGTAGGGAAGTAATGGATTCAGTCCGAAAACAATATTTCGAGATTTTAACAGATTTTCACGTTTTGAGACCCTAGCAATCGTTTAAGATCATTTTCTGACTGATGTCTGTATGTGTGTGTGTATGTGTGTATGTGTGTATGTGTGTAGTGTGTGTGTGTGTATGTGGTCAATTTTTCGCCTTCGATATCTTAAGAACGGAACAACATACGGGCATGCCGATTGTTCTATTGTGTTTATCAGCCTTTAACTTAGATCTGATTAGATTTTGAGTCAAATCGGTTCAGTGGATCCTGAGATATTCAAAAAAACGTCCTCAATGTCACGTATTAACATAGGTAAAAAAAAATATAAATGAATTCTAGATGTTATAATATGAAAAAAATGTAAATATTTTTTTTCTCTAAAATGTATAGTTTTCGAGAAAAAAAATATTTTACTAAAAAAAATAAAAATTGTACGTAAATCAAGGTAACCATGATTTTTGCTATATTAAGCTAGCCATCAATAGATCACCAAACAAAAAAGAGGGCCATGCTTTTTTCAAAGAATAAAAATTAAATTGTGTTTTAAAGACCACCAACAGCTAAGGTTATTTGGGCCTAGTCAAAGAATAAAAAAAAGAGTGTTTATTTTTTGCAAATATTTACTAGGTGGGAAGTATAGGACTGGTCATCAGTCGAATTTTTTTTCTTAAAAACGACTAACGATTTTGATGAAATGGGAACTTTAAGGTACTATTTTTTTTAAACTCATCCGAGCAAAGCTCGGTCATCCAGATATTACCTTTAAAATGAGGTGCATCATGACCCCCTTGCTATTTAAAAATTTAGAGTTGATAGTGCCCTTGGCGCCATATTTGAATTTCCAAAAACAAATTTATCTTCAGAAGATAGTTTTATGCGATAAGATTTTACCCTTTTAACTCAATTCGTTCAAAAATAGTTGGGGGGGGGGGGTTGTACACTTTAGACGCGCATTGTATATTAGTACTGACGCAAAAACTTACTTGTTGGATGGCTGTGGAATGGGGCAGGCGCATATTAAGCAATCCATCGGAGTTCCGTTGGTGGCATCGCCGTGATATCCTATATTGCAGTATTCGCAATGATCGCCTCGGGTGTTGTGCTTGCAGTCCTGAAATATAATAATATTTATTTTGAAAATTTTTCGTTGGAAAGCAGCCAATTATATAATTGATTCGTAACATATTGGAAAAAATCATTTTACCAACCATAGTCACAGTCAGGACTCTAACCTGAACCTTTCCACTTTCGCGGCGGAATGAGCTTACATTAACTCAACCGTGACAAGGCTACTAATCTAACATTCCCCTTATATGCTTCGGAATCAATTATTTTCACTACATGCGAGAGTTATGTTTCGAATCAATTATATAATTGGCTGCTTTCCAACGAAAAATTTTCAATTGCAATTCAGCCGTATAAATCTATTAATATTTATTTTGTTAATAATAAAAGATGGTTGCCACTGCGGAGGGGAAGGCGGAAAGGTTACGCAGATTTTACTAAAACTAGTGACCCCGTCGAAATTGTGACCACCCTGAAAAGAATTCACTTACGAAACAAACGCCGGTATCGACGTCGCATTCATCGGAATGTCCGTTGCATTGACAAGGCACGCACAGGCCGCCATATGGACCGGTATTCGTACGGTAATATCCTGGGGCGCACTCCTCGCACGACAGTCCCTTGTAGTTCGGGGGACAGTGGCATTTTTCGACGGCGTAAGCCATTGTAGAATTCAACTGATATTTTTCGCTGGCCGTATCCAACGATACATTAAACAATCTAAAACAAAACATATATGTTTTTTATTTATTCAAGGCCTTATTTTTGTGAAGATGGTGAAGGAGGCATATTAAAGTACCTTGTTCTGCAAATTGAAATATACAGATTGTATCAAATTAAAGCTGTGCATAGGGCGTTCTGTGTGTAAGACAGAGATCGATATATAAAGCAGTAAATAAGAACGAGATAAATGATCGCTAATAAGAAGTTTCTGTAGTTACTGTAAATAAATAATACCCATACTAACCCATAAAACCTGATAGCGTCATCTTTGTTTTGTGATTTTATCAATAATTTCTTATTTCGGTAGTCAGTAACTACAGAAACTTCCTATTAGCGATCATTTATCTCGTTCTTATTTACTGCTTTAAATATCGATCTCTGTCTTACACACAGAACTCTCTATGCACAGTTTTAATTTGATACAATCTGTATATGCTTAAAACAGTCGCCGTAACAACATATTAAAATTTGAACCTTGAACTAATAATATAAAATTCGTCGGGTACATGACACGTTTAGGGTGATCTGCCACCCCTTTAATACTGACCAATCGATTTGAAAATATTATAATTGCATTATTGGGTCACCGACAAGCTATACAAACAATTTCAGCCTTGAAGCAATAATAATTGTGACCGTTTTTTTTGTTACATGTTGGGGGCGGTCTGCATCCCTCCTATACCGCTATCTAGCAAAATCCCTTACTCAGGGTACTTTAATATGCCTTCCTCAACATCTTCACAAAAATAAGGCCTTGAACAAATAACACCAAAAAACTGTCACTAGCTCTCGGTTTATAACCTTGTAGTGACCGGAGCGTCCCAGTAGGTGGCTCTGATATATATTCCCTGTAATTTTTCCAAAACGAGCATTATACTTTCACGAGTGGCCGGCGCCCCGTTCACAAATCTGAAATTGCCTTCGACGATTTCTACGGAAGAGTGGAAATCTATCAGAGCGGCCGGTTGTTCCAGCGATTCATATAGCAGGTAAATATCCGATCCGTATAATATTACGTCGGCACCTCCTACGGCCGATCCTAAAAAAACAAAACAGACAATGTAAAATAAAAAAACGACTGTCGAAAAACGTTTAAACAGTCGCAAATCGCAATTCATTCGTTGATTATTTGGAATTATTGACAATAAATTACAAAACATTATTCTATTCTAATTCAAACATTGTTTGAAATTAATGACAGTCGCAGAACGCTTAATAAACAGCTGTTGAAATTCATTCATTTATATATAAAAATGAAATATGAATCCAGGTGTGCAAGCTTTCACAGCCGGCATTGTTCCAAGTCTTCATGGTTTCCGGGCTTGTAGGCCGTGGTCCGGTGGTATTTCTACCTGACGTTTCGTCTACAACTGCGGTAGACATTCTCAAAGGCGATGTGCAGCGGTCGAAGTGTCCTCCTTGGCGGCTCACAGGTCAGTGTGTCAGTGGCTGGTGTCCTCTCAATTCTTTTATGCTCAATACAAGTGTGTTCTCTGTTCGGTCGTAGTCCGTCTCTCCGTAATTGGTCACTGACACACTGACCTGTGAGCCGCCAAGGAGGACACTTCGACCGCTGCCACATCGCCTTTGAGAATGTCTACCGCAGTTGTAGACGAAACGTCAGGTAGAAATACCACCGGACCACGGCCTACAAACCCGGAAGACTTGAAATATGATTGTTTGTTTATCGGTCTATCCGTCCCGTATGCATTCCTATAACATTCATACGATTGCGATGAAACTTTGTGTTCACTACCGGGAAGGTTTCTGTAGGTTTATAAATTCTAAAGCACTCGGGCGAGGCCGGGCGGGAGCGCGAGTTTCAAATAAATGACAATCGCAAAATTTTACAAGTGAAATTAACTCCACAAGACAAGATATAAAAAAAGAGTACTAAATAATTACGAACCATAATTCAGACTGGTGTAATAAATTGTGTAGCTTAATTTTCCACCGTAAGCTGTCAGTTTGTTTCCCAAGTATAAATTTGAAGCTGAAAAATATACTACGACACTGATATCGTCGTTTTGGAAAATTGAGAGATCCATTCCGATCATATCGTCGCTGAGCCTTTCAACTTCGGCACTTTGCGGTATCACTGTGACGTTGGTGTCGTCTGACTCGACGGTGATCAGCCCCCATTCGTCCATGTCGACTACCTGAAACGACATTTCATTTTTTGTGCACTTTCAATTATTGACACAACAATAAATTTTCATTTGTTCAACACCCGCAAGAAATAAATCATTTCGTGGCCCTGCTGAGCGTGGGCGAAATAATGAATTCCCTGATTGTTGACGTGCAGAGTGGGCGAAATAGCATTTCGCCCACGCTCATTACGGGGAACGTTTACGCAATCGATCAGGTCACCCATTATTTCGCCCACGCTCAACAGAGCCACGAAATGACATATTTCTTGCGTAGTTGAACAAAATATTGTGTGCGACTATTGATCGAAAGAGGAGATTCCACTCGTGTGTTTTATCGTACTCGCTACGCTCGTGCGGCAAAATCCACACTCGAGGAATCTCCTCTTTCTCCCACTAGTCGCACAATATGCTATTCTTTAATAATTTGATTGTTGAAAAAATGCAACTTCTTTACAAATTACATTATTACCTTCGCAAAAGATACTAATATGAAGTCGTACTTCGATAACTCGAACCATGACTTGCCACAAAAAAAATCGAGTTATCAAGACTTTGAGTTATCAGTTATCAAAAAATCGAGTTATCGAAGTTCGACTGTATAGCTAGTTTTTGGGATGTCAAACTTTTTAGGTTCTGACTATTATCAACTTGATACCTTTATTTAGTGCAGAGAAATTCAACTGTGACAGACATACAAACGGACAAACGAAGGTTCCGTTTTTAGGGTTCCGTACCAGAAAGGAACCTTATTGTTGTGCCAACGATGTCTGTCTGTCTGTTACAGGCTTCTAACTTTTAAACGAAATGAGATAGGAGCTTAAAATTCACACATAATATGTATTACCGCGGCCCAAAGACGGAGAAAATAAAAAAAATAAAAAAGTTTATTTAAGGGGGGGGGGGCATACATGCAAACGGGGGTCAAAAAAAATTTTTTTGTACCTAATCTTGTGGGGTATCGTTGAAAAAGGTCTTTTGAGTAGATTATGAATGTGTTTTTATTTTATCAAAATTGTAGGTTAAGCATAACTTACGTAGTACGGAACCCTACTCTTTGCGTGAGTGGATTTTTATTTATTGTAGATTATAGACGCGTCGACAACTCAGGTCATTAGCGTCTTCAACATAACAAATAACATATTTTGTGTATTAAGATTCGCCAGCCGGCATACACAAACCGACTGGTGCGAGCTCGGGTCCCTGGGGGAGCGCTAATTCCCAATGAATATTGGAATACAATTGCGATAACAACTAGACCTCGCGCGGCGAAAGATGAAGCCACCGCGTCATAGTAACGTGAATGCATTGCGCCCGCCTTCTAGCTTGCTATTGGCTGTTTTGGAGATCCATGAGCGTCGATAGGTGGAATTTTAAACAATAAGGCGTTCACTAGCATATTATTGATGACGTGCCTGGCTTCTTCTCTCACCGCGGGCACTCTCCATCCCAATGTCCCTCCTGGGGGGTGCGTGGGTCGACACGCACTTAGCTTTTTATTCCTTTTGAGGTACGGAAGTCTATAAAAATAATCGGATTTTATTTTGTACCTTTGTCCTGTAATAACTCGAGGTCGTGCACCGCGACGTTCTGCCGAAACAGAAACATTTGGTGCAGCCTTCTTCGTTACCGGCCTGCAAGTTGAAAGTGCCGTCTTTGCAGACGTCGCAAGCCAAGTCGACGACGTTTGCCTTGCAGAAACATTCGGAAGTTTGTCGATCGCAGATCTCGTTGGTCGTTCCCCGTAAATCGCATTCGCACTGCTCGCAATACGGAAACTGGTAGTAGCCGGCCTTGCAACGATCGCAAGAACGACTGACAATGTTCTCTTTACATCTAAAATTTGAAAATATTTCACTCGTTAATTCTTCCGTTTATAAAATCACTTTGAAATTAACTATGTATTTATAACAAACAATTCTAGGTTTTCATGATTTCCGGGCTTGTAGGCCGTGGTCCGGTGGTATTTCTACCTGACGTTTCATCTACAACTGCGGTAGACATTCTCAAAGGCGATGTGGCAGCGGTCAAAGTGTCCTCCTTGGCGGCTCACAGGTCAGTGTGTCAGTGACTGGTGTCCTCTCAATTCTTTTATGCTCAATACAAGTGTGTTCTCTGTTCGGTCGTAGTCCGTCTCTCCATAATTGGTCACTGACACACTGACTTGTGAGCCGCCAAGGAGGACACTTCGATCGCTGCCACATCGCCTTTGAGAATGTCTACCGCAGTTGTAGACGAAACGTCAGGTAGAAATACCACCGGACCACGGCCTACAAGCCCGGAAACCATGAAGACTTGGAACAATGCCGGCCGTGAAAGCTTGCACACTTGGATAAAACAATTCTAGGTATTAAATAAATTAAAATCAAACATCCAAAAAAATCAATATTTTTAACAGTTAAGTATTCGGAATCGGTTATTATTAACTGTTACTAGAAAATAACAGGTAGTAATTATAGCGTTTAATTTTTTTACAATACTTACGAACAGCTTCCGTTATTTAAATCGCATTGTAAGTTGTTTCCAAAAACTCCTAGTGGGTTGCAGTTGCATTCCAAGCATCCGCTGAAGCTGTCGAAACCGTAAGTTAAGGGCATACACTGGTCGCAATTTTCTCCAGTTACACGCGGCGGGCAAATGCATTCGCCTGTATTAAAAAGGAAAAAAATCAATTTAATTTACTGTTTTAAACAGTTTTATTGATGGATGTACATTTCGAAAGCTATGCTTTCATCTTCAGCAAACACTATATGATGTATAGTGTTTGCTGAAGATGAAAGCATAGCTTTCGAAATGTACATCCATCAATAAAACTGTTGTGGTAAGAAGTAACTATCTTTATGCTTTCATCTTCAGCAAACACTATACATGTATAGTGTTTGCTGAAGATGAAAGCATAGCTTTCGAAATGTACATCCATCAATAAAACTGTTGTGTTAAGAAGTAACTATCTTTATTTTTGTTGTTATTCTTCGATTGATTATTTACCTGTTGCGGTATCGCAGATGGCGTTGGACGGACAACTGCACGGTTTGCAGTCCGGAAAACCGTAAAAACCGGGTTTGCAGGCCTTGCATTGTCTTCCAATGACGTTCGGTTTACAAGGACACTGTCCGCCGAATTTGTTGCATTCAAAACTGATCGAGCCGTCGTAGTCACAATTGCAGTACAAAGCTCCGTTATTGTAATCGGCGGTCAAAGAATAGACGGCGTCTCGACAGAATCCTATTCGATTGAGAGAGAAAAAATCATAATATATTTGCACATATGACGTAAGCATATTGTATCCAGCGTGACGTCACAAGGTACAATTAATATCTAACCGAAATATTCGTTTTTTTTTGTACAGATGTTTTTTTTCTACATATCTCGGTTCATAATCATCCTATCGATTTTTTTCATAGAACAAAAACACTTCTAAATTCTATTCCTGACAATTTTTATTCTATATATTTTTATCATAAAATCAACGGTGAACACGTTATCGCTCACATTTGAAGTAGGCGTGAATTATTGTAGGTCGCCATGACACTTATAGTCCAAGATCCCAGTCACCCCAGACTTACGTGATTTTAGGAAAGATGAAATTTTTAGGATTGCTAGTATAACATAAACTTAGAAAGGAATGGATACTCGCTAAGCTGAAAGCGGGGCCGTTTTACAGGTAGCAGGTATCAAAGGTGGAAAAAAATCATGCCAACTTACGTCATTTTAGGAAGGCTGAATTTTATATATATTATTAAGTATAATATTTAAAAATATTTCCCAATGAGCCAGACAAATCTGACGGGCCAAACATCCCCCCAGACTCGTTAAAAGTTCCACTATGCGAGGAAGCGCGAGAGCATTATTCAAGCGCATAAGTACAACTCGTGGCTGCTCTAAGTTAGTGTGTTGTCATAGTTTTTAGTCTATATCACTGACATACATCTGATATTTCGGTTAATTTCTAACCTCATATTCGTGAATGAAAAAGTGAATAAATACGTAAAAACTATTTAATTATATAATATAAAAATAATCATATAATAAAAATATTTATAATAATAGTGTAAATAGTAGTGTTACAATAATTAAAACTTTTCATAGTGTTAAAGTAATATAAAATTATTGTATTTTAATTAAAATGGCAAATGTATGTCAGTGATATAGACTAAAAACTATGACAACACACTAACTTAGAGCAGCCACGAGTTGTACTTATGCGCTTGAATAATGCTCTCGCGCTTCCTCGCATAGTGGAACTTTTAACGAGTCTGGGGGGATGTTTGGCCCGTCAGATTTGTCTGGCTCATTGGGAAATATTTTTAAATATTATACTTAATAATATATATAAAATTCAGCCTTCCTAAAATGACGTAAGTTGGCATGATTTTTTTCCACCTTTGATACCTGCTACCTGTAAAACGGCCCCGCTTTCAGCTTAGCGAGTATCCATTCCTTTCTAAGTTTATGTTATACTAGCAATCCTAAAAATTTCATCTTTCCTAAAATCACGTAAGTCTGGGGTGACTGGGATCTCACTCTATTAGAATTAGTACAAGAAATTGAATTGAATCAGATGCATCAGCATGGTTAGATAGATGAACAAATTCATTTCTTTGGATGACCTCAGTTGTTGATCGTCTATAATCCACAATCAATCTTCTGATAGATAATATTATGTTGATAAAAAATTCCAACAATAATTAATTTACCATCGGCCGTGGTGTTGATGTTGAAATGATTGCTTCCACAGTTTGTGATGAATTCACCGGTTCGATCGAACTTTTCTTCCAATAATATTTTATCTACATATTGGTCAGCCGGAATGACCAGCAAATAATCCAACCACACGCTCTTGTGATTTGGCTCCTGGAAAAAAATTCAAATAACATTTTTTTGAAATTTTTAGTACCTACAGCTTGCTGAACAGTTTTGTATTTTGAAGTTTTCAATTACCTTTAGGCTGATCACGAAATTTTCTGTCAAAGAGAATTGTGTATTTCCGTCCGCCTGTCTGACAACGGATCTGCAACCAGAGTAAGACGGGCAATGTTCAATTGGTAAAGTTGCCTCATAGAATAAACCGTTCTGAATCAATACGTTCATGTCGAATTCTGGAAAAAAATTAAAACATTTCAAAATTAGTATCTTGCTTGATCTATAATTGGGTATAGCTAAGCTGTCAGATTACACACAATGTGCAATCTCAGAGCGTAAATGCGAGGGACCAATTATTATTAAAACAAGCCGTGAGGTGGGTCGTTTATTAGGACTAAAGTGCGACCCTTGAGGTCCACACGACGAACTTCCCAGTTTGATAAATATTTAATAATAATAATTAAATTAGATATTACACAGAAAAGTAATCATTTTAATCATTAAAACATCAATAATTAAAAAAAAAAAAAAAAAAAAAAAAAACGGCTGAACCGATTTTTATAAAATTTATGTCGGATCAAAATGACGTTAACACGCCTCGATTGACACCCTTACGAAGTCGATATAATTTTTTATTCGCGAGATATTGTGTAAAATCTACTTTTTTGGAGGTTATTTGGTTAAGAAAAAAGAACGGCTGAACCGATTTTAAAAAAATTCCTTTCAGATCATATTTACGTTAATACGCGTCGATTGGCACCCCAACGTAGTCGATATCATTTTTCGTTCTCGAGATTTCGTCTTAGAAAAAAATTGACACATACATACGTACGTACGTACGTACGTACGTACATACGTACACACACACACACACACACACACACACAGACATCTTTCTAAAAGTAGTGTAAAAATAGTGTAGTGACCTTGAAACATAAAATTTTTTTTTCCTTTTTGATTTCGATTTTCGGACCCATTACAATAACTTCCAATGGGAAGTTAATAATTATTAAAAAAACATATTTATGAAGAAAACAAAAAGTTGGAAGAAATATATTTTGACGATAAATAAAACATTTCATCTGTAAATGCCATTTTTGTGTGTAATCTGACAATGTGTAAAGTGAAAACAACGAACCCGGATGATTCGGTTGATAATAATGAACGACAAAAACGTAATACCCCGGATTCTGTACTTTGGATCTAACGTCGACCATCGCGTTTTCGTGATCCAAATAAATCAATCGACTCGAATTGTCGAATATTATTTCCGGTCGTATATCGGAAACGTGCTCTTCGTTTCCTTGCTCGAATTGTACTTTTTTCGAGTCCGGAGCATTCGGGAAAGAATTTTCTACGCATTTTCCGCCTTTTCTAATACAAATTGGTTTTGGTTTTATGTGGTCGAGGGACCACGTTTCGATCGGGATTGCGACAATTGAACTAATTGCAACGTTGCTGTCATTATTTCCCTAGAAAATAAATAATTTGCTGTTAATAAAAACGTTTTACGTGTTTATGTTCCCCTGATAGTCAGAACAATGTACCATCGAAAGTAGTTGACAAATATAGACTACCTAGTATCAGGAGATCATCAGCTATATCATATTACAATTATACTTTGTAAGTACATGATTTCCTGATACTATTTGTTTCATCTAAAGGCGATGTTATATTATTTAAATTTTCTAGATTATTAGAAGAACATAAACACATAGAAGGTACCAAAACTACTTGTATTGCAGTATCAGAAGATAATTCATATTATTATGATTTCCTGAAATCCTGATACTACTTTCGATATACGTTCGCATGTTCTTGTTTATTAGGAGCACATAAAACAGAAGATAATAACAATACTTACTTTTATAGCTACGCTGACAAAATTAGAATCGAAATAAAAAGTAGCAACTCGGTGTTCTCTGTCGATAACGGCTTGCCTGCAGACTGTTGTGTAGGGACACGCGTACAAGATCGTTTTTCCTTTGTCCCTTCCGCTATCGGTGCTCAGTTCGACTTGCAAATCGTGCGTGCGAAGATCCGTCAACGGCGTCACGTACGTCACGAGTATGACGTAACCGCCCGGTTTCGAAATCGTCAATTCAAATTGTATTTCTTGTTGGTCTTTGTTTATCAACGGAATGTTACGTTGCGGTTCACCAATTCTGTTTAAATGCTTGAAAAAACACGTTAAAAATTAGAATTTAAACATTGATTATAAATTATAGACGCTCGACAACTGATGCCAATAGCGTTAATGGCTCATTCACTACCCTCGCCGAAGAAGTATAACTTCAAAAAGTGGATTTTAATTGTCTAGTTTTTTTTTTCAAAAATAATTTTAATGCACTCACCGATATATTTGTATAAAATTCTGTCAAAGTGAAGCGTGCCTCGTTGTATGACGTGAATCCGCCATCACCTTTGACCGTTTCGAAGGTCGATATGTTCGGATAGCCGTAATGTCTGCAGAGGCCCTTTTCTCCGACGACGCAAGGCGTTTTCACGTTCTGGGAAAGTATTGTGGCTTCGTAATAAGCAGCCGGCAGCAGCACAAAATAATCCTGTAATGAACCACAAACCAGAAGATTTAGTAGGGCAAAAAAATAACAATATGATAAATGGGGAGTTTTGACTTGAATAACGTCTAATGTCTCATACTGGGATGGCATTTTAGAAATATTAGATGTAACGAAAACACGAAAATTGTTTCACGTGTTAATTAAGAATGATATAAATAGTTCCTCTACGGTAGACTGGTCTCTAATCTCTAAGGGCACCCAATGGGAAGTTAGCAGTGTGGTTTTACCCACACACCAAGCCTCTTTTAACATTGGAAATGTTTATGTTCGTATATGGGGGCAGAGTTACGAGTTTTCGTTCAAGGCCAAAAGACAACGGTGTCGCGATCAAGTGAGGAGCAATCATGCAAAATTGAACAAGTGCAATTTTTTCGAAATGTGTTTTATATCATGTCTGGTTAATTAAGAGGTATTTGCGACGATCTGCGGTGTTATTTTTGAGCAAATGTTAATAAATACTGTAGAAAAATCCATTTAAAAGTTAAGTAATCAAGCAAAAGTGAACGCGTGTATAACAGAAGAATAATAGGGTTATTCCTGACAAAACTAAACAGTGCATTGATAAATATTGTGTGTATAATAAACAGTTAATTATGTTTCATATAATATGCTGTTATCATTTCCAATGTCCTCGATGGTTGCAAGGATTGCGAAATCTGTGAATTTTTTAGTTTGGTAATCGATACTGAAAAGTCTTTATTACACTGAAAAAAACATACCAGCAGCAGATGCTTGTCGATTTTAATGTCGACATACCATCGTCCGGGGTTCATGTATAACGCAGCTATTTGGGTTCCTTTGATGTCGGAAACGTACACGAAGGCCGGATTCGTGCTCGGTTTAAAGTGCACTGCGAACTTTTGTTCGGCGTCGCTCGGATTTTCCGGAGTTATTGTGATCGCGCCGACAACCGATTCCGCGTTCGGATTTACGTACCGCAAAATCATACGATAGAGAGTTGACTTCTGGATGTAAATGTCTTGAATAATTTCGTTCTGGAAAAAAAACGAATAATTCTGTATTATAAATATGCAGCATGTGAACTATAAAATATATGTTTTAGTGTCATCTGTTAGCGCACTTGTGAACTACAAAATATATGTTTTAGTGTCATCTGTTGGCGCACTTGTGAACTACAAATGACTTGCTACTCGTACTAAGTTACTATTATCCAGCATATTGTAAATGCGCGCGCATCGTAAAAATTCACTCTCATCATTTTTTCATAACGCGCCAAAAGAAGTATAACTTCAAAAAAAAAATTTTTTTGTAACCTTCACCTATGGCTTCAGGGTTTACCCCATGTGCCAGCACCTTATTCCTATTACTATAACATATATTACTGGGACACAAAGATGGATGGATTAACAGGTTCAAAAAATTAAAAAAAAAAAAAAATCACCTGGATAACGGAAAAAGTAGCATAACCTTTCCAGGAATAATTCGCGAAGACGTTCTCGTCGAAATTGTATCGCGCCGGCGTGTAGGTCGGCGTGTGTCCATCCTCGGCCTCGTATTGGAACTGGTAGAGCGTCGGGAAGTAGTGGGTCTGCAACGGCTCCTTGCAGGTCCGGCCGTTGATTCGAGGCTGACACTGACACTGGCCAGTTTCCTTGTTGCAAACGCCGTTCACCGAGCCGCCGATGTCGCACTCGCAGTCCTTGCATCCGAACAGATTGTTTTCGTCCAGATTGTAAGTTCCGTCGACGCATTGGTTGCAACCCCTCGATTTTACCGACGGCTTGCACACGCACTGACCCGAGTTCTGATCGCAGACGGCTATGCCCCCAATCACTCCGGGAATGTGACAGTTGCATTCTGTCAAGATTATTCAAAGATTCAGTTCACGGTTGTCTCGATTTTTTCTACGTGTTTTTGACACATTTATTAAAAAAAACTTTTTAACAAAAAAAAAACCTCCTTCAAAAAGCCACTAAAAAGAGGAAAATAATGAAATTTTGAGGTCTGCGCCAATTTAATAAAATATTAAGTCGGTTAAAAAGTATAGTATAGTGATTAATATCTTCTTTTTAACCAACTTCATATTTTATTAAATTGGCGCAGACCTCAAAATTTCATTATTTTCCTCTTTTTAGTGGCTTTTTGAAGGAGGTTTTTTTTGTTAAGAAGTTTTTTATTTTTTACTTTTTAGTGTCAAAAAGTGACATTAACCTTAAAGGAATCACACGCCGTTACTAACTTTTATTAAAATCAGCCGAACTACTGAACCGATTTTAATGAAATTTGTATGGGATCAATCTGAAAGTATACTTATCGTTTCAAATAAAAAAAAATTCCAAATCGGATTATAAATGACGGAGTTCTGAGGTAACAAACATAAAAAAAATAAAACCGAATTGAGAACCACCTCCTTTTTTTGAAGTCGGTTAATAAATAAAAAAAATTTTTTTGAATTTAAACGCCCTTACTCTTAAACCGAAGGAGATACAGAAGTTTTCATTGGTTCGTTGTAATCATCATGTCTTTTTCTATAAGCATTGAAAAAAATTCGAGTTTTCGAATTTTTCAAAAAAAATCGCATAAATCGAGATCCCTCAGATCTTTCTCAAATTCAGCATATTTTATAGAAAATGACGAGTTGATTCCAACGAGTTAAAGCAAACTTTTATGTTTAAAAAAAATTCTAAAAATTTTAGAGAGACTATACAGAAATTTTTAATCGACTTCAAAAAAAGGAGGTGGTTCTCAACTCGGTTGTATTTTTTTTTTAATGTTTGTTACCTCAGAACTCCGTCATTTATAAACCGATTTGAAAAATTAATTTTTTAATGGATAGGGTATACCTCGAAGTTGGTCCCATATAAATTTTACTTAATCGGTTCAGAAGTTCGGCTGATTTTAATAAAAGTGAGTAACGCCGTGTGATTCCTTTAAGGTAAATGTCATTTTTTGACATATCACACAGCGAAAGAAGTCAATTAACTAAGTGAATCTATTGGCAAGCGATTAAATTACGTATTGTAAAGCCACTAAAAAGTAAAAAATAAAAAACTTTTTAACAAAAAAAAACCTCCTTCAAAAAGCCACTAAAAAGAAATGTTGAGGTCTGTGCCAATTTAATAAAATATGAAGTTGGTTAAAAAGAAGATATTAATCACTATACTATACTTTTTAACCGACTTCATATTTTATTAAATTGGCACAGACCTCAAAATTTTCTTGAGCTCATATTATGTAAATCAGCTACAGCGTAGTGTTTATCTATATGTCGTGTCGTTTAAAGTGTAGTGGGAAGGTACCTAAAAGCGTGTTACAAGCAAATGTACAGTTGAATTACCGATGTGAAAAAATTAAAATACCTTCGCAACCGTCGGGATTGTTGACTTGAAGATTCCAAAACAGCGGTCGACACCTGTCACAAATACGTCCGTGGACTCGGTCCTTGCATTGGCAAAGTTCTCCCGCGGGAACTGATCCGCACCCGGCGAACGCCGTGACAACGCCGGCCGGATTGCAGTTGCATTCTGAAAAATAGATACAAATAAATAAAATCGCCATTTTGTAAGTTTTTAACGAAATTTCAACTTGGATGTACTTTCTTAAAGCGTTTTCAGCTGGTTACACTAGGCCGCACTAGTGTAAACTTTCATCAAGAACCATGACGCTAATGACCTCTGTTGTCGAGCGTCTATAATCTGCAATTCATTCATTCATTAAGAACCGTGTTCGACTGATCAGTGTAGAGAGCTGTGCTACAGCTAGGTATCCTGTTCGGCTGGGCGTCGTAGACCGAGAGCTAGTGACAATTTTTTGGTGTTATTTATTCAAGGCCTTATTTTTGTGAAGATGTTGAGGGAGGCATATTAAAGACCCCTGAGTAAGGGATTTTGCTAGATGGCGGCATGGGAGGGATGCAGACCGCCCTCAACATGTACTAACAAAAAAAATGGTCACAATTATTATTGCTTCAAGGCTGAAATTGTTTGTATAGCTTGTCGGTATTTGCAGAACAAAATGTCGGTATTATGAATTAGATATATATAGGGAAAGAACAGATGCCAGTCTCGGGGCACTGTGTGAGTAATTGGTAACTCAACCAGCCGGAAACTGGGAATTCCGGGTTCAAGTCCCGACAGTGGCTTCTGATGTTTTCCTTGTATATCTTAAAAATTTGTTGGACGTTTAACATCACGATGGCAAGTTGCCGACTGATTACGTTAAGAAAAGTATATACTTGTGGGAATGGCTACGGTCTGATTTATTAATTATTATTTAAATATGGTTTTTACCTTCACATATCGGGAAATTGTAGAAGCCTTCTTTGCACTGGTCGCATTTGATGTTATCGAAATTGCTCTGGCAAGTGCAGATGCCTTCACCGTCGCAAGACACGCCGATAGCTCCGTGGGAGTTGCAATAACACGCTAGCAATAGATTGAAAAAAAGAATAATTACAAATATTGATATATAAAATCGACTCTGTCGGATTGCCCTCGATGTGTAATCTCGAAGCGCACCTTAAATGTACAAGGCGGGGCCGACCGTATCTTGTATCTTAGAAACTTAAGGTAACTTACATACCTACTTTTTATTGTAAGGATCTGTATCTGAAAATGAAGATACTGTTCAAAAATCCATGGACGCCAGCTCTAGAGGGGGCGCCAGAAGCTTATTTCAGAGTGCCTCGGGCGCGATTCAAAACAATTCAAAACTTACGCAAGCATTCGGGATATTTGTAGAAGCCGGGACTGCATTGTTCGCAGGTTTGAGAAGCGAAATTCGTTAGGCAGGGACATTTGCCGGCTGCGTCGCAAATCGAAGAAGCCGAGCCAACCACGCTGCAGTTGCAAGGCTTGCAGTCCGGATAGCCATAATAGCCGGGCAAACACTGTTCGCATCTGTCGTCTCCGTAGCCATCTTTGCAAAGACATTCGCCCGACTGTTTGTCGCAAATGCCTTTCCGGGAGCCTCGGAGGTCGCAGCTACAAACTAAAATCGACATACAAAGCGGTTCAGCAGTTACATAACCGAATGTAGGCTTTCACGGCCGGCGTTAATAGAATTAAGATAAGAATCTTTCGGGTTTATGAGCCGTGGTCTACAAGAATGGCTTCTTCTTCTTCCAGACGTTTCGCTTGCAACTGCGGCAAGCATCTTCAGTGTTGTGTTCGACGTGGTCGTAGTGTTCTTCTCGGTATCCTGCTGTCGAGCAGCAGGACATCGAGAAGAACACGTCGAACACACCAGTGAAGATGCTTGCCGCAGTTGCAAGCGAAACGTCTGGAAGAAGAAGAAGCCATTCCAGTAGACCACGGCTCATAAACCCGAAAGATTCTTATTTTAATTCTAGTTACATAACCGTTCAGGCGTCTATAAGATATATACTCACGTGTACATTCCGGATAGCTGTAAAAACCGTGTTCGCACTGATCGCATGTCCGCCCGCCGAAGTTGTTTTTGCACGAACAATTGCCGGTTTTTTTATCGCAAAAACTTGACAAAGCTCCAATCTCATTGCATTCACAAGCTGGAAAAAGCATATCATAGGTACTTCATGCATTATTTGATTTTTCTTTCATTATGCATCGATTTCATATCTCAATATGCATCAAATTTTCAAAAAAAAAAAACATTTTCCTAAACGACTTACGTAAGCACTCGGGGAAATTATAATATCCTTCAGCGCACTGATTGCAGAATTTTCCCGTATAATTCGGTTTGCACGGGCACTGCCCCCCGTCTGCTTCACACTGATTGCCCCTCGTCCCGTTCAAATTGCATTCGCAAGGTCGACATTTTGGGTACCCGAAATATCCGAAACTGCAACTGTCACAATCCGGTGACGTGAATTCCGGTCTACATTCGCATTTTCCGGTGCCTTCGGCGCAGTTTCCGGTCGAAAAATCGACGTCGCAATTGCAAGCTGTAAAATTAAACGTCGAAATTAAATTTAGAGGAAGTGCAGTGAATCTCTAAATTAAAAATTCCAATCGGCACGCGAATCGTCCATTTTTTCTTTACATTGGAAAGAGACAGTACTGTCGAACAATACGACGAAGAGTATTCAGCCACCAAAGTAGTGCAAATCTAAAAAAACTCGAGTCGCAGTGCCAATTATTCCCTGTCGACAAAATAGTGTATAGTGTATATGTGAACTTAAATTTGTTTTTGGCCAAAATAAAAATTTAACCCCGTAATACAGTCCTCAAAATATTTTTTTTTCGTAATTTCAATATTATCATCAATCCAACATCTACACCAAATTTAATACGCCCTTCAGGAAGTAATTCATTATCCCCAAACTGGTGTTTTCATAAAATTTGTGGGCTTGAGAATGGCCGAGTGTGTAGCAATGCTGTTGTTTACATGGCGTTGCTATGGGTCCTCTATTACAAGTCCCCGGGTTCTAGCCCGAGAGCTGGTAAAAGTGTCAATTGGATTTTCAATTTATTATTAAAAAAAAATAATAATGAATTGAAAATATGAATTGGTGCTAGGCCCAAATAACCTTAGCTGTTGGTGGTCTTTAAAACACAATTCAGTTCATAAAATTTGTGATAAAAGTTTAGGGGCAAAATTGTGTGTTAAAAGTTTAGAGTTAAAATTCGATTTTCAAACAATTTAGCTAATTTTGTGGAGTGTTTTTGGGCCAAAAAACCATTTTTAACCCCTAAAAACAACTCTTAAAATGTTCCGATTGGGCCCATTTTAAATAGGCTTCGTCATGTGGTGATGGGTTCCAATGTGTGTGTACCAAATTTGTAAAGACATAATTACGTTGGCAGACGTCGGTTTCGTTCCAAGCTTTGTTATGCGGTCGATAGTACTTGTCTTTGCACTTGTTACAGTTGATTCCTTCCGTGTTGTGTCTACAGTTCTGACAGACGCCGCCCCCCTCGTAATTTCCGTGGATGTCCAGCGACAAGTGCTGCCGTTCTATTTCCGGATCGTATTCGCATTCGTTTGCGTGGTTGAAACAGTTGCAAGCTGTGTACAAAAACAAAAGAAGAGAAGATAATAAACGAAGCATATAAACAAAGAAGCATTATCCTTCGATATCCTGTCCGTTCACTAACTTTTTTTATTTAAAACAATAAGTCAAACTAAACCGTTGGAAATGTCTGTTTGTTTACACTTTTTATCTTTTCTCAGTGGGAATGGGAAATGTGAACCTTCTAAAGTTCAAAGTAAAAGAATAGAATGTGGCGTTTAGAATTTCATCCCTATATTATTAAACGAGCAAATCTTGTATATGTACCTATATAAATATTTTCTCGAAAACGGCTCTAACGATTTTGATCAAATTTACCGAAAAGGGGTTTCGGGGGGCAAAAAATTGATCTAGCTAGGTCTCATCCCTGGAAAAATTCGTTTTCTTATCGATTTTATAATTTTAAACAGTGTCGTATGGTGAGTAGGCTTTGGAAAAAACAAACTATTTTCATTATTTATGTCAAATTACTCTGACAGTCAATCTTTAACTTTTTAAAGTAATCAGTAATTATTTGAAAAGTAAAAAAATAACAACAATAATGATGAAATGGGAACTTTAAGTACTATTTTTTTTTGAACTCATCCGAGCAAAGCTCGGTCATCCAGATATAGGCTATAATTTACGCAGAAATATAGGGGAAGTATTGTCTACTCACGTTCACAGATGAATGGTTCGGACGTTTTCGACTGGCGCCACGCTTTCTGTTCGAATCCTGAACAACATTCAGCACACTGTGGGCCGCAAGTGTTGTGCTGACAACGGCACAGCAATTTATTCGGATTGTTCGGATCCTGACGATCGCAAGTGTCGGCGTGACCGTTGCACATGCAGCGTCCTCCGATGCTGATATCTTTTATCGAATAAAAATACTGAACGCAGAAATAAAAAAGAATCAGTTTGATTTTGGTTAAAGTCCATATTAATAAACACAATGTCCGCGAGTTTGTGGACGGCTACTATTGAAATCTCCAAGTAAAATGAGCAATGACAAATTGGTTGAGGCTTTCGCGGCCAGTTGATGAGCTGGTGTTGTCCTGATTCGGGTCTATAGGCCGTCGTTGGTTGGAATTCAGAGGTCCTTCCAACTCCGATGCTGGATGTAGAATTCTACATCCAGCATCGGAGATAGAAGGACCTCTGAAGAAGCTCGCCACTCGTGCTAGCGAAACGTTAGGAAGCAATTCCAACCAACGACGGCCTATAGACCCGAATCAGGACAACACCCGCTGAAAATAAGCAATGTCAAACTTACTCTTCTGGTGACAGTTGGGTCCTGACGAGCTACGGACATCAGATGCCCGAGCAAATTCTTGGTTCTAAGCAGTCGGAAACGAACGTTTGTGGCTCTCGTCCACTCTTGAAGCACCGTAGAATTGAAATAGTTATTTGCCGATGGTCGGTTATTGAGTAAAGAAATCGGAATCTGAAATAAATTGATAAGAAAATTGACCCATGGTTTAGCATCTCCATGACATACTTGGATTAATAATGATAAACTATTGGCTCATTTTCTATAAGTTACCGAGCGACATATCTTAGTGGTAGACCACTAGACTCGCATTCGGAAGGTATTGGGTTCGAATCTCGGCGGGGGCAGATGAGGCTACGACTCTTTCCTACTGCCTCACGCCGAGAAACGGTAATTCCTGTATCGGCCGTCTTGTTGATATGTTCCATGGTTTTCCTCAATAATTCCAAATGAATATCGAGATGGTTCCTTATTCTGGATTACCTGTCAAACTCCTCTAAGCTCCCAAAGTTACCTACCTTATCCTTATTTCCTATAATAACGGGAAATGAAGCATCTCCATGACATACTTGGATTAATAATGATAAACTAATTGGTTCATTTTCTATAAGTTATTGCAAGGCGATGTTTTTTCTCTTTAAAAATGATTGTTTAAAATTATTTCGTCCCTCATCTCACATAATGACGTAACTGACAAAATTGAAAAAGTGAGTTACGCTACCGATAATGTTGCCGTCTAGATCTAGACGTTCTAGACTCTTGTCTTGTCTTGTCTAGATTTTCAAGACAAGACTTGCAAAAGTCTTGTCTAGAAATTTTCAAGACAAGACAAGACTTGCTTTATCTAGATCAAGACTCTTGCCAAAACTCTAGACAATTTTCAAGAGTCTAGACAAACTAAGTAGTAGTAGGTAAAGTAAACCACTCGGTTAATCTAGACTCTTGAAAATAATCTAGAGTCTTGATATTAGACAAGACAAGAGTTTTTTAATCTAGACTTAGACTTAGTGAAGTCTTGATATTTCAAGACAAGACTTAAGTGAAGTCTTGTCTTGATATTTCAAGACAAGACTTAAGTGAAGTCTAGTTTTGATATTTCAAGACAAGACAAGACTTTGAAAGTCTTGTCTTGTCTAGACGGCAACACTAGTTACCGAACAATCGCGCCCTTAAGCCTGACTTTCTTCTCTCGAAGAACTCTAAATGGTGTAAATGACAGATGAGGGACGATTTGATCAATTGTTTTTTTACCTCCCCGCCTTCCAAAGGCACAATATGTGAGTATTCCGTTGTGCAAATGACGGAATCGTCCCGAGTGATTGACTGAAGACTGTCCCGTCCGAAATGTGATTCGCAGTCGGTGGGTGAGTCGGAGAAATATTGCCACGGCGTGTACGTCTTGCCGTAATCCGAAGACTTCTCCAGCACCCAAAGTCCGGGACGCGGGGAATTACCCATTCTGATGTAGACATAGGCTACGTGGAATTCCTGTTAAAAAAAATTATTTTTTGAAAAGCAGAAACTTTAGAATCTATTTTTTAAAGGGCAGAGGCTAAATTTTAAAGACCACCAACAGCTAAGGTTATTTGGGTCTAGCACCAATTCATATTTTCAATTCATTATTTTTTTTTTAATAATAAATTGAAAATCCAATTGACACTTTTATCAGCGCTCGGGCTAGAACCCGGGAACTGGGGACTTGTAATAGAGGAACCATAGCAACACCATGTAAACAACAGCATTGCTACACTCTCGACTATTCTCAAGCCCAATTTGGGAATGATTTAAATGAAGGTTAGGTACCTACTCTATGCGGTACCACTGGAATTTGTCAAAAACAATGATTTATAGTCTACACTATTTCAGGATAGACTACAGTTTTTTTTCTCTCGAGCGAGTGAAGAAAGTCTTGTTTATTCTAAAAATATTACAACAACGAAATAATTGTTATTTAATAAACATAATTATAATTATTAATAGAAAATTAATTATTCATTAAGAATTTATTTAAATAGTCGTTATTATTCTGAAAAGAATTATAATCTTTAAAACTAACATTTTTCTCTTATCTTTAACTGAGTATAAAAGTATTCTTCATTCACTTATTTTGTGCTTGCATTTTACAAGCACAAATAATTTCCCGACTACTATAATACGGCAAACATTTATCCACCATTTTGTCTATACTTATATTATTATGCTCCGGGCGGAGCCGGGTCGAGCAACTATTACGCACGAGAAATATATGCGGTGTTTTTTGCCATATCCACTACAAAATAGCAACTTTTTCATTAGGTACATTTTCAGTATTTTCAAAAAAATTTGACAGTTCATTTGCGTCGCCATCTTAACATTTACAGCAGGCCGTGAGTATGTAATGCAGGCGGATAGAGCGAATAAACATAAATTACTATGACAACCGTTTATACTTACCGCACTAGTTATGTAATGGAAACGCTTTCGGCACGCCTGACTGTTAAATGACCCAATACAGGCCTCCCCCAGGGAAAACATTGGAATGTAGTTGTTCTCGCAATTGCATTCCAATGTTCTTTGGGAATTGGCGTTCCCAGGAGCCCGAGCTCGTACTAGTCGGTTTGTGTATGCCGGCTGGCAGATTCTAATACACAAATGGATTATTAAAAATTAATAAACAAACACTTGAAAAATTCTACACATTTATTAATCTCAACGATCGTTTCGGGTTCCTAACCCATCATCAGGAGTTTACATTAATGTAAACTTCTGATGATGGGTTAGGAACCCAAAACGATCGTTGAGATTAATAAATATGTAGAATTTTTCAAGTGTTTGTTTATTAATTTTTATTCAATCATGTTCTACCAAGTGCCTAGCGATAATTCTATAGAATTTAAATGGATTATTAATTGTTGTGTTGAAGACGCTAATGACCCGAGTTGTCGACTCGTCTATAATCTACAATCATAATAATAACAGGACCGTGTGCTCCCCCAGGGGAACATTAGAATGTAGTTGTTCTCGCAATTGCATTCTAATGTTCTTTGGGAATTGGCGTTCCCAGGAGCCCAAGCTCGTACCAAATGGATTATTAATTTGTTGTGTTGAAGGCGCTATAATGAGTAATGACCTGAATTGTCGACGCGTCTATAATTTACAATAATAATAACCAATACAGGCATGAAAAGTAGTTATTTTGTAGTGGGTATGGCAAAAATATGTGTCTGCAGTCCGGATGCGGTCAGTCATGGGTCAGCCAGTTGGTGACCCCGGGTCTTGACTGTGGCGTGCATTCAACACACGATAATAAATTGAAATCATGTAGGGAATGGAAAACAGTAGCTCTGTAATATTTAAACAGAATTATCGAGATCTCTGGACTGCATTCGAGTGACCAAGCGTGTCAACAGATACTTTGAACATTATAATTATCGCATGTTGATAGTCAAGTGTTTGTAGTAGTAACGTTTGTCATTTGTCTTATCTACAGAGGATGTTGTGGGCGCGAAATGATAGACGCCTATCATATTGTTACATGAACTGAATAATTTATAATTATTAAAAAAATGCGAGATGCATGCGCAAGAGATTTTTTCTCGGCGAAGTAAAAAGGACTTAGAATATATTTCATAACAGCCTCTTTTACTGAGTATTCCAAATTCCAGTGGCGGTGGCCGATTTATCAATAGGCCGTGGTCTAGGGTGGCAGATTTAGGGGATTTATCAAATTAGCCTATTTGTACGATATTTTTGAAGTGCAAATTTAATGTACTAAAAAAGCGGCATGGTTATTATACAATCGACTAGGCCCTAGAGTCAGGTTCCATTCTGAATGGTCGAATACCACATCTTGATGTCGTTTGACACACACACACCTAAACGAACGTAACAACTAACTAGTGAACTCTGTATATTAATATGGATAGCTGATAGCGATTAAAAAATGGGTTTTGTATGTGGAGGGTTTTTTTGACTAATCAACACCCAGGCCAAATCGCTGAAGCTAGAAACTTGAAATTTGGACAGTTGGTTCCTTTTCTGACGTAGGTAAGCATCCACTAAAAAAGGATTTTTCGAAATTCAACCCCTACGGGTGTCAAAAGGTGTAAAATTCTGAAAGACTAAAATGAACAAAATAAATATTAGTAAAAAAAACTTTAGAGACAAGCTGTTATTTAAGTGCACTAAAAAGGAAAAATAATTTTTAATAATTTAGGTTGATAATTATAAAAGCGTGGGTCGTGACTAAAAAACTATCATAGAGTTCACGACCCACGTTTTTATAATTATGAACCTAAATTATTAAAAATTATTTTTTCCTTTTTAGTGCATTTAAAATAAAAGCTTGTCTCTAAAAAGTTTTTTTTACTAATATATTTATTCCAGATAAAAGATTGGTCATCTCGAGAAAATCTGCAAAATTACGAATATTCAGCTCGGCAATTTTTGTTAATAACATTTGTTTTTGTTCTCATTTAAAAGAGATGCTGCTGCTTGTGTTTTGTTATTATGTCATTCATTTGTTTCGTCTCTTAAAGTACGTATCCCAAACCCATCCCATCTGTGCCAGTATAGAAGTTATTATTATTGGTGAGGCAAGAAATGTTTCGAAGTCGGCGACGTCTGCACGCCAGATGGGCTCTTTTTATCCCGTCTGCCGCGTCCTTCCAGAGGCGGCGCGGTGACCTTTTCTGCTAAAACTATGCGGTCTCGATTTTTAGTTGGACAAATTATGACTAATATAACGATTTAGGAAGCCGTTTTTGATATGTGAAACATCTTATGTCGGGCTGTGAACAGCCGCGTGAGGGGAAATATGCAACGAAATGTTTGGTCCGCTCCTTCGCTGCTGTTCCCCCCACCACTGCGGCACTCTCTCACTCTCTCTCGGCTTCCGCGCGCTCGGGCACGGGAAGACAACCGCGTGTGTTACAGTGCAGTATATAGGATTACGTCAGCATAACAGTTAGTTGCTGCTTTTGAAAAAATATATACTACTACATAGAGGATACCACCGAGTTTAATAACGTTTTCTTTGATGTTTCACATCTGTCGGGGATCCCGAGACCCACACCCTTTTTTTTTTTAGTTAACCCGGAACAGACAGACAGACAAATTTTCTGGAAATGGATAATTCGGTCTGTACGTATCCTATAAAATGCATTGAATTGAAACTGCGTAAAAACTTTATACAATTACCGAGATTTTCTTTATTAATTGTATCGATTGACAGAACCTGTGATTTTGTTTATGTTTTGATCTTTTCTCGGCGTAACAAGTGTAAGAATAAGTTGTATGAACAGGAAACTGTCGGACAGAAGTTGAGCTCTTCTTGAAATTTAAAAATAACTTAAAACAGATGCTGCACTTTTGTTTATGCGTTACAACACTCACGATCTTTCTATTGACGATAAATTATCAAGCCGGGTTTAAACGCAGTTAGAACAGGCCCGTATTTCATATTATCTGTTGTTTTAAGATAAATTAGTGCGGAAATCACCCTTAAGAATAGCATTCTCACACTAAATCAAAAAAGTACGTACTTATATTGTAAAAATTAATAAATTATACTCTTTAGAATTTATATATTTTTTTTGCCATACGCATACCCACTATAAAATAGCTGCTTTACATGCATGTAAAGTGACTTTTGACAGGCCGGTGGGCTTGCTATGGTTCCTCTATTACAAGTCCCCAGTTCCCGGGTTCTAGCCCGAGAGCTGGTAAAAGAGTCAATTGGATTTTCGATTTATTATTAAAAAAAAAATAATGAATTGAAAATATGAATTGGTGCTAGGCCCAAATAACCTTAACTGTTGGTGATTTTTAAAACACACAATTTTTTTTCACAGGCCGGTGTGCCGGAACGTACCTATCTTTCCCACACTAGTGTGGGAAAGCAAACCATTTCGATAGTGATTTATGTTTATTCGCCCTGATTCAGCCACTATCACCTACTGACAGCTACTCTCGACCTACTATAGAGTGAAGTTGGCGACACAAAATGAACTGTCAAAATTTTTTGAAAATACCGAAAATGAACTGAAAAGCAGCTATTTTATAGTGGGTACGGCAAAAAATACCATATATATCTCGTGCGTAACGATATTATGACTCGTGTGACTGTTACTACTCGTCAGTAATATATCTCATTACGCAACTAGATAATATACAATAAGATAAATAATAGTTTTATACGGCTGAAATGCAATTGAAAAATTTTTCGTTAGAAAGCAGCCAATTATATAATTGTTTCGAAACACATTGGAAAAAATCATTTTACCAACCAGTGGTCACAGTCAGGATTCTAACCTGAACCTTTCCACTTTCGCGGTGGAATGAGCTTACAATACTCAACCGTGACATGATTGCTAAATTAATATTCTTTTTATATGCTTCAGAATCAATAGATTTTCACTACATGCGAGTGTCAATTCATATATATATATATATATATATATACAAGCCGTGAGGTGGGTCGTTTATTAGGACTAAAGTGCGACCCTTGAGGTCCACACGACGAACTTCCCAGTTTGATAAATATTTAATAATAATAATTAAATTATAGATATTACACAGAAAAGTAATCATTTTAATCATTAAAACATCAATAATTAAAAAAAAAAAAAAAACGGCTAAACCGATTTTTATAAAATTTATGTCGGATCAAAATGACGTTAACACGCCTCGATTGACACCCTTACGAAGTCGATATAATTTTTTTTTCGCAAGATATTGTGTAAAATCTACTTTTTTGGAGGTTATTTGGTTAAGAAAAAAGAACGGCTGAACCGATTTTAAAAAAATTCCTTTCAGATCATATTTATGTTAATACGCGTCGATTGGCACCCCAACGTAGTCGATATCATTTTTCGTTCTCGAGATTTCGTCTTAGAAAGAAATGGACACATACGTACGTACGTACGTACACACACACACACACACACAGACATCTTTCTAAAAGTAGTGTAAAAATAGTGTAGTGACCTTGAAATATAAAAATTTCGGACCCATTACAATAACTTCCAGTGGGAAGTTAATAATATACAATCTACTACACCCGTCTATGTCTGACCGCCGCGCTGGACAAAAAACAAATCTTCATTAAATTGTATAACAAAACAAGCCTGGATGTGAATGTATATTTGAATTAATTGTGTCACTCGTGTTGTCATCGTCTATTAAAGGCTAAGTTTTTAATATATTTGGCACTGTATATACAGTGTGTCCCCGTTATAAATGTCCGATAACGAAAATATTTAATTATACACACTACACAGCAGTGACGGACTAAGCCCGTCGGAGGTCCGGGGCGGCAGAACTAAATGAGGCCCCCGGAAATTGATGTATTTGTAGTGTAAATTTCGTAAAAAATGAATAATATAGATATAATGGCTGACAAAAAAAATCAAATATCCCTATATTATTAAACGAGCAAATCTTGTATAATTATGTACCTATATAAATATTTTCTCGAAAACGGCTCTAACGATTTTGATCAAATTTACCGAAAAGGGGTTTCAGGGGACAAAAAATCGATCTAGCTAGGTCTCATCCCTGGAAAAATTCGTTTTCTTATCGATTTTATCATTTTAAAAAACAGTTTTTTTAACGTTATAAAACAGTGTCGTATGGTGAGTAGGCTTTGGAAAAAACAAACTATTTTCATTATTTATGTCAAATTACTCTGACAGTCAATCTTTAACTTATTAAAATAATCAGTAATTATTTGAAAAGTAAAAAAATAACAACAATAATGATGAAATGGGAACTTTAAGTACTATTTTTTTTTTAACTCATCCGAGCAAAACTCGGTCTTCCAGATATTTATAATAAACGACCTACCTAAGTTTATATTTTGTATAGATAGATAGATAGATATTTATTTTGTCAATAATTGAGATACAGATCTATTTGACACGTCAAAAAAAAAGTTCACATTAAAAGAAATATAAAATTACTGGCAACATATAAATTCATCTACACTGTAAAATGCTCGCTCTAAAAAGAATTTTTTTATATTTTCCTTAAAAACTGCGTAGGTATTATTTTTAAACTTTTCCGGTAGTTTATTGTAGATGTAGGCTGAATAATTTTCTGGGCAATGCTTGTATACATCTTTTGTTGCCAATGGTAGTTTTATGGCTTTTTTTCCACGAGTATCATAGCCATGTCCATCCTCTGCCAAGGCATAGCTTGCCATATTTTTGCTAGCGAAAAGTAATAAGTTGAAGAGGAAAATACATGGAACTGTCATAATTTTTTCTCGGGGAAAAACATCTCGACATGACTGTCTTCTATCCATTTTGAACATGGCGCGTATTATCGATTTTTGTTTAATGAAAACGCTTGCGAAAAAGGCACTATGACCCCAAGCTACAATACCATACCGTAGCAAAGGATAGACATGACCATAATATATCGTTTTCAAAATATCAATGCTGGATAAAACATTAGCCCTTCTCATGACATAAACGAATTTCGATAAGCTTTTACACATGCTAGAAATATGATTGTCCCATTTTAGGTTGCTTTGTATCTGAATGCCCAAAAATTTATTCACCTCAGTCTCACTAATTTTTATATTGTTGATGACTATATCGGTAGCAAAATTGATCCTGGATTGAACAGTCTTGAAGTACATTAATTTGGTTTTCTTTTCGTTTAAAATAAGTTTGTTACTTAAACACCATTCTCTTATTTCCTGTAAAGCTAATGTTGTTTTTAACTTCAGTTCTTCAACACTAGATGCTGTAATTAAAATGTTCGTATCGTCAGCATAAATTATTATTTCAGAGGCAGACTTAATAAGCTGTGGTAGGTCGTTTATATATAAAAGAAATAATATCGGCCCTAATACAGACCCTTGAGGTACACCGATATTAATTTGACGGGAATCCGAACAATGGCCATTAACGCATACACGCTGAGATCTGTTTTTCAAAAATGATGCAATCCAGGAAAGACTGTTACCACGTACGGGGCCTCCAACTCCAAACTGCCTCTTATTTACTAAACATATTTTGGCCTTGTTTGGGATTTGATTAAGAAGGACTTCTCGAGAATTTGGAGGCCCCCCAGGATCAGAGGCCCGGGGCAAACCGCCCCCACCCCTGGTCCGCCATTGCTATACAGTTCTAAGTAGAATGATTCGTTTTTCTCTCGAAGTGTTACATAAACTTACCTGATCCAAGTCGATGGTCAGATTGACTTCGTTGTATTTCATTCCGCGGGACAACGGAGGACTCTGCCACCAGGTCTCCATGCCGTCCACAGCGAAGCGGGGCGGGTGCATTTTTTTGGGGTCGTTTGGATCGCAGACATCGCAGACCTGAAAAAACAAAACAATCAGGCAATTGCAACAGGGCCAAATTGCTGAAGCTAGAATCTTGAAATTTGGACAGTAGGTTTCTTTTCTAACGTATAAGCATCCACGAAGAAGGGATTTTTCGAAATTCAACCCCTGCGGGGGTCAAAAGAAAGTAAAATTTTGAATGACTAAAATTTAAAAAATAAAATAAAACTTTTTAGAGATAAGCTTTTATAGAAATGTACTAAAAAGGAAAAAATAATCTTCTCTAATCTCTATCTCTTCTCTAAATATTATAAAACAAAGCGCGCTGCCTCTGTCTGTTTCTCCGCTTACTTATTCTAAACCACGCAACGGATTTTGAAACGGTTTTCACTAATCGAAAGAGCGATAAACGAGGAAGGTTTGTGTATATATAATTTGTAAATATTTTTGTACAAAATGGCTGAACTATGACGGTGTTTTGTCAAAAAAAACTGTTTTCGTACGCTTACATGGTACATACCACCCGGGCGTAGCCGGGACGGGCCGCTAGTATTTAATAATTTAGGTTCGAAATTATTATATAAAAGCGGGGGTTGCGACTAATAAACTATCATAGAGTTTACAACCCACGATTATAATTTATGAACCTAAATTGTTAATTAATATTATTTTTCCTTTTTAGTACATTTCAATAAAAGCTTGTCTCTAAAAAGTTTTTTTACTAATATTTTATTTTTACTAATAATTTATCATGTCTTAGGACTTAGGTATATTTGCTGATTTGTCTGTTTCTGTAAATTTTATGTTAGAAAATAAAATTTTGCTATGTAATTGGAAATAGTAGACGCCAGAATATAACGTATTTATGCGTGTCTTTGGTTATATAGGCAGGCAATTTTGCATTATTAAGACTTTGCAATTCTTGGAAATTTACTCAAGATTCTGTAGGTACAGTGAACTTTCGC
This sequence comes from Mongoloraphidia duomilia, assembly GCA_039654895.1. Taxonomy (NCBI): domain Eukaryota; kingdom Metazoa; phylum Arthropoda; class Insecta; order Raphidioptera; family Raphidiidae; genus Mongoloraphidia; species Mongoloraphidia duomilia. The sequence goes on from CM077518.1 coordinate 494,746, forward strand.
TTATCCGCCTCTAAAAATTTTTCTTATACCCGCCAATGAAGAAACAATTGACAAAACAAATATTCCACGATGAATATCGAAGAAGTTGTAGAATATAGGGGATGAAAACAAAAAAAGTGAAAATTCAAAATATTTTATTTTTAAAGGTTCGGCTAAATCACTTATAATACTTATATGTTTTTTACTTCCCACCTCTACTATGGTAGGGAAGTACCTAATGGATTTAGTCCGAAAAATTTTTTTCGAGATTTTAACAGATCTTCACGTTTTGAGACCCTAGCAATCGTTTAAGATCATTTTCTGACTGATGTCTGTATGTGTGTGTATGTGGTTAATTTTTCGCCTTCGATATCTTAAAAACGGACTAACATACAGCCATGCCGATTATTCTATTGTGTTTATCAGCCTTTAACTTAGATCTGATTAGATTTTGAGTCAAATCGGTTCAGTGAATCCTGAGATATTAAAAAAAACGCTCTCAATGTCACGTATTAACATAGGTAAAAAAAATATAAATGAATTCTAGATATTATAATATGAAAAAAATGTAAATATTTTTTTTCTCTAAAATGTATAGTTTTTGAGAAAAAAAATATTTTACTAAAAAAATAAAAATTGTACGTAAATCAAGGTAACCATGATTTTTGCTATATTAAGCTAGCCATCAGTAGATCACCAAACAAAAAAGAGGGCCATGCTTTTTTTCAAAGAATAAAAAAGAGTGTTTATTTTTTGCAAATATTTACTAGGTAGGAAGTATAGGACTGGTCATCAGTCGAATTTTTCAAAATAAGAAATTACCTGTCCTTGTATAACGTTGATATTGTCGTCATTTTCGGCATTGGCGCCCACTAATTTACAGTAAAGTTCCGGGCCTTCGGTGTCTTCGCCACAAGTTGCCGATGCCCAAATATGTCGTCCTTCGGCCAAATTAAAATAAGGGGGTGTCAATTCGACGGCGAACGAGCACCCCGAACACAGAACTGTCGTAATAACTAAAGCGCGTAATAGAGCGCAGCCCCCGGGGGCGCCGGCTTTTCTTTTACACTTTGCCGACATCACTTTGTGTGTGTCGATCTCTAACTAACGACTGACAGTCTTACTCTTGCGTCTTGACTCCTGCGGCCCGAGTCGCACGCGCTCTGCCCTCCGTCCTTTCGACTCGTTCCATTCGAAACGAATCGACTGAAAGGAATCGTGTTGATAAAACGACCGATTGGGTCTTTCGGTAGCAGTCCAGGGTAATTTTGAACTGACTCTTTTTTGCAAGAGCGAGCTGGAAATCTGAAAATGTTCAAGTACCCTGAAAAACTTTCAGCCAATACGCGTTCACTGTTTATTAACTTCCCATTGGAAGTTATTGTAATGGGTCCGAAAATCGAAATCAAAATGTATAACAAATTTTTATGTTTCAAGGTCACTACACTATTTTTAGAAAGATGTCTGTGTGTGTATGTGTGTACGTATGTACGTACGTACGTATGTGTCCATTTCTTTCTAAGACGAAATCTCGAGAATGAAAAATGATATCGATTACGTTAGGGTGCCAATCGACGCGTATTAACGTAAATTTGATCTGAAAGAAATTTTTTCAACATCGGTTCAGCCGTTCTTTTTTTTTAACCAAATAGACTCCAAAAAAGTAGATTTTACACAATATCTCGCGAATAAAAAATTATATCGACTTCGTAAGGGTGTCAATCGAGGCGTGTTAACGTCATTTTGATCCGCCAAATTTTATAAAAATCGGTTCAGCCTTTTTTTTTTAATTATTGTTAAAAATAAATAATAATTATGTTTTAATGATTAAAATGATTACTTTTCTGTGTAATATCTAATTTAATTATTATTATTAAATATTTATCAAACTGGGAAGTTCGTCGTGTGGACCTCAAGGGTCGCACTTTAGTCCTAATAAACTACCCACCTAACGGCTTGTTTATTATAGACTTGGCAACACTGAAACGCATGCTGTGCCAGCATAAAAGTTATGAAAATTACTTCCGGTAGATTTTTGTATAGATATTTGTAAAATCTTGAAGAAATAAAAAATACGTTATCTCAGATATTGGTATATTTTATATAATCAACAACATTTATTACAAAATATAAATAGAATCACATTTAATAAAATATAGTTTAGTACAATAATTTAGTACATCATAAGATACTCACAAAGTACGACAATTTTTTTTGTACAAATTGTGTATATTTTCCTATCTAAAAATTATACAGTGCGTAACAGAAGTCTTGCAACGAGGAAAAAAGTTATCTCATCACAGAAAAATACTTTAAGAATCGAACGAAAAATATACTATGTGAATCATATTTTGATGTGTAACATCTTATGTCGGGCTGTGAACAGCCGCGTGAGGGGAAATATGCAACGAAATTTCTGGTCCGCTCCTTCGCTGCTGTTCTCCCCACCACTGCGGCACTTCTCTCTCGGCTTCCGCGCGCTCTGGCACGGGAAGAGAGAGAGAGAGAGTATACATACGAACGTACTGTAAAGCAAAAGTATAATATGTATACACGTTTAGATATGTAATATAGATACTTCGCTGTGTATTTAGTTGCGTTTCTGGCTCAGGCGTGCTCAAACGCCGCAACCGCGTGTGTTACAGTGCAGTATATAGGATTACGTCAGCATAACAGTTAGTTGCTGCTTTTGAAAAAAATTATAATACTACATAGAGAATACCACCGAGTTCAATAACGTTTTCTTTGATGTTTCACATCTGTCGGGGATCCCGAGACCCACACCCTTTTTTATTTTTTTTATTCGATTGTTAACTATTATAAAACAAAAAAAATCGACACTATAAATATTTTTCTTATGGAGAAATGACTATTTTATATAATATACAGTGCTCGATGTTGCACTGTACACAAAAAAAAAATTCTTTTTGAAATTTCGTTAACTTTTTTTCACATTTTAGAATAATATAAAAGACACCTTTTACAAATGTTTTTGTTCATACAAATTGTGTGAACATAAAATTTATTACAACGAATATTTTTTTTTAGTTTTAGTGGACCACATGGACAGACTTATAGACATTTATTTTTATTTAATCTATTTTTATAAACCTACGACATTTATTTGTCATGTTCTTAAAGGATATTTCGATTTTAGATATCAATAAATAAAAAAGAAAACAGTTGAAGTATTTAAAAAACGAGTCCATACTCCTTGTTGTATTTGCAGTCAGTCTTTTTTTGTCTCGCAAATTTTGATAAAAATTTAAATATACTTACGTATTGATTTTCAAACTAATTAACGTAACAAAAACTAAACTAGAATTTTTAGAAATTTTGATATCTACACTGCCTTAAAAAATCACGTAATACGTTTTTCTTTGAATGTTATTTCTAATAAGTCACATTTATGATAACATTATTATAGGTAGTAGATATTTAATCTGTGATCAAAAAACAAAATCGCTTATTCCGAATATATTTTTTGAGCTTGAGAATAGCCGAACTTGTATAGCGATGCCACACTGTAAAAAATGGATGTAAAAATACTTCGAAAATTAAGGTAGAATTCGCACGATTTTCTAAGCGATTTTACATTATTATTCCTTTTTACACAGAAAACTTCATAAAAACTTGAACTTTTACTGTAAAGCTAAACAAATTTGTTATTTTTACATAAAGTAAATTAAAATTACATAATTTGTGTAATATTCCAATAAAGTGTGTAAAAATTACAAAATAAAATGTATAGTTACATATATAAAATTGATGAATACAAAACAAATTAATGTAAAATTAGTAACCACGCTTACGCAGTGTGTTTTTATGGAATCTACGCGATGTGCAGGCGATACCTGTTTGCGACGCCATGGTGTACCTATTACCAGATTAATCGTTGGCCACAAATGTACCATCGATAATCTATGTAATCGGCCTTCTCATTTCTTACAGTGCATTGGCGATTTCACTTTACATGGTTTCTCTATTAATTAAAGTAAAGCCTCCGCAGCTCCCAGGTTCTACTTCGAGAATTGACAAAAGCTTCATATATGAATGTTTAATTTGTTAATTAATTGGAGACTTCAATAGTAGTGCAAGACATGAACCTGATATTACACAATCAGTTTCATTAAAGAATAATATTAATAATAATAATATTAAAGAATACTCAAAAATAAACTGATTATACCTAGTTAGTCAGTATTTAACCAAAATGTGCGTTAGTAAAATAGTCAGTTGTGGACAATAATTATTGTTACATGGGGCAATGTGTTCATTTTTTCAAATTTGAAAATTTGAAATTACCGACACTATAATAAGTTTTCATTGTACACCGAAAAAAATTACCCCGTGTCCCAAAAATTTTTTTATCTGTCGTGGAATACTTAATTTAGTATAACTAGTTTGACGTATTTTTTATCATATTTTATACATATTGGCATTATAGCATATAAAAGAGTAAAAATATACCTCTAACCGTTCAGAAAATCGTTTGTAACTGGCCAATGTAATCTTATATCATGTAGGAAAAATATAATAAACGACTTTCGGAACGAATTCTATAGCTCTAAGTACAAGAATTTTCTTCGACGCCTTTGTCAGATTATTTTTAAACAAGTCACTAGACCCTGCAGTCAGGGTCCATTCTGATTGATCGAATACCCCATCTTGATGTCGTTTGACACACACACACCTAAACGAACGTAACAACTAACTAGTGAACTCTGTATACTAATATGGATAGTTGATAGCTAATAAAAAATGGGTTTTGTATGTGGAGAATGTTCAAACACATATTCTTCAAGACAAGGCATTAATGTTCACAAAATTAGAATGGAAGCTTCAGGTAAGGCTTATAATCTAATTCTTTCTATAAAAGTTGATCAATTTTTTGACATTTCAAAATAAAACCTAATTTAATATTATTATTGGAGATGATGTCCAAAATTTATACAGTAACAGTGTTCTTGAGAAATTAAAATGGAAAAATAAATTTTAATTAAGTTTTATTTTGAAATTTCAGAAAATTGATTGACTTGTATAGAAAGAATTATATTACAAGCCTTACCTGAAGTTTCATTCTAATTTTGTGAACATTAATGCCTGTCTTGAAGAATATGTGTTTGAACATTCTCCACATAAAAAACTCATTTTTTAATCGCTATCAACTATCCATATTAATATACCTAGTTAGTTAGTTACGTTCATTTAGGTGTGTGTGAGTGTGTCAAACGACATCAAGATGGGGTATTCGATCAATCAGAATGGACCCTGGGGTCTAGTCGCTTGTTATTTTTAAAGTTAAAAATCTCATACGATCAAAGTATCGCAAATTAATAAATGCTTAAGTTACTGTTAAAACCACCCGTCTAATGACATAACGTTACAACGCAACACTAGAAAAATTCATTTTAAACCTATGTCACCGTCTGGACTCAAACCCTCTTCCACTATCGCGGCGGCTCGAGGGTTGTGAGTCCCGACGGTGACATAGAATTAAAATAAATTTTTTCTAGGGTTGCATCGAAACGTTACGTAGATATGATTGGCGGAAGCTCTGACCTATCAAACTAAAAATGAAAAGTCATTTTCCAACATGGCGTCGCTTTTCCGAAAAAAATAAATTAAAAAAAAAAGGTTGACATTATACTCTAATTAAGCGGGAAGGCGTTGCCTACACGTTTCTGTGCTATAATCACGTCTCGGCAGCTTCATTTACGAATCGGATGGGAGGGCACCATTAAAATTTGTTACTTCCCACCTCTACTATGGTAGGGAAGTAATGGATTCAGTCCGAAAACAATATTTCGAGATTTTAACAGATTTTCACGTTTTGAGACCCTAGCAATCGTTTAAGATCATTTTCTGACTGATGTCTGTATGTGTGTGTGTATGTGTGTATGTGTGTATGTGTGTGTGTGTGTATGTGGTCAATTTTTCGCCTTCGATATCTTAAGAACGGAACAACATACGGGCATGCCGATTGTTCTATTGTGTTTATCAGCCTTTAACTTAGATCTGATTAGATTTTGAGTCAAATCGGTTCAGTGGATCCTGAGATATTCAAAAAAACGTCCTCAATGTCACGTATTAACATAGGTAAAAAAAAATATAAATGAATTCTAGATGTTATAATATGAAAAAAATGTAAATATTTTTTTTCTCTAAAATGTATAGTTTTCGAGAAAAAAAATATTTTACTAAAAAAAATAAAAATTGTACGTAAATCAAGGTAACCATGATTTTTGCTATATTAAGCTAGCCATCAATAGATCACCAAACAAAAAAGAGGGCCATGCTTTTTTCAAAGAATAAAAATTAAATTGTGTTTTAAAGACCACCAACAGCTAAGGTTATTTGGGCCTAGTCAAAGAATAAAAAAAAGAGTGTTTATTTTTTGCAAATATTTACTAGGTGGGAAGTATAGGACTGGTCATCAGTCGAATTTTTTTTTTTTTAAAGTGACCATTATCACGATGCCGACCAACCTTGCGTCTGAGGGTTCCTAACACTAATGCTAACTTAAGCATTTATATGTACTATTTTTAAACTTTTGATTATTTAACTTATTTTTAAAAATACAGGACATTAATTTGACAATTTATTATAAATATATTGTAGACGGATAATATTACATTGAGTATAGCAAGCGTATACTAACCTTAGATAATACACAACTAGAAATAAAGTCCTCAAAAAAATAATGGACCTATCTCGGAATAAGAGCGAGAAATCGTTATTGCTTGTTCTGCAAGAAAAAGAGAGAAAAAAAAAACCGTGTCCTGCCACCTAGCCAGCAGCAGTCAGTGACAACCGATATAAACAGACTATTGCGTAGTTATCGCGAATCATCTGTGAACGCGGAGTGCGCGCGCAATCCAGGTAAAAAAGATACATGGATTAGGGGATCAAAGTCAAAAATCATCTTCCCCCAGGGGAAACATTGGAATTATAGTTGTTCTCGCATAATTGCATTCCAATGTTCTTTGGGAATTGACGTTCCCAGGAGCCCGAGCTCGTACCAGTGGGTTTGTGTAAATGGATTATTAATTGTTGTATTGAAGACGCTAATGACCTGAGTTGTCGACGCGTCTATAATCTACAATAATAATAATTTATTGAAAAAATCACCCATTTTCAAACTTGTGTAACTTTGCGGGAAAAGGAATCGTAAATATTTTTCGAATGAGGGGTTTTAACTGGAAAAGCCTCAGTTTTTAGTCCTTGACATTCAATTTTCTAGATAGCGTTTCTGTAGGTCGCTGCGCCACTTCCAAGAAAACAGGGCTAAAATTGCAAAAAATTGTCAATTTTCAGTGCACCCCTGGGCGTGAAACATTTTTAAAAAATATTTTTTTTCATATTGTATTACCCACCTTCCCTAACGACTCGTTCCAGTAGTGTATGTTCTAAGGTACTAACGGACAATTTTGAGGAATGACGTCATTGTTTCAAAACAACTAATTAATTTGTTTTGTAATAATTATATTAATTTATTTTTTATAATAATTTGCAAATCCAAAATACTATCGTATTTTGCTGTCGATCTTCACACGCTTTTAACAAATAAAATATTTAGATGTATAGATGTTGCGTAAGTTTCACTTCTGTAGTGTGTAGAGTAAACAACATATCGCCGTACGGCGTTTGTATCAGTTCAGTTCAGTTTCAGATTACTGACTATAAAATCACTTTTTCCCGGACGTATGCGTAAGATTCACTTCTGTAGCGTGTAGTGTAAACTACATGATTTTTTTTTTATTTAACAGATTAGTTGCCAATGACGCCATTACTCCAAAATGTCGCGGTTTTATTCTGATGGCATTTTATTATTATTTTTTTATTTGTTTTACATTTAAAATATATATTTTATTATCTCGACACTTGATCGATGAATTAATTAATGGAATTACATTAGGTCTATATTTTAATCACATTTATTGTTTCCTATAATACTTTAATAATGTGTCATCTAAAAAAATACGTTAAGATTTATATAACAATATACATTAACAATTCAACGTCAATCTGGCGTCCATTAAGCGACGTTATGACGTCCGTATATTTTTTTTTGACTTGTAAATCAGAAAATCGATGTGACGAAAAAACGAACGGATATACGTCATGCGCGGCCACCGTGCGCAGCAAAGCCATACTCCAAACATCAGCTTATGTAATTATGGAGTGTTTTTGGCTTCGCTAGCGCCGGCACAACGCAGCTTGTGTATGAAAAGCTGTATTTGTTGCTTTTGATGTATTATAATTTTAAAGAAAAATAAATAATGCGACAAAAAGGAACATTGTGTGCATATTTCTGAATTTTCTTTTAAAAAACGTACGGACTTAAAATGGCGGCTTTAAAAAAACACTGAGCAAGGATGTAAGTAATAGAGACGCTGCTTATACAAAGTTGAAGAGGACAGTGTGATCCAGTGGTTAGCGTCGCGGCCTCTGGATCAGACTGTCGTGGGTTCGAATCCCGCCTCCGCTCATGGATGTTTTGTGATGTCATTTAGTTTTAAGTGAATTGTTATTTGATGTAAACAAGACGCCAATGACCTAAGTTGTCGACGCGTCTATAATTTATAATAAAAATAAATACAAAGTTGAAGCTAAGTGTGACATCACAGGCCATAACAAACATGGCGACCAAACAGGGTATGCATTAGGTAGGGAATATTATTTTCTTCTTCCGCTTCTTACATAACATAAAATGAATTGACTGATTAAATATGGCGACTGGATTCACTTTTAAATGATTGTAGCGTCTCTATAACCTTATGGCTCAATGAAAAAAAAACATAAATAAAAAGAACGTTACGAACAAAATTCAAAAATGTAGGGACACCCCGTATTATTATTATTTGTATACATTTTTCTAAAACCTATAATTAATTTATTATATACAATACATTCATATAAAAATCTAATAATATGATAATATATAATATAAATGCAGTTTTTTTAGCACATTTAAAGCAACATTTAAGGTACAATTAGTATATAATATAAATATAGTTAAAGTTAGTTGATTAACCAATAAAATGGTCCCATATCACATTCATTATCTTACATTAAATACACTAATGGCCGATTTATCGTTCATTTTAATTACGATGTTTTTTTAATCACACTGTTAAATTTTGACAGCTACGTGTTCATTGGTTGCTGCGTTTCGTTACCATAGCAACCCGTCATTTAACAGAGTGATTAAAAAAACACCGTGATTAACCGGCCATAAGTCGTAAGTAAATAGAAAATTATAAATATATTTTTGGTGAACCAATCAACGACGTAGCAATAAAAAAAAATCACAATCGCTTTGTCACAATCAACGCTATTGCGATCCGGTCGTCCATTTTTCTATGCAACGAAAACAGCCAACAACGCTGTGATCACACGCCGACGTGACGAACAATCGAGAAGGTTCGTTCGACGCGTCGTTGGCAACGTTCCTCTTTTCTCAAGAGGTCCACGCAGTGCTGTCCCTTGCCTTTGCAGCGAAAAATGGAAAAGAAGTCACGACAACATTGTGAATTATTGATATGTAGTCCCGCCGAGCGAAATTTGATTTAAATCGGTCCACTTAATATCATTGTTAAAAAAAATGTCGAAATCTCGGATTTGAAAATCAAAACCTGACTTGATTTCGAAAAAAAGTTGACATTCTTGACTGCAGTCGGGTAAAAAAAAACAATGGAACAATTGTTTTTTTATTGAAACGTCGTGATAGTTGCAATTGTTCATAACTACGACCATAAATCACAGTTGAGAAGAAGGCGATAGTGTATTTTATTATAAATAATATAATATTAGATAATCTACCAGCACAACGTAGATCGGATTCTGTCTGCCGTCACTTTGGGCCAGTTTTTCAATCATTATAAAGTTTAAAGATATCGAAGAACTGGGCTTTTTAACGACGGAAATGATTTCGCATATTTTGAAGCCCTAACCTCACATTTATTCAAAATGTATTATAGTATTGATTACTGCTGCGATCTGGCGACATTTTTTTAAACTATCGTACACAAACAAATCGAAATGTTTTGCTTTGTTGATAAGTGAGGTTAGTTTGATTGTTTGAAATGTGAGATTTGAACTTCAAATGTTTTTTCGTGTCAAATTCCCATAAACAGTCAAACTAACCTCACTTTCCAACGAAGAATATCTTCTTATGATAGCTTACCATTTTACATGTTTACTTTTTCAGACTTTTAGTAAAAATACTTTTTTCAAAATACAGACCGGGCTTCAAAATTTCAATAATTTAGTTTTTCTACCGACTAAACAGTGGTCAGAAAATCCGCCGAAGTTGAAAATGTTTGCGGTACATTCCGAGTGACGTCATTGTGCAGTAGAATTTGAATAGTCATTTTTATTTTACCATTTATTTATACAAGATATATAATTTTTATGAAATTTTTGTATACTTGTTTTTCTTTTAATGGAGGACTTGATGAGTTCGTTTTTTTAATAGAAAAGTTATTTACACAAATAATTTAACGTGTTTTCTGAGAACAGCCAGTCATATACTTCGATAGCTTTTTGTTATTTTTCTTTTGTTTTGTAAACAGAAGATTCGTTTGTTTTATAAATAAAAGATGGAAAAGTACAGAAAACATATTTTTCTTATTAAAGTTAAGTTTTTGAACGATGCATCCAGCATTCGAAAAACGTAAAATTATTGGGAAATTAACGGAGAGGCTGTCACTCCCGTGGGAAAAATATTTCAAGTACTTTTTGATTGATTTTCTCGAGTAGACGATTTACTTAATTGGATATTTAAAAAAAAATAGACTTTAATATTTTTTTAACAAAATATATGGCTGGTATTACTTATTGACACGTTTTTTTCCTTACTACATATGGACTTTTTTCTTCGTTATTTTCCAATTAAAAGATAATATACAATAATTTTCGGTACTTAACACCTGAATGTATGCAATTTCTTTACAGTAAAGTACGGCGGCTTGCATAGCTATCTTAATTCTAAATACATTTTGTGTGTGTTTGGTCTCCAAGCTACGTTATGATTGTAATTAGTAAATAAATGATAAATACATTTTTTGTTCCATCGTGTAATTACACGATGGTGTTCCATCGTGTAGTTACATGATGGTGGTCCATCGTGTAGTTACACGATGGAACAAAAAAAGTATTTATCATCTATTTACTAATTGCTATTAATTTTAAACTTCTAGTCGGCACCGCTAATGACCTCAGTTGTCGAGCGTCTATAATTTGCACGCCGTTTTGCATTTCTCGCTACAAATAAACAAACAGACAGCTTTCACGGCCGATTTTGATCCAAATCTTTGCAGTTTCCGGGCGACTTGTAGACCGTAGTCCGATGGTATTTCTTTCTGACGTTTCGTCTACAACTGCGGTAGACATTTTCAAAGGCGATGTGGCATCGGTCGAAGTGTCCTCCTTGGCGACTCACAGGTAAGCGTGTCAATGACTAGTGCAGTCCTCCCTCCTTCAGTGTGTTCTCTGTCTGGTCGTAGAAGGACGGACTACGACCGAACAGAGAACAGATTGGCAGGACTACGACCGAACAGAGAACACACTGTGTTCTCCTTGGCAGCTCACACGTAGAAATACCATCGGACCACGGCCTACAAGCCCGGAAACTATGAAGATTTTAAACAGTACATGTTTTAGATACTTTTTCACTACACGAACGTCGTGATCGACACGACGAACGGAATAAGTTCGCAAAAAAAAGGGCTACGTTCTTGAAGTGCTGTGTAGTGAGATACCTAAAAGCGTAGGTATGACCAGCAGTGCTGTCTCTTTCTGTTGTAGAGAAAAAGAACTACGAACCCATTGGAGACTTAGAAAACTGCGTACATCCAGAAATAATCTTAGTTGTTTTTTTTTTCATCTAAATTCAAGATATTCGAAAAAATTTAAGATAATAGCACCTGATATAAATTTATTCCATTCCTTTTTTCTAACAAAATATTATTAATTTTTTAAGGCGCTTCTTCAATAAAGATAATATTACAAATATTTTGATATAATTTTGTTATAGTTTAAACAATAAAAGCGGACAACAATGGTGTCATTCTATAAATGCATTTTTGAAACTCTATAGAAAGTTAAGCCATGTTTCCATCGATGTAAAATGTATGGCGCTATTCTGTAGTCAATGTTAGAAATTACAGTGCTGTTAAATTTTTGTCGCTTTCTAACAAATTCGTCATAACATAAGGTAAAGTGAGACAGAAATTTAACAGTGCTGTTAAATCTAACATTGACCATACAGAATACCACCATGAGATTAAATAAACGTTTATGTTTGTTAACTCCGATTTCGTTGCACTGTTTAAGCTATATACGTCACTAACTTCAGGTTAATGAAAACCGTTTTAAGTGTTTCCATCGCAAAATTTTCTATTATAGTCATCGATGGAAACATGGCTTTAACGTAAGTTTGTAGTATTTATGTTTGTTATAGAGTTCAGACGCTTATGATCTCTGTTGTCGAGCGTCTATAATGTACAATACTTGTTAGGGAGCAAAAAATTGCAGAATAGACACCTTAGTTTAGGTATTTCACATTGAAATTAATATTTTTTGTGATTCGTCGATCAAGACAGCAGTGTTTACGCCTCCGCAACCCTTGAACAGAATTTTTATGGCTTGAAAAAAGCCGAGCTCGTAGCGATGCCATTTATTTAACGAATTCGATATCTATTAGCAGCCATTAGCTCCCAGGTTTTATATAAGCTAAGTATCAATAATTGGATTTTCGATTTATTTATAAAAATATAAATTGGTACTAGCGGAGATAAACTTGACAGTTGGTGGTCTTAAAAAATTGTTAAATTGTGTTTTAAAGACCACCAACAGCTAAGGTTATTTGAGCCTAGCACCAATTCATATTTTCAATTCATTATTTTTTTTTTAATAATAAATTGAAAATCCAATTGACACTTTTACCAGCTCTCGGGCTAGAACCCGGGAACTGGGGACTTGTAATAGAGCAACGCCATGTAAACAACAGCATCGCTACACTCTCGGCTATTCTCAAGCCCGTTGGTGGTCTTAAAAAAGCTGTGCAGAATTTTCGAAAGATCGTGAAAAAATAAATGATTCGGTTGGTACTTACTTTTTAAGAGTATTCTATATCGAAAGTTACCCCCTGCACTCTTCATTTCAAATCCTTTCCCCTCGCCTAAAAACGGTTACAGCTCTCCCGACGCTACTTTTAAAGCTGAAGGGTTCGCATAAACGCCAAATGAAGGACCAAGATTATATGTTTAAACGTAATAACTGCAGTTATCTCTTTGAATCTAAATATTATAGGGGCTTTCCCTCTTTTCCAGTCCTTACGAGAGTTGATCAAACATTTCTGCTCATTCTGTTATTCGGTTACCTAGCAACGACACCATAACGACCGTCGTAAACAACTGCTGACTTTGATTTGAAACTGTTACTAGATCTTTGTCAAATTTTTAAATTAAACGTTCCTCAAAAAAATGGACAGAATGTGCATAGATGCATTTATCACCTGCTCTCCTCTTCTAAAACACATACTAAAGTATGCTCCGAGAAAAGATCAAACATGTAAACTGTCTACTAATAATTTTCTCAAATACGACACTCATTTAGTTATACACGCTTGATCTTTTCTCAACGAGTGAAGTGTTTTGCTTGATTTAAAAAACGTCCGTTTGAAAAAACCAAAAAGAAAAATCAACAGGGTTTCCTAACCTCTTATTTCAAGACAAAACGATTAAACGTTTGTCGTCCATTATGACCTCGTTTGTCGAGGATTTATAATTTAGAATCACTAATTCCCTTGTAAATGTGAGGTTAGGAATACCATTATCCGGTATCTAGTGTTTTCAAATCGGATGCAAACGGAGACCGCCGAAAATGTACGATCTTTCTTACCGCACGGCGACCAATCAAACGTAAGTCTCGTCGAATATGGCGCTGCTGCCTCTTCTTCCGCCTCATCACAATTCGTAAACGTCGCGTCCGTTCGGCCGAAGCGACGACGTCGGTCTGGACGAGCCGCCGGCGCATCGTTTAGCGACGCTGCCTTCCCTGGCGCGTTGAGGACTCGTATACGAGTACATATTGTAACCGGGAATAATGTGGACTCGCACATCGCCCGACGGACGAGTGACGCCATCGACACCGCGTTGCCTTCTCGAAAAATTAACAGTCGATTTGCAGCAGCAATAGTGGAACAGGATCACGTAAGCTCCGCGAAAGTGTTCGTTTGTTATGCAATAGATGAAGTTGTTGACGCAAGATTTGCTGAGCGCGAACCATGCTAAATGGTAGAACAGTTTGTTCGGAACGGATCGGGTGGAACCGACCGCCAACGTTATTCCGAACGGCAACCAGAAAAGCAAGAAGAGCACGCAACTGTAGAAATTCGTCTTCATCAGCTGATAGTCCCAGTTGAAAGCTGCCGGAGGTTTGAAGCTCGGCTGCAATTTGGTAGCTCGAATTCGACACGCTATTCGAGCGTAACAATAGAAAGTGAACATGATTGGTAGAGCGACGAATATCACCCCTGCGAATTGATAAAAAGACTTGTGAGAATGCAAGTCTTCATGATTTCCGGGCTTGTAGCCCGTGGTCCGGTGGTATTTCTACCTAACGTTTCGTCTACAACTGCGGTAGACATTCTCAAAGGCGATGTGGCAGCGGTCGAAGTGTCCTCCTTGGCGACTCACAGGTCAGTGTGTCAGTGACTGGTGTCCTCTCTTCTTTTATGCCTAGTACCAGTGTGTTCTCTGTTCGGTCGTAGTCCGTCTCTCTGTAATTGGTCAACTGCGCTGTGTGTAGTGGTGGGGGTGAGTTCTCTACTCGGTCGTAAAAGATGAAGGCTTCAATCTCAGTAAAATCTGGACACCAGCACTCCGACATACAAAACCAATGCCAATCGTTCAAGGACGGAATACGACCGAGTAGAGAACTCACCCCCACCACTACACAGTTGACCAATTACAGAGAGACGGACTACGACCGAACAGAGAACACACTGCTACTGAGCATAAAAGATGGGAGGACACCAGTCACTGACACACTGACCTGTGAGCCGCCAAGGAGGACACTTCGACTGCTGCCACATCGCCTTTAAGAATGTCTACCGCAGTTGTAGACGAAACGTCAGGTAGAAATACCACCGGACCACGGCTTACAAGCCCGGAAACCATGAAGACTTGGAACAATGCCGGCCGTGAAAGCTTGTACACTTGTGAGAATATTTGCTATGAAACATACAGGGCGACGATCTTGAGAAAGGTATCGCAAAATATCGTAACGCTGTTGTAAAAGACTAGCGTCTAGCCCCTGGTATATAACTAACGATCCTGGCTTATGACATGCGCAATAGCAAATTTGAAAGCTGTCTTGGAATAAGTAATTCACCAGATCTTCATCCTGCGAAAAACACCATCGCACTAACACCACCTGCCCCCCGCGCTTACGTTTTTTGGAGAAACTTCCCCCCTGCACAACCACCCCTTTTCATCCCGCAAAAATGCCATCGCGAGAAACGCTCCCTGCATTCGTTGGCAAAAACAAAAAGTGCACCCTGCACAACCCGATATGTGTGATTATATGATAAAAACATAATTAGAGACAGTATATAAAAAAAGTAGAAAAAATATCAAATAAAATATGGAATAGTTGTAAAAGAACAAAAATATATTACTGGCGCCAACTGGAATCGAACCATCGATCTTCTGCATGCGTCGTAGGCGCGCTACCAGGTCGACTATTATCGAGCTGTTAATTAATTCATATTTGTTTTTATACCAACGCACTGACAAGAACGTCATTGCGGATTATGCCGGGATCGTTAGTTATGTACCGGGGGCTAGATGCTTTTCTTTGTGAAAGCGACTTACCAATAGCCGCCTGATAGGGCAGAAGCCCTCGCGTTTTGCGCGAGCAATAATCGAAGCTGATGTCGAAGACGAACTGAAGACCGGAAGTGACGGAGCAGACGCACCAGAAGACGAGGATGACGCCGGTAATTCGGGCCGGCGTCAACACTTCGTAACAATCGCCGGAAGAGCAGAGTCTCGCGTAATTTTCGGCGGCTGTCGACGCTATCGTCAAAACGGTCACCAGGAAGCACAGCACGGCGAGGAACCACTGGAATTTGCACACCGTCAGCGAGCCTTCCATGCCGGCGAGGATAATCACCGCCGACGCCGGGATCACCAAACCGGTGATGAGCAGATCGGCAAGTGCCACGTTCACCACGAAAGCGTTGCCTGTAAATATTATAGACGCTAGACAACAATACTCATACGTGGAACAAAATATGAAATAATTTTAACTTATATACAGTGTGTGAACGGTTTTATCGAAAAATAACATTGAGAACATTTACAGGGCTTGAGAATGGCCGAGCGTGTAGCAGTGCTATTGTTTACATAGCGTTGCTATGGTTCCTCTATTACAAGTCCCCAGTTCCCGGGTTCTAGTCCGAGAGCTGGTAAAAGTGCAGTCAATTGGATTTTCAATTTATTATTAAAAAAAAAAATGAATTGAAAACATGAATTGGTGCTAGGCCCAAATAACCTTAGCTGTTGGTGGTCTTTAAAACGCAATCTGAGAACATTTACAATTTTGTAGTAGGCTATAGGCCATAAGATCCAATGTAAATAATTGTAGTCACAACATAATATTTACATTGGGTCTTAAGATAGGGAGTTTCACAAGATTGTTCCTGCAATCTGCAACCCAGTATTAACCGCAAGCGACTAGGCCCTGCAGTCAGGGTGCATTATGATTGGTCGAATATCCCATCTTGATGTCGTTTGACACACACAAACACACCTAAATGAGCGTAACAACTAACTAGTGAACTCCGTATACTAATATAGTTAGTTGATAGCGATTAAAAGATGGGTTTTGTGTGTGGAGAATGTTCAAACACATATTCTTCAAGACAGGCATTAATGTTCACAAAATTAGAATGAAAATTTCAGGTAACGCTTGTAATCTAATTCTTTCTATAAAAGTCGATCAATTTTTTGACTTTTCAAAATGAAACCTAATTTAGTATTATTATTTGAGATATTATAGGATGTCCAAAACTTATACAGTAACTGCAGTATTCTTGAGAATTTGGAATGGAAAAATGAATTTTAATTAAGTTTTATTTTGAAATCTCAGAAAATTGATCGATTTTTATAGAAAGAATTAGATTACAAGCCTTATCTGAAGTTTTCATTCTAATTTTGTGAACATTAATGCCTGTCTTGGAGAATATGTGTTTGAACATTCTCCACATACAAAACCCATCTTTTAATCGCTATCAACTGTCCATATTAATATACAGAGTTCACTAATTAGTTGTTACGTTCGTTTAGGTGTGTGTGCGTTTGTAAAACGTCATCAAGATGGGGTATTCGACCAGTCAAAATGGTAGTGTTCAAGACAAGACTTGTAAAAGTTTTGTCTAGAAATTTTCAAGTCAAGACAAGACTTGTTTTATCTAGATCAAGACTCTTGCCAAAACTCTAGACAATTTTCAAGAGTCTAGATAAATTAAGTAATAGTAGGTAAAATAAATCACTCGGTTAATCTAGACTCTTGAAAATAATCCAGAGTTTTGATATTAGACAAGACAAGAGTTTTTTAATCTAGACTTAGACTTAGTGAAGTCTTGATATTTCAAGACAAGACAAGACTTTGAAAGTCTTGTCTCTTCTAGACGGCAGCACTACAAAATGGACCCTGACTGCACGGCCTAGTCGCTAGTGCTATAACCTCTTTTCTTCAAGTAGTCCTCGATCATAACGGCGCTGATCATGAAGACGTTGCCGACGCTGCCAAGGACGGCCAAACTGGCCAACAGCAGGATGCGGGCGACGCGCGACCAGTCGGAACTGAGTGTCACCGGCGACACATCGCCGTCGCCCGGCAGCAGACTGACGAGAGCGACTGTCGTCAGCGACAGCGGTGTAACTGTCACGGCCGCCACGACGCCACCCGCCGTCGACACGCTCAAGTTTGCACCCGACGCCATATTGATATTGTTCTTTCGTACGGCCGAAGAATTGACCTGTGCTCGCTTTTTTCAAATCTGCAACACAGAAAATTGCAGCGCGTATAAATAACGATGCATCTGAACTGTAAGAAATGAGAAGGCCGATTACATAGATTATCGATGGTCCATTTGTAGCCAGCGATTAATCTGGTAATAGGCACACAAAGAGACAATGGCGTCGCAAACAGGCATCGCCTGCACATCGCGTAGATTCCATAAAAACACATTGCGCATGCGTGGTTACTAATTTTACATTAATTAGTTTTGTATTCATCCGTTTTATATATGTAACTATACATTTTATTTTGTAATTTTTACACACTTTATTGGAACATTACACAAATTATGTAATTTTAATTTACTTTATGTAAAAATCACTAACTTTACAGTAAAAGTCCAAGTTTTTATGAAGTTTTCTGTGTGTTTGCTTAGTCTGATTTTATTACATTTATCCGATCCACCGAAACGTAACCGGAGCAAGACCTCTTGCCGATGAAAATTCAAAAATGCGATTTGCACCCGGACGGGACCGGGTCGGTCAGCTAGTTACAATAATATTGTATTATCACCGGAGCTACACATGTGTACAAAATTTCAACTCAATCGAATCACGGGAAGTGGGTAAAAATTCAAAAGCACGATTTACACTCGGACGAAACCGGGCCGGTCAGCTAGTTACCATAATATTGTATTGTCACCGGAGCTACACATGTGTGCAAAATTTCAACTCAATCGGATAACGGGAACTGGATGAAATGGTCGCAAGATTTGAAACAAATAAACAAACATACAAATATACGGGGTCAAACTAAATAAAACCGTTTTAAAATCAGCTGTAAGATGGCAGTTAGAGATGTCATTATAAAATGGCGGACATAAAATAACCGTCAAGTGAATCATTTGCAGTTGTAAACCCGAATAACTAGAAATTGATTGCAAGTGGTGATTGGATTCTATAAGAACGTTAGGCGACGCTCCGGAGTCGTCCGGACGGTGACAACCGACGCGGCGGGGCTCCATGCTGCGTTTTCAAGTACTTCTAGCCTCGACGTTAATTATTCACTAATTAATTTATTGAAAGTAATTAGAAACCCGAGCATTCCGACGTTTAACGATCGTCTAGTTAAATTAATAAAATGACCTGGGATTTATTTAAATTTTGTTAAAATACATTTCGTTAGATTCGTCGTGCTCGACGCTCAAATAATCATATATAATTTGACCAACGAAAGAACGCCTGCCGAGAGACAGAGAAAGAGAGATATTGAGCGTCTATATAATCTACAATCTCTCGCGCCACGAGGGTTCCGTACAGTTACAACAATTTAATTAGTGTAAAATGTGTCCATGTTAAAAAGCACAGTGTGGGCTTGAGAATGGGCGAGCCTGTAGCAATGCTGTTGTTTATATGGCGTTGCTATGGTTCCTCTATTACAAGTCTCCAGTTCCCGGGTTCTACCCCGAGAGCTGATAAAAGTGTCAATTGGATTTTCAATTTATCGTTAAAAAAAAATGAATTGAAAATATGAATTGGTGCTAGGCCCAAATAACCTTAGCTATTGGTGGTCTTTAAATCACAATTTAATTTAAAAAGCACAGTGCAAGCGCGAACCTCACGGTTGACAGTTAAATGGTTTGAATCCAATATAAATATTATAGCTTATAATCATCGCGTACGATGACTCCACTTTCACTTGTCAGTATAAGAAACATTAATTTATTAAAATTAATTGATTGATTAATTCTAATTATTCTTTGCCAGGATTCATGCCACAACAACAAACAATCTGTGAAAATTTCAACTAGCTACCTCTTACCGTTTGTGAGAGAGAGCCTTGTGACAGACGGACAGACATCGTAGGCAGTGTAATAGGGTTCCATACGGAGGTACGGAACCCTAAAAACGAAATATGCACGGTTTTGCCTTATATCAATGAAATTTTCACTCGTTCGTGTATGTTATCAATGAACGGGATCTATCTCATCAGAGGCCTCCGCGCCCCCCACTTTTTTCAGTAATGTTAGCCGATGAGGCCTTCTTTGGATATAACGGCCAACTTCGACTGTATAGCACGCAATTGTTTTGTTACGCGAATGTTTTTATCAAGTGATTCAAAACTATACTCGATCCAAGTTCAAAACGTTTTTACTTCCCGCCTCTACTATGGTAAGGAAGTAATGGATTTAGTTCGAAAAAAATATTTCGAGATTTTAACAGATCTTCACGTTTTGAGACCCTAGCAATCGTTTAAGATCATTTTATGACTGATGTCTGTATGTGTGTGTGTGTGTGTGTATGTGGTCAATTTTTCGCCTTCGATATCGTAAAAACGGAACAACATACGGCCATGCCGATTGTTCTATTGTATTTATCAGCCTTTAACTTAGATCTTATTAGATTTTGAGTCAAATCGGTTCAGTGGATCCTGAGATATTAAAAAAAACGTTCTCAATGTCACGTATTAACATATGTAAAAAAAAATATAAATGGATTATGTTATAATATGAAAAAAATGTAAATATTTTTTTTCTCTAAAATGTACAGTTTTCGAGAAAAAAAATATTTTACTAAAAAAAATAAAAATTATACGTAAATCAAGAACCATGATTTTTGCTATATTAAGCTAGCCATCAGTAGATCACCAAACAAAAAAGAGGGCCATGCTTTTTTCAAAGAATAAAAATTAAATTGTGTTTTAAAGACCACCAACAGCTAAGGTTATTTGGGCCTAGTGAAAGAATAAAAAAAAGTGTTTATTTTTTGCAAATATTTACTAGGTGGGAAGTATAGGACTGGTCATCAGTCGAATTTTTTGTTTGGTGATCTACTGATGGCTAGCTTAATATAGCAAAAATCATGGTTACCTTGATTTACTTACAATTTTTATTTTTTTTTGTAAAATATTTTTTTTTCACGAAAACTACATTTTAGAGAAAAAAATATTTACATTTTTTTCATATTATAACATCTAGAATTCATTTTTATGTTTTTTTACCTATGTTAATACGTGACATTGAGAACGTTTTTTTTTAATATCTCAGGATCCACTGAACCGATTTGACTCAAAATCTAATCAGATCTAAGTTAAAGGCTGATAAACACAACAGAACAATCGGCATGGCCGTATGTTGTTCCGTTTTTACGATATCAAAGGCGAAAAATTGATCACACACACACACACATACAGACATCAGTCAGAAAATGATCTTAAACGATTGCTAGGGTCTCAAAACGTGAAGATCTATTATATTTTCGAAATATTTTTTTCGGACTATATCCATTACTTCCCTACCATATAGTAGAGGTGGGAAGTAAAAAGTATGTAATTTTCCAAAATTTATACAAAGATTCAATTTGGACAAAGATTAGTTGTGCACCGATTCCGATTTATACCCTAGCGCAGGTATCATAATTCATATTGCATGTATTTATAACCTGTTGCGGTGAGAAAAGATCAAAATATACGCAAAATTATGTACTCAATATTTTCTTATATCTACAGCGACATTAACTATAAAGTCGGTAACTTATTTTCACTTTACAATATTCTCCGCGTTTTGACCTTTTCTCGCATTGCATAGTCGGAGGTGTGGCCGTGTTTTGTTTCTACTAATTACTATTGCATAATGTGGAAGGTTTGCGTGCCAGAAATGATGCAAGGATCTGGGTCAATTAAAAGTTTTAAACTTTCCGTACATTGTGTAGCGTGACGCGAAGCTTTATGTAAATAATGTAATAGGGCAATAGGCGAAGAGCTGGTGACGGTTTTGACGTAGATCTACCTATACGTCTTTTTAGGCGAGTAAAATTATGCAAAACAAGCCGTGAGGTGGGTCGTTTATTAGGACTAAAGTGCGACCCTTGAGGTCCACACGACGAACTTCCCAGTTTGATAAATATTTAATAATAATAATTAAATTAGATAATACACAGAAAATTTATCATTTTAATCATTAAAACATAATTATTATTTATTTTTAACAATAATTTAAAAAAAACGGCTGAACCGATTTTTATAAAATTTATGTCGGATCAAAATGACTTTAACACGCCTCGATTGACACCCTTACGAAGTCGATATAATTTTTTATTCGCGAGATATTGTGTAAAATCTACTTTTTTTGAGTCTATTTGGTTAAGAAAAAAGAACGGCTGAACCGATTTTGAAAAAATTTCTTTCAGATCATATTTACGTTAATACGCGTCGATTGGCACCCTAACGTAGTCGATATCATTTTTCAATCTCGAGATTTCGTCTTAGAAAGAAATGGACACATAAGTACGTACGTACGTACGTACACACACACACACATAGGCATCTTTCTAAAAATAGTGTAAAAATAGTGTAGTGACCTTGAAACATAAAAATTTGTTATACATTTTGATTTCGATTTTCGGACCCATTACAATAACTTCCAATGGGAAGTTAATAAAAAAATGATGCGTTACAAAAAAATGTGACATTTTTTGTTTGATTAAAAATCTTTAAGTTGGGGTTTAAAATACATTTTTAATAACACCAAAATCAGAGTTGACACTTGGGGGCCCAGGGCTTAAGCCCTATTAGTCCCTATAATCTAGATACGCCCCTCCGCCCCAGGGGGGACATTGGAATGTGGTTGCAATCGCAAATTGCACTCCAATGTTCTTTGTGAATTAGCGCTCCCAGGGACCTGAGCTCGTACCAATCGGTTTGTGTATGCCGGCTGGCGGATTCTAATACACAAATGGATTATTTGTTGCGTTGAAGACGCTAATGACCTGAGTTGTCGACGCGTCTATAATTTACAATTAATTAATTTAGATACGCCCCTGGGTTATAGACTTATTATAGCCTTGTGAAAATGCAACTATGCCAAAAAAAAATGTCCGGTTACAAAAATGTAACCGGACATTTTTTTTTTGGCATAGTTGCATTTTCACAAGGCTATAATAAGTCTGTAGAATAACTCGGACATTTATTTACTCAACAACTGGGAGATCTAGCGCTCTGTGCACCCGCCCACTAAGAAAAAAACTCGGGTCGCAGTGCCAAAACCCTGCCGACAATATAGTGTATTTGCTAATACAGGCATTGTGGCATTATTATGTAAACTTAAGTTTGTTTTTTGACAAAATAAAAAATTTAACCCCTTAATACAGCCCTTAAAATAATTAAATTTTTCTAAATTTCAATATTAGACATGGATTTCATCAATACACCCAATTAAATACACCCTTCCATATCTAAGTAAATCCGTATCAACAAACTAGTGTTTTCATAAAATTTGAAAGTCCGGTCCTGTCGGGCCGATTTTATTAAAATTTTAGCAGCACATTTTAATCTTTACTAAAGAGTTAAATTTCAATTTTGAAACGATTCTGACAAATTTTTCGGTATTTTTGGGCCCAAAAACTTTTTGGAACCCCTAAATACAACCCTGAAAATGGTCCGATCGGGCCCATTTTAAATAGGCTTCTTGCGGTGATGGGTTCCAATGTGTGTACCAAATTTCGTTTCAATCGATTAAGTCTGTCGAGAGTTATCGTGTACACACATATATATATAAATATATATATATATAAATATATAAATATATAAATATATATATATATATATATAAATATATACATACATATATATATAAACATTTTTAAAAATGGTGCCAAAGTGTTCAGGAGGCTATGAAACGTCGAGAAATTTTGGTCCGACCCCTAGGTCCCGCCATCCGACCGACGCCAATAGTGTATGTGCCATATGGCAAATACACTAAAAAACGTTTACACATCGTTCCAGTCGATTGATTTCTCATTATTTATCGGGTTCAACGACCGGAAATCGTTCACAGATGGTAGAGAATTTATATCGGAATAAGACGGCTTGTCAAGCGACGGTCACTTGTTATTTTAAAACAAGTGAACACAGAAAACAATCGATGTAATAACGAATGACAATAAATGCTCACCTGGTGAAAAACTGATCTCTTCTTCTCTTTCCTCCTGGAGGTTTCTTAACAAAACACGTAAATCAATTTAATAGCGTTCATTTTTTTTTATTAATTATTTAATCGATGACGTTTCACAATATCGATGACACAGTCAAACATTGATGCTGTTTTGTTTACTGGAATTGCGTGATGTTCAATTTTTATTGTGTTGTTTGAAGCGGTGCCGCCGTTTGCTCTGCTATAACTAGACTCACCCCCAAAGAAGCGAGCGAAGTGAAGGGACGCAAAACGAATATTGTCCAAACCCCAGCGTGTGGGACGCCCCATTACGAGTGCGCCTGCGCTCCCCGGTATATATAGCGCCTCTGTTGCCCCCTTTTGCAATCTAAACTCTGACACGTACAATAAACTTTGTTCGTGCGCCGCTGACTTGGTTTACATCGACCGTTTCGGAAATTTTAAGATTTATTTATTGAATTAAAAATATTTATTGAATTAATTAATTATTTATTTATTGAATTAATAAAAAATGAACTGTGTAATATTTACACTACAGAAGTTAAACTTACTTACGTAAAATGTACATTGACTTGGCAAAATAGTTCGGTCGGCGAAAAAATGAAACGTGTAGTGTACACTATAGACTACAGAAGTGAAACTTACACTTTCTCTACCGAAAGTTACCCCCTGCACTCTTCATCACAAATCCTTTCCCCTCGCCTAAAAATGGTTTCTGCTCTCCCGACGCTATTTTTAAAACTAAAAGGTTCAGGTAAACGCTAAATGAGAAAAAAATTGTGTTTTAAAGACCACCAACAGCTAAGGTTATTTGGGCCTAGCATCAATTCATATTTTCAATTCATTATTTTTTTTTAATAATAAATTGAAAATCTAAATGACACTTTTACCAGCTCTCGAGCTAGAACCCGGGAACTGGGGACTTGTAATAGAGGAACCATAGCATAACGTTATGCAAACAACAGCATTGCTACACTCTCGGCTATTCTCAATCCCAAAACGCTAAATGAAGAACCAAAAATCACACTAAAGATCCTACAGGTAAAAAACTTAAAAAAATTTTTTCCTGGAAAAACTTACAAGTTTTTAAAAATTAAGTAATCTTACACACGTATCCAAAACTTTTTTTCAAAAAACTCGCCT
Source organism: Mongoloraphidia duomilia (assembly GCA_039654895.1). Lineage (NCBI taxonomy): Eukaryota > Metazoa > Arthropoda > Insecta > Raphidioptera > Raphidiidae > Mongoloraphidia > Mongoloraphidia duomilia. The sequence goes on from CM077518.1 coordinate 519,854, forward strand.
GTAGGACCTGCGTAGTGTCTTGGTCCTTCACGTAACGTTTACCCGAACCCGTTAGTTTTAAAAATAGCATCGGGAGAGCGGTAACCGTTTTTAGGCGTGAGGAAAGGATTTCCGTTAGAAAAGCTAAGGTTATTTGGGCCTAGCACCAATACATATTTTCAATTCATTATTTTTTTTTTTAATAATAATTTGAAAATCCAATTGACACTTTTACCAGCTCTCGGGCTAGAACCCGGGAACTGGGGACTTGTAATAGAGGAACCATAGCAACGCCATGTAAACAATACCACTGCTACACGCTCGGCTATTCTCAAGCCCTGGATCGTAAATTATAAACGCGTCGACAACTTAGGTCATTAGCGAGAAGCCCTGGATCAGTGGCAACGTATCCATACAAACATGCCATCCCGCGATCTTCTTCTTCAAAGAGTGGTGAGTTATGGCGTTAGAAAAGGTCTGACGCGTCTGAATCATGTGCTCCGAAGCAGTGGCCCTCAAACAGATTGTAGGCACCTACTTTAATTTTTAAAACCGATTTGCAGAGATTCGATTTTTGATCTTTTGTATACAACGATCTTTTTGATGGGCTTGAGAATAGCCGAGCGTGTAGCAGTGCTGTTGTTTATATGGCGTTGCTATGGTTCCTCTATTACAAGGGTTCTAGCCCCAGACCTGGTAAAAGTGCCAATTGGATTTTCAATTTATTATTAACTTCCCATTGGAAGTTATTGTAATGGGTCCGAAAATCGAAATCAAAATGGAGAAAAAATGTTTATGTTTCAAGGTCACTACACTATTTTTACACTATTTTTAAAAAGATGTGTATGTGTGTGTGTGTACGTACGTACGTATGTGTCCATTTCTTTCTAAGACGAAATATCGAGAATGAAAAATGATATCGACTACGTTAGGGTGCCAATCGACGCGTATTAACGTAAATATGATCTGAAAGAAATTTTTTCAAAATCGCTTCAGCCGTTCTTTTTTCTTAACCAAAAAGACTCAAAAAAAGTAGATTTTACACAATATCTCGCGAATAAAAAATTATATCTACTTCGTAAGGGTGTTAATCGAGGCGTGTTAACGTCATTTTGATCCGACATAAATTTTATAAAAATCGATTAAGCCGTTTTTTTTTTTTTTTAATTATTGTTAAAAATAAATAATAATTATGTTTTAATGATTAAAATGATTACTTTTCTGTGTAATATCTAATTTAATTATTTTTATTAAATATTTATCAAACTGGGAAGTTCGTCGTGTGGACCTCAAGGGTCGCACTTTAGTCCTAATAAACGACCCACCTCACGGCTTGTTGATAATTGATATTTTTTTTAAATTGTATTATAATTCACAAATGTACCTTAAAAATTTAAAAAAATTATTAGCTCTCGGTGGCTGGGCCCCTAGGCCGGTGCCTTGTTGGTCTAGACAGAAATTCGAGCCTGATTATGGGTAATCTATTGGAACCAATGTTTTACAACCTCGGAGTGAAAATACGAAAGCAATATTTTCTTTCCTCATTTTATGAAAATATTCAGATTCCTATACCTAGTTATGTCAAGGGCCGGAATTCTGAAAATAAATTAAACGTTAGATAAAGAAAGAAATGCAGAGGACAGAGGTGTGTGTATTTCTATTGGCAGCCATTGAAATACCAATATTGTTGTATATTAACTATACAGAGCGTTGTTAAGAAATCGCTTAATATACAGTGTGTCTGGAAACAAAATATTTAAATAAAACCTCTAATAGTTGAAACCAGTTGCAAGTTTATTTAGATTTAAAATATACGTTGATTTTGATTAATTAATTGTGTTTTAAAGACCACCAACAGCTAAGATTATTTGGGCCTAGCACCAATTCATATTTTCAATTCATTATTTTTTTTAATAATAATTTGAAAATCCAATTGACACTTTTACTAGCTCTCGGGCTAGAACCCGGGAACTGGGGACTTGTAATAGAGGAACCATAACAACGCCATGTAAACAACAGCATTGCTACACTCTCGGCTATTTTCAAGCCCGAATGAATTTTGAGACTCTCCGTTTGACAGCAAGGGCACATCGACACGTGTGACCGACAATGCGTCGAGGGCAGTGTAGCCTAGTGGATAGCGTACTTATGGTACCAGGCTCTTAACTAGACTGTCGTGGGTTCGAATCTCACTTGCGCTTATGGATGTTTTGTGATGTTGTTTAGTTTTAAGTTAGTTGTTTTTTAATGTAATTTAAAACGTTATAATGACCTAAGTTGTCGACGCGTCTATAAAAATAGACGCGCTCATACACTGCAACTGAACGGTTATTTAGAAGCCGTTGCAGTTTAAAATAGTCTAAGAGCTCGCGTGGACAAAAATTGCAAGATTTTGTAAATAGCTTATATTTCGAGAAAAGCTATTATAGGGTGTAAATAAAATGTTACAGGCAGAAAGTCAGCGGTCGGAACACTTGGCGTCGGGACGCTTTAAAAAAAGATAAAAAACTAGTGTTTTATAAAAGCTAAAATTTGGCACATGGTTAATTTATTAAAATAGGTACTTACATTATGAAATTTTAATCGAGAAGAAAATTTCCTATTAACCTTTTTTTCTAGAATAAAAAGAAACCGACCTAGTTGCAGCAGCTGGTATATAGAAGTTCCGAACTTCTATACCGACACGGACTACCCTTAAATTTGTCTGGGTATTGTTTAACCCTCCACTGGACCCGTGAGTCACACAATAATGTATTTTTCACTGCATGAGAAAAGAAAATTATTTCGAAATATTTTTTCTTGAGTTTAAATTTTAGAAAAATGTGGTGGAAGAGACGGGTCTGCGCAATTGTTCTATAAACAATGGGCCATTTTCCTGAGAGTATTTCCTTCAATTATACACGAGAGGCAGTACTTGTGGTAGGTACAAACATTATTTATTCCCCATTAGTGTCGTGTCATTTTAGTGGTATAACTTAATTATTTAAATAATTTAATAATTAAGTTATACCACTAAAAGTGACACGACACTATGGGGAATAAATAATGTTTGTACCTACCACAAGTGCTGCCTCTCGTGGATAATTGAAAGAACTACTCTCAGGAAATGGCTCTTTGAAAAAGTGTATTTGCTTTATTCTAATTCCATATAATGTCCAAAATGCCTTTCAATTACTGCCTGCGATCGACCTACCCAGCTTGGCAGGGCCAGTGCTAGGGTAGTGAAATGTTTGTTCGACTATGGAATGTGTTGTGGTAACCTGCCATGACTGCGAAAAAGTAAAAAAAAAACAAAACAGGAAGGAATATAAAAAAAATCAAGTATCTATAAGTTCGAAATAGATTGTATATCTAGTGGCGTAATGAGGTATATTACTGACGAGTAGTGACAGTATGTAAAAACGAGCGAAATCGAGTTTTAACAGTGACACGAGTCATATCATTACGCACGAGATATATATGGTATTTTTTGCCATACCCACTATAAAATAGCTGCTTTTCACTTCGTTTTCAGTATTAAAAAAAAAATGACAGTTCATTTTGTGTCGCCAACTTCACTTTTATAGTAGGCCGAGAGTAGCTGTCAAAAGGGAATAGCGAGCGGATCAGGGCGAGTCACTATGGAAATGGTTTGCTTTCCCACACTAGTGTGGGAAAGATGCGTTCCCGCACACCGGCCTGTCAAAAGTCACTTTACATACATGTAAAGCAGATATTTTATAGTGGGTATGGCAAAAATATAGATACGGTACTAGGTCGAGACTATACGCAGCAGTTGGTGACCTTTAAAATGTGCCACCTGTGACGCTATTAACGTCTCCAGATTAATTTACTTCTAATTAAAATAGCTACCGCGGCCCCACGTTTCAATCTAGCATATATATATATTTAAATGACTCGATATCTCGGGCAGACTGTTATCGGGCCGCCGCCCCCCGGCCGCCGTAAATGGTGTGAAGTGCATTCTCACGTGCAGCGCGCGCATCGACTTGCCGCCGCCGCCGCCACCGGTGGCGGTATGGATTTTTGTACGTTCCGTAATGGCGGCAGTCGACGCTCCAATTCCGCCGCGCGTTGGGTGCGGTACAAAATTATACACGGTACTGACTGTTCGATTTTTTAGACTCGAAAAATATTAGTAAAAAAACTTTTTAGAGACAAGCTTTTATTTAAATGCACTAAAAAGGAAAAAATAATTTTTAATAATTTAGGTTCATGATTATTATAAAAGCGTGGGTTGTAAATTCTATGATAGTTTATTAGTTGCAACCCCCGCTTTTATAATAATTATGAACCTAAATTATTAAAAATTATTTTTTCCTTTTTAGTGCATTTAAATAAAAGCTTGTCTCTAAAAAGTTTTTTTACTAATATTTATTTTGTGCATTTTAGTCTTCCAAATTTTACCCCCCTTTGACACCAGTAGGGGTTGAATTTCGAAAAATCCTTTCTAGTGGATGCTTACGTCAGAAAAGGAACCAACTGTCCAAATTTCAAGTTTCTAGCTTTAGTGATTTGACCTGGGCGTTGATTAGTCAAAAAAACCCTACATCCCCGATTGAACCCCTTAGGGGTTGAATTTATTTCTAAAAACGATTTATTCATGTATTGTCATCGAGAATACAAAATTTCAAATCGATCGGATACGTGGAAGTCGTTCAAAATTGACTTGCAAGATTTGACCTAAACAAACAAACACACAAACAAACTAACTAACATACATTGCAAGTTAAATAAAAGCTTGTAAAAATAATATAAGTAAAACACAATAACATTTGATTTGCGAAAAACCACCTGCAGTGGGGGCATTTTTTGTATCTTTAAAATATAAGTGAAATAAGGACTGCAAAGCCAGTGCAACACACGAACCTGGTGTTAAGTGAGTAATAAATATGAAGTAGGTAGTAAAGTTGTTTTATCACCGACTACCGAGTTTATTTTTCTTCTAGCTCGTCCTCTCGTTCAATTTATCGAGTGTCTCGCTTCTTTTGTTTACAAAATTGTATTAATATTTTTTTCAATTTGAACACGGCATAATTCTGTACCGAACCAACTGAATAAATATATAAAACATATACCTATGTAAGACAAAATATCGAATTCCAAAACTTTTAAAGAACTCCTTAAAACAATTTGCATCGCTTGCATGAAAAACCTCAATTCACTGTATAGAGGTAGTTCAAAGTTGTAGCTGTCATATAACACACAAGTGAAACTGGAAGTGTAATCTTAAAGCGCAACACGTTGCCTAGAATTGTTATTGAAACGTAATATAGATGGCACCAAGTATATAACTCCCTATTTTATTTTATTTACTGTAGATTATAGACGCGTCGACAGCTTAGCTCATTAGCGTCTTAAATACATTAAATAATAATTCTCTTAAAACTAACTAACATCACAAAACATCCATGAGCGGAGGTGGGATTCGAACCCACGACAGTGTGATCCAAAGGCCGCTACGCTAACCGTTACACTACCCTGTCCTCTATAACTCCCTAAGTTATCTCCTGCACATATGACTATTGATCTCTCGCAGTTTTATAATTGAAATGACTACCGTCATACTATGACATAAGTCATAGGCGCAGAGCCGTATTAAAATTGGAAGGGGCCAAGGCGTGGCTTCATGTTAAGTAGCAGCTGTTATTTCAAACGCTTGAAATATTGTTACGGATCACCTGTATATAAACGGCAAACAAAGAGTTCCGAGAAACGGGGTTTGCATACTGAACAACGAGTACCTGCCCGAATGTTCTAGAGAACGCGAAAAGCACTGGGCTCCAGTCCACGCATCTACATATATAAATCAGTGAACAGTGAGTCGAGCAATCAGTCAACGGGAATCAGTCAGTGTAGATTATACTTTGACAGTGTTTAACAGCGAATATAGCGCGAAATAAATCTGATATAAATAGTTCCGTGATATAAATACACCTGATAAAATAAATATTAGTGTAGTTAATTGTATATATAGTTAATATATTACGTATTATTATATATAGTTGTTTTGTTTTGCTTTGTAATTTTTGTTTACTTGTGTTGATTGTTAGAATTGACTTTTCGTTGTTGCGTTCATTATCATTGTGTTTAATTATTGTAAATAAATATTTATTCCGTCAACTCAGAAAACAGTTTTGTAACAATATTAAAAAAGGATATTAGCAGAACATAGGTCGACAACCGTTAACTCGACGTTGGTGAAATTATTCGATTTTTGATGCAAACAAAATCCCGTTGAAGCAGGGCCGCCGTAAGCGGGCGTGCAAAGCGTGCACCGCACACGGGCGGCTCGCCCAGGGGGCGGCAAATCGAGCGACTCATACCTAATTCAAGTCACTGTACCCCTAGCCGGTCGACTCCTACGCAGAGGACGCGCATAGAATACCAACTTGGGGCGCCTATAGCGCGCTCCAAGGACTCCTTGCCCGTTGAGGGGATAAGAAAATATGTCATAGCACAGAAAAAAATCCGACCGAATGACGTTAAAACCGCCATCTATTGGCATCCGTTAAAACTAAGAATCTTAGTTTTAAAATAAATGTTTTATCTTCGTTAAGTTGTTTTTTTCCCCACCATAATGAGAAAACATTAATTATCCTTTTTTTGACAAAACTCAGAACATGAGAAAATATTAATTATCCTTTTTTTGACAAAACTCAGAGTAAGTAGTCTAGGGCGGCATAATCGGTATTGCACGCGGGCGACGAAACAGCTAGCGGCGGGCCTGGTTACGTCCGTTCAAAGTTTCTCAGAAATCATAAAAACATCTTTGAATGGCTGTAGCTCCTAAACTGAAAGAGATACAAACGTTTGCTTGTGCTTACTGAATTCAGCGTATTTTTTTCTATAAACATTCTTAATTTCAAGCACATATTAAAGATTTCGATTTTAGCGATTTTTTTAAGGCAACCTTTGAAAAAATGCGATTTTTGGCGAAAATCGAAATCTCTCAGAACTTTATGAAAATCGCCATGCTTGTAGAAAATGACACGCTCATTACAGTGAGCACAAGCAAACTTCTGTATCTCTTCAGGTTTAGAAGTTACGTCCGTTCAAAGTTTCTCAGAAATCATAAAAACATCTTTGAATGGCTGTAGCTCCTAAACTAAAAGAGATACAAACGTTTGCTTGTGCTTACTGAATTCAGCGTATTTTTTTCTATAAACATTCTTAATTTCAAGCACATATTAAAGATTTCGATTTTTGCGATTTTTTTAAGGCATACACCTTTGAAAAAATGCGATTTTTGGCGAAAATCGAAATCTCTCAGAACTTTATGAAAATCGCCATGCTTGTAGAAAATGACACGCTCATTACAGTGAGCACAAGCAAACTTCTGTATCTCTTCAGGTTTAGAAGTTACGTCCGTTCAAAGTTTCTCAGAAATCATAAAAATATCTTTGAATGGCTGTAGCTCCTAAACTAAAAGAGATACAAACGTTTGCTTGTGCTTACTGAATTCAGCGTATTTTTTTCTATAAACATTCTTAATTTCAAGCACATATTAAAGATTTCGATTTTTGCGATTTTTTTAAGGCATACACCTTTGAAAAAATGCGATTTTTGGCGAAAATCGAAATCTCTCAGAAGTTTATGAAAATCGCCATGCTTGTAGAAAATGACACGCTCATTACAGTGAGCACAAGCAAACTTCTGTATCTCTTCAGGTTTAGAAGTTACGTCCGTTCAAAGTTTCTCAGAAATCATAAAAATATCTTTGAATGGCTGTAGCTCCTAAACTAAAAGAGATACAAACGTTTGCTTGTGCTTACTGAATTCAGCGTATTTTTTTCTATAAACATTCTTAATTTCAAGCACATATTAAAGATTTCGATTTTTGCGATTTTTTTAAGGCAACCTTTGAAAAAATGCGATTTTTGGCGAAAATCGAAATCTCTCAGAACTTTATGAAAATCGCCATGCTTGTAGAAAATGACACGCTCATTACAGTGAACACAAGCAAACTTCTGTATCTCTTCAGGTTTAGAAGTTACGTCCGTTCAAAGTTTCTCAGAAATCATAAAAACATCTTTGAATGGCTGTAGCTCCTAAACTAAAAGAGATACAAACGTTTGCTTGTGCTTACTGAATTCAGCGTATTTTTTTCTATAAACATTCTTAATTTCAAGCACATATTAAAGATTTCGATTTTTGCGATTTTTTTAAGGCATACACCTTTGAAAAAATGCGATTTTTGGCGAAAATCGAAATCTCTCAGAACTTTATGAAAATCGCCATGCTTGTAGAAAATGACACGCTCATTACAGTGAGCACAAGCAAACTTCTGTATCTCTTCAGGTTTAGAAGTTACGTCCGTTCAAAGTTTCTCAGAAATCATAAAAATATCTTTGAATGGCTGTAGCTCCTAAACTAAAAGAGATACAAACGTTTGCTTGTGCTTACTGAATTCAGCGTATTTTTTTCTATAAACATTCTTAATTTCAAGCACATATTAAAGATTTCGATTTTTGCGATTTTTTTAAGGCAACCTTTGAAAAAATGCGATTTTTGGCGAAAATCGAAATCTCTCAGAACTTTATGAAAATCGCCATGCTTGTAGAAAATGACACGCTCATTACAGTGAACACAAGCAAACTTCTGTATCTCTTCAGGTTTAGAAGTTACGTCCGTTCAAAGTTTCTCAGAAATCATAAAAACATCTTTGAATGGCTGTAGCTCCTAAACTAAAAGAGATACAAACGTTTGCTTGTGCTTACTGAATTCAGCGTATTTTTTTCTATAAACATTCTTAATTTCAAGCACATATTAAAGATTTCGATTTTTGCGATTTTTTTAAGGCATACACCTTTGAAAAAATGCGATTTTTGGCGAAAATCGAAATCTCTCAGAAGTTTATGAAAATCGCCATGCTTGTAGAAAATGACACGCTCATTACAGTGAGCACAAGCAAACTTCTGTATCTCTTCAGGTTTAGAAGTTACGTCTAGGGCCGCCGTAAGCGGGCGTGCAAAGCGTGCACCGCACACGGGCGGCTCGCCCAGGGGACGGCAAATCGAGCGACTCATACCTAATTCAAGTCACTGTACCCCTAGCCGGTCGACTCCTACGCAGAGGACGCGCATAGAATACCAACTTGGGGCGCCTATAGTGCGCTCCAAGGACTCCTTGGAGCGCGCGAGGCGTGCCCGTTGAGGGGATAAGAAAATATGTCATAGCACAAAAAAAAATCCGACCGAATGACGTTAAAACCGCCATCTATTGGCATCCGTTAAAACTAAGAATCTTAGTTTTAAAATAAATGTTTTATCTTCGTTAAGTTGTTTTTTTCCCCACCATAATGAGAAAACATTATAATTATTCTTTTTTTGACAAAACTCAGAACATGAGAAAATATTAATTATCCTTTTTTTGACAAAACTCAGAGTAAGTAGTCGTAGGGCGGCTTAATCGGTATTGCACGCGGGCGACGAAACAGCTAGCGGCGGGCCTGCGTTGAAGCCCCTTCCAATTTTAACATTATAATTGTTATTCTGTAATTGTATTGATGTTGGGGTGGAACAGACCAAATATATACAGATCTTGCAATATTTATCCGATGAGGCAATCCGAGTTCCCCCTTAACTGAATTTTACATGGGTAAGCAGCCCGTACTAAAAATGTTTTTATTGCAGAACTGTACCACCTATTATTATTTTATTTTTGAAGCGAAAACTTCCTTTAGGCGCGCTTTGCCTGGGCTGTGATATAAAACGCACCCGACGGTGACAATCGGGGTAACTCGGCTCAAACACGAACACGTATTTGCAATATGCTGGCAATAGTGTGTAGTTCATAAGTGTGCTAATAGATGACACTAAAAACTTAATACGAGTAAAAAGTCATTTGTAGTTCACAAGTGCGCTAACAGATGACACTAAAACTTAATATTATCGTTAAGGTATTATTTATATTCACTAAATTTAATAATTGTATAAACCGATTTTAATATATTTATGATTAAACTGTGTGAAAAATTATATATATATTTTAAAATTAGAAAATCTGAAGTTTTCACTTCTGTCGTCTGGTCATAAGCATACACCAATTTTTTTAAGACCACCCAATAGCTAAACTATTGGAGCCCTTAAATTTTTTTTATTGTAGATATTTACAGACGCGTCGACAACTTAGATCAGTATAGCGTCTTAAATTACAATAAATAACAATTCTCATAAAACTAAATAACATCACAAAACATCCATGAGCGCAGGTGGGATTCGAACCCACGACAGACTAGTCTAGAGGCTGGTAGCAAGTACGCTATCCACTAGGCTACACTGTCTTCTGAGGAGGAGGAGGTCATATATATTTGTAATTTAGTTGTTCGTCACCACTCCTTGTTAGAAAACATAGACCCGTCCGACCCGAAACTCGTTTGTGCGCGCAGAAATGACGCTACTATCTTCTCTAAACGAACTATATGAGCTAAATAATAGTTTTATACGGCTGAAATGCAATTGAAAAATTTTTCGTTGGAAAGCAGCCAATTATATAATTGTTTCGAAACATATTGGAAAAAATCATTTTACCAACCGGTGGTCACAGTCAGGATTCTAACCTGAAACTTTCCACTTTCGCGGCGGAATAAGCTTACAATACTATATACTCTATATGTGCTCATTTGTTAAACAAATCAATCACGTTTATTGACTGTCTACTGAGAATAACAAAACAATATCGTGTGGGTGAAATAGAACGTTATTTTTGGCCCTCGCAAACTCAGTTCTCCCTTTCATGGGGAGATAAAACCGACACGAGAAATACATTAAACTTATTAAAATTACTAAAGATTATACAAAATGCAGCAGAGATAGAATTTATATAATATGTATCATGGCATCGCCCCCCCCCCTGCGTACTTGCATTTTATCTGTTCGATTTCGTTTCAAGGACAAAGGGGCTGCACAAATTGGACTTATTCTGCGCAGACGTATTTTTTACTAGCAGTACCCGCGGCTTCTCTAGCCCTCGATTCATACATGACAGGATTATGATGCATCCTGATGACCTAACAATGATTTGTACCCTACGCACTGTAAGAAATGAGAAGACCGATTACATAGATTATCGATGGTCCATTTGTAGACAGCGATTAATCTGGTAATAGGCACACAAAGAGACAATGGCGTCGCAAACAAGTATCGCCACATCGCGTAGATTCCATAAAAACACACTGCGCATGCGTGGTTACTAATTTTACATTAATTTGTTTTGTATTCATCCATTTTATATATGTAACTATACATTTTATTTTGTAATTTTTACACACTTTATTGGAATATTGCACAAATTATGTAATTTTAATTTACTTTATGTAAAAATCACAAATTTGTTTAACTTTACAGTAAAAGTCCAAGTTTTTTCTGTGTAAAAATAAATAATAATGTAAAATCACTTAGAAAATCGAGCGAATTCTACCTTCACTTTCAAAGTATTTTTACATCCATTTTTTACAGTGTAGATTTCTTTACTATATTGGCTAATGTTTTTCAAAATTGTTGTAATATAATGCGCTCAAAGATTACACTTGTTGTGTAATCTGACAGCTTGAACACCCATTAAAAAAATAAAAGTCGTCAGTGAATAATGTTGGCATTCTTAGTAATTATGATTAAAAAATATTTTATTATCGGGTCATAAAGATGGTATCGCAGACTGCTCTGATCGCGTGTAGGTCGTGTTTTGTTTTGTGTGGACCGCCTACTATGTTACGTTGTGCGTAATTTAAAGTCAGACATTTTGGCGCCGCCGTCCTGCGATCGATTTGGCGCGAAACTCGACGAAAAACAATGTTTTTAAGTTCTTTTGTTTTGCAAAAAAAAAACAACAAATTTTGTAGCACACCTACACAGGGCCGTAGCTAGGGGGAGGAGGGCATAGATTCGTTTCGGGACCGTATTAACAGTTCAGTAAGTGGCTGCTAGATGTCAAAGATATGCTTTCCCATGGCTTGAATTCTTGTCGCTTTTGACTTCAAAACAAAGATTGCTATAGAAGTGGCATATCACAACTTGTAGGTATGTACTCAGACTGTCGTGGGTTTGAATCCCGCCTCCGCTCATGGATGTTTTGTGATGTCATTTAGTTTTAAGTGAGTTATGTTATTTCATGCAATCAAGACGCTAATGACCTAAGTTGTCGACGCGTCTATAATTTACAATAAATAAATAAAATAAATTGTAGGTATGTACAACTGAAGGCAGTCGAGACGTGCGGGGAACAATCGAAATAATTGAAAATATAATAAAATATTTCTACTTACTAAAGATAAGATACACCTTGATTTTTCATAAGCACTTTGGAATCTTTATTGTAACATCCAGACACACAACACGACATAAAGAGTAATTAACACAAGTAACCAAATGATAATAATGTACCTGACAGGTCGTACTTTAGTGTATAGTAATTGTGACTTCACAAGCGACGTGATATGCTATTTCTATAGCTATCTCTGTTCTGAGGTCTTGACAGAAATCTTATCGTAACCCCCGAGCGTAGCCGGATAAAAAATACCGTATACTTTATGTCAGAAGTTTAGAACCGATACCTATTAAGTATTAAGACGAGCTAAGTCGCGGGTATAAGCTAGTATAATAATATTTGTCACCCGGTGCGGTGTTCCTCCAATTTGTTGTTTAGTCTACGACGGGTATAAACATTATGTAATTTATCATGATTCTAATTTAATTGGCTACAAATGGGCTATAATAATTCCTGTATTGTTGTGGGGCATCATTTATCACTTCTTAATGTCCCTGGGCTTTGTTATTTAGAAATGATTTAAACGTCAGGCCACAATGCAATTGGAACAATGCTGTACACATTATACAGGGTTAACACGAAGAACCGATATCTTTGGACCTGCATAATTTTATTTTTCCGAGAATTTTATTTTTTTTTAAACCACTGTGGCGACAAGAAAGACGCGTGGAAATAGTCATTTTTTAGTTAAATGCATTAGTGGTTGTCGTTTGCACCTTGTCCAGTGGCATTGTGATTAGCTGTAACGGCGAAACTGATTCTTGTACATCAACTCATAGGCGCGTGAAATGAGTCATATTTCAGTTATATGCGTAGTGGTTGTCGTTTGCATCTTGTCCAGTGGCATTGTGATCAGCTGTAACGGCGAAACTGATTCTTGTACAGCAAAACATAGGCGCCACAACCATCAACAGTCGCTATTTGGGCGTAGTGACAATTCATATTTTCAAATTATTATTTTTTAATGATGAAATAGATCGTTTTAATCAGTTTTCGGAATAGAACCTGGAAACTGGGGGCTTGTAATAGAGGAGCCATGGAAATAACGGCTTTGCTACGCTCCTGACCATTCTCAAGTTGACCACATTTTTGAACCACGTTTGAAAAGCGAGTTAATTTCAAAGATGGGTTAATTGCGAAAAAAATTGTTTTACATTGTATCCATTTTTGAATTCAAACTCGTCAACTTGTCCCTCAACAGGCTGCGTATTTTTATCTGCAGTTTTTTTGGCTCACTAGAAAGAAATTTTTGTTTCATTTTGTATATTTTAGTGGACTATAATATGACAGCCGAAGTAATAGCGAAGTCGATAGACAGTTGACTATCAGTGCATTGTTTTTGGTTTGCTTTTGAACTATAAATGTCTATATCTAAGTACATTTTATATTCCTGATACATTTTATTAAAAAATATATTTCGTTGCGACATTTCAAGATGTAGATTTTTTTATACAAACTTTTGTTTGCTAATTAAAAAAAACGTAAGTTTTTCTTGTCTCATTTATTTAGCAGAACTCGTCTTGCAGCTAAATTTTCTCAAAACCATTAAAAATATTTGAAAAATAATTAAATAGAAGGGGTTACTTTCCAGCTATAAGGTAGCAGGGATGTGAAAAAATAATCGATTTTTATATTAATCGATTATTTTTTTCTTATAATCGATTTTTAACAATCGATTTTTTTAATAATAATAATCGATTTTTTATAAATCGATTAATTTTTTAATAATAATAATCGATTTTTTATAAATCGATTATATAAATTACACTTTTAAATCGATTATATAAATTACACTTTTTTCATTTATTTTTATTTTTTTTATTAATATTAATATTAAGAAAGAATATAGGCTTTGGGAAAACCAATGCAGCCAACATTTACAAATAACACGTTTTAATCGATTTTTGTAAACAACGCCATCTGTGCGACGGATGAAAAAACGTAAAATAAGTTCAATACACGTAAACTAATCAGTCGGAAAACGGCGCCATCTGTATGACTGTTTTCGAATAATAGAAAAAATCGATTTTTCCACAAAAATCGATTATTTCTTCAAAAATCGATTTTTTACAAATCGATTTATATTGAAAAGAGAAAAATCGATTATTAAATAATCGATTTATATTGAAAAGAGAAAAATCGATTATTAAATAATCGATTTTTTTACTCAATGTCACATCCCTATAAGGTAGCGTTGGGCGAATACGAGATGTTTTTATAATCGAAACAATCGCAATCGTTCATAATAACAATCGAGTCCACAATCGACTCGGAGTTGGATTTTACAATCGAAATGTTCGATTGCTCAAGTCGATTATTTGCCAGCGAATGAGAATACATATAATCGCGATTATGCTGGTCGAATGAAGTCTGACGTTTACGATACTCGTTCATCGTTGATTCACTGTTCACACTGTTCAGTCGGTCTCAGAGCACTCGATTACTGCACAATCGACCATCCATCGACTCGACCACAGTTGTTGAGTGATGAACGATTATATATTATGTGGATATCGTCTGTACGATTCAGTACTATGCAACTTGGTCTCGGTGAAATATGAAACAACAACAATCGAGTCCAAGTGAAAACCATCGAAAGTCATCGAGATGTTTGAACAATCGAGACAATCGACTAAAATATCTCGTAATTGCCCATCACTACTATAAGGTATAGGTACCGATTTCCGATCTACACCCACCTGTGGTCGACCACTTTCATATTTATTAGTACCTAAATTATATAATAAAACCAAATTATAATAACGTATTTTACTGCGATGGTATACTTTGTGAAGAGAAATTAGAAAATATTATTTGCAAACTAATACTTGACACTCGCGAGTTGGATACAGTATAGTTCCGTGACGTCGCGGCGACTGTGAAAAGCGTCGGATGAAGTTCCTTCCCACCATTAACAGCTCCGGAGATAAAAGACACATCAAAGTTCCGATTGGGGAAACGCACTTACGCGCTTTTATTGAGTACATAGACCCTTGCTTTCTGCTCTCCTTGCCTACTACATAACTAGACTTACATAATGTAGAACTGCAGACAGACATAATTATTATCTATGTTTTAAATTGAAAAATATTTTTATTATATTTTTTCTGATATACAAAAACTGCTGAGGCTTCGACAGAACACTTTCGATAATAAAAGACGAAATAATATATCGCTGTTTGTTGGTTTACACTTTAATATAAATACCTCCTTGCTGTTTCTGTTTTCCTGATAATCAGAAATATAATATAGACCTGCTCGTATAAAGTAAACTGACTGCAAAATATACTGGTATTATTTAATATTTATTTACTGATGCTTATATTTTTATGCTATCAGGATAGCATAAAAGTATAGAAGCCTAGAAGGTACTGTCAAATCAACTTTGAAAAAATATCAGGATGTCATGTAGGCTCTAATGATTTACTTTTTATGAACAGAGAACTAGAGTGGTATAATTTTTCTCATTATTAGGAAAGTATACAGTATACACATAGGAGGAAAAAAATACCATTAGGTGCTCATGATTTCCTGATACTGTTTGTTATCAGCAGATCTTGCTGAAAGAAAATAATTACTAACAGGAAATCATGTAAGGTACCTCTGCTCTCCTGATACTGGTTACAATTTTCAGTAACACTTATGTCACTTTTCTGATTATTAGGAGAACATGTACACACATAGGAGGTTATTATTAAACCAAGATGTTGCATTGTAAGTCCGATTTCAGGTCATTTATACAAAGCAGACGAGTGATCTAGTGCATTCGCGCGTGCATGATGACGGCGCACTCAACGCTTCACTGATCACCCCGTCTCTTCTTGACTTCGGATAGTAAGATCTCCCAATCCTCCATTTCAGGAATGCGCTCTAGATGTTATTGCGATAACAGCTCCTCCGACAAAAGCACTGCATTTCATCCGCCCACCAAAAATGAGTACACGAACGATTGCAGCAGTATTTTGTGCATGATTGAACACCATCACACATCGACTCGAATGTAACTCAGAGCTGTCAGATTGCACATTGCGAAACTGGCTGTGTAATCTCGTCGTTCACGGGCCGCATATTGAAAAAGATACTTAATGTTTTTAGTCAATAATATTGCAACAAAACTGTATGGTAATTCCAAGTCTTCATGGTTTCCGGGCTTGCAGGCCGTGGTCCGGTGGTATTTCTACCTGACCTTTCGTCTACAACTGCGGTAGACATTCTCAAAGGCGATGTGGCAGCGGTCGAAGTGTCCTCCTTCTTCCTCCCTTCTTTTATGCTTAGTACCAGTGTGTTCTCTGTTCGGTCGTAGTCCGTCTCTCTGTGATTGGTCAACTGCGTAGTGTGTAGTGGTGGGGATAAGTTCTCTACTCGGTCGTATTCCGTCGATTGGTCATTGGTTTTGTATGTCGGAGTGCTGGTGTCCAGGTTTGGTAATTTCGGTAAAATTTCGGTAAAAATCTTTATTTATTAAATGTAGAGCAACGATAGTCAATATTTATACTAATCTACTACCCCCCAGGGGTGGTTGCTATCGTAAATTGAATTCCAATGTTCTTTGGGAATTAGCGGTCCCAGGGACCCGAGCTCGTACCAGTCGGTTTGTGTATGGCGACTGGCGGATTCTAATTTTTTTTTTATTTTTTATTTATTACCAGAAAAATTAACATATGTAAACTCTCACAGAGGCACAAGGAGTTACACAAATGGATTATTAGTGTATTTGCCATATGGCACATACACTATTGGCGTCGGTCGGATGGCGGGACCTAGGGGTCGGACCAAAATTTCTCGACGTTTCATAGCCTCCTGAACACTTTGGCACCATTTTTGGAAAAGTCTGTTTATATATATGTGTGTGTGTACGGGCTATAACTTTCGAAATAGTTAATTGATTTTGACGAAATTTGGTAGGCACGTTGAATTCCATCACCGCACGAAGCCTATTTAAAATGGGCCCAATCGGACCATTTTAAGGGTGGTTTTTAGGGGTTGAAAACTGTTTTTGGGCCCAAAAATGCCGAAAAAATTCTCAGAATCGTTTCAAAAGTGAAATTTAACTCTTTAGTAACGATTAAAATGTACTGCTAAAATTTTAATAAAATCGGCCCGACAGGACCGGACTTACAAATTTTATGAAAACACTAGTTAGCGGATAGCGCTTTATACTTACTGAAGGGTGTATTTAATTTGGTACCGAGGTTGCATTGATAAAAATATTGAAACTAAGAAAAAAAATATTATTTTAAGGGATGTATTAAGGGGTTAAATTTTTTATTTTGTCCAAAAACAAACATAATAAAGCCACAATGCCAGTATTAGCAAATACACTATATTGTCGGCAGGGTTTTGGCACTGCGACCCGAGTTTTTTTGTTGTGTTAAAGACGCTAATGACCTGAGTTGTCGACGCGTCTATAATCTACAATTAATTAATTTTACTAATCTACTAAACGGTACATTACTAGGATTAAGATCGTCGAGTATCGGAATCTTATTCTAAAACATCTTGTATATTGTATTTCAGCCGCTTGCCGAAGAGTTGAAACGCGTTATAAATATTTCTTCTCAAAAATCGGACCGTAGGCGACTTTGCCTTGTGACAATATTTTCATTAAAAATATGATACGATTAAATAAAAAGCTTTGAAGCGGATCATAGAGGGCCATGCAGGCGATACGCACTTCAATGTGGCGCCAGCGTAATTAACTAAATATAATTTATGCGATTTGATTTTTTAATTCAAACCAGATATTAAATACGGCGCGTTTGCTAATGCAAACCGAGAATTCTTACGAACGTAGCTACTTTAATTAAATTAAGCCAGGAGTTCAGCTTTTGACATGAGTTTTTGGTATACAGAATTTATTATCCCCCTTCCCCTGCGAAGCGAAGCCGGGCTGGTGGTATTTATAATTATCTATTCCACAGGAATTATCCCTCCCCCGCGAAAAATTTATCAAACTAAAATATAGCCTATATCACTCAAGGACAGTGTACCTTTCTATTAGTGAAAGATTTTTTTGAATCGGTTCAGTAGTTCCAGAGATTTTTCATCTGCGTCGCCAACTTCACTTTTTTAGTAAGCCATAGGTAGCTGCCGCAGTACGCACGCGCAGTAAATAAACAAATCACTAGTGTCTTTTGAAAACACTTTCAACCACATTCAACACACGTGCCTTTAAATTGATTGTTAATTATAGACGCTCGACAACTGAGGTCATTAGCGTCACCTGCCTTTTAACTGACCCATTCTATGCATACATACACGCATGTAAAGTAACTATTTTATAGTGGGTATGGCAAGAAAATCTTGAATTAATCATCAATATCTGAATGACCGAGCTTTGCTCGGATGAGTTCAAAAAAAATAGTACTTAAAGTTCCCATTTCATCAAAATCGTTAGTCGTTTTTAAGAAAAAAAATTACATACCTATAAGTAGATAATATTATTATACGTCATACTACATAACGTATGTACCTACATATTTTCAAATAATTACTAATTATTTTAATAAGTTAAAGATTGACTGTCAGAGTAATTTGACATAAATAATGAAAATAGTTTGTTTTTTCCAAAGCCTACTCACCATACGACACTGTTTTATAACGTTAAAGAAACTATTTTTTAAAATGATAAAATCGATAAGAAAACGAATTTTTCCAGGGATGAGACCTAGCTAGATCGATTTTTTGTCCCCCGAAACCCCTTTTCGGTAAATTTGATCAAAATCATTAGAGCCGTTTTCGAGTAAATATTTATATAGGTACATAGGTACATATATACAAGATTTGCTCGTTTAATAATATAGGGATAGGGATTCATCAATTCGGATCAAAGTACCTATAGTTTTATTAGTTAGTCGATGCATTTCTTCGTTGCAACCATCGATTAATAATTAATCGAGCAATACTTAATAATGTTGATTGTTCGTCCTTGGTTTTTGCTATCTGATTACAAGGTCAAACTGTGCCAATTGATCTCATTTAAAACATGCATATAAAAACAAGGTAATAACGGTTACATTGTATAGGTCAGAAGGGGATGCGCTTCTGTACTGACAAGTGACTATGGCCATTTAACACATTTTCATTCGCTTTAAATTTCTCACAAGTTACATTATACAGATTTAAAAGCCATTTTAATTTTTTTGAAGTGAAAACTTCCTTAGGCGCGTAAGGCACTCTTTTCCTGGGTAGTTAAAAAAAGGGAACCGTTCGCAATAAATGTGACGCGGCTGACATACCTATATCATAAAAACGGTATGCAGTACACTTGTATTCATAGCGCAGTTGGTAACGTGTTTGCGTTCTATGCATAGGAACCTGGGTTCGAGACCTGATGACAGCGTAGAATTTTTGGCGTTTTTTTTTCTAAATTCTAATTAATGATATTTATTTATATATTTTTTAATTTTTGTTATATTCTTTCTTTGACAATAGGTAATTATATTTTTTTTTAAACCAAGGTGGAATTAATTAAAAATACAATTTTAATTTAGTAATAAATTATTTTTAGTTCATAAATGCGCTATACTTAATAGATGACACCAAAAATTAGAAAATCTGAAGTTTTCACTTCTGTCGTGTGGTCAGAAGTACACACCTATTTTTTTGTGTTAATTTATTAACTTTTTTTTAATTTATTTTTGTGCTCCCGGCATTTTATTAAATTATTCTCAAACTTCGAAACTGTTGTTAATGAACTTTTAGAAAGCTTCTTATGCAAAAAACGTTTAAAAATGACTGCTAGAAATAGTGGTTATATTGTCCTGTTAATTTTTAACATATTATTATGACGTGCGGTGAATTGTTTATTTTGACAAACGACTCTTGGATTCCTAATCAAACGTAAAGCCCGTCACAGACGCATTTGTTTTAAGACAAGCGCGTCATGCAAAACGCGCGTTGAAAAAAACTCGACAGTGTTTTTTATAATAAAAAACTTTTTAACAAAAAAAAAAAACTTCCTTCAAAGAGCCACTAAAAAGAGGAAAATAATGAAATTTTGAGGTCTGCGCCAATTTAATAAAATTTGAAGTCGGTTAAAAAGTATAGTATAGTGATTAATATATTCTTTTTAACCAACTTCATATTTTATTAAATTGGCGCAGACCTCAAAATTTCATTATTTTCCTCTTTTTAGTGGATTTTTGAAGGAGGTTTTTTTTTTGTTAAAAAGTTTTTTATTTTTTACTTTTTAGTGTCAAAAAGTGACATTTACCTTAAAGGAATCACACGCCGTTACTAACTTTTATTAAAATCAGCCGAACTACTGAACCGATTTTGATGAAATTTCTATGGGACCAATTTGAAAGTATATCCTTTCAAATAAAAAATAAAAAAATATTTAGAAACTGGAATTGAAAATCGCAGAATTCTTGAGAAATAATTTCTTCTATTTAAAATGTACTCTGACTAATAAATTAATCAGCAATAATTGTATACGGAGGTACCATAAAAAATGTTTGGTATATGGTTGTACGTCTGTGGCGGGCTTTAGACTGACAAGTATACGGCATTCTTCAAACCGGAACAGGAAATATGGGTGCGTTAAATAGACAATTAGCGTTTGTTGTAAATACAAAATGGGTTCCAAACATTCGTGTGGACTGCGGTCAACAGTTATTCATAAAAATAAATACTATGACTATTCAAGGATGCAGTATTACCTATTAATAAATATTATTTATTTATTTATTGTAGATTATAGACGCGTCGACAACTCAGGTCATTAGCGTCTTTAACACAACAATTAATAATCCATTTGTGTATTAAAATCTGCCAGCCGACATACACAAACCGACTGGTACGAGCTCGAGTCCCTGGGAGCGCTAATTCCCAAAGAACATTGGAATGCAATTGCGATAACAACTACATCCCAATGCCCCCCCCTGGGGGGTTAATAAAATAATATTGTTTTACCTTGAAATTAGATTAAGTAGTTCAAGAATCAGCGGAAAGGGGGTGAAAAGTTTCTTCATTTGCAAAAAATTCTTTTCTGTTTTTAAAGGTCGCCAACAGCTAAGATTATTTGGACCCAGCGCCAATTCATATTTTCAGTTTATTGTTTTTTAATATCCAATTGACATTTCTATCAGCTCTCGGGTTAGAACCTGGAACTGGGGGTTTGTAATAGAGAAGCCATGGCAACACCGCATAAACAACGGCATTGCTACATACGCTCGGCTATTCACAAGTTCTGATCTTCTTTTTAAATTAGCTGAAGATATTATTTAAAAAGTCTTAGTAATTATTAAATTGGCGTCGACCTAAAAATTTTATTATTCTCCTCTTTTTTTTAGTGGTTTTTTGAAGGAGATTCTATTTTTTTTAAGTTTTTATTTTTTACTTTTTAGTGGCTTTACAATACATAGTTTGCACGTTATTAATCCACTTATGTCTTAATATTTGACATTTACATTAACGGTGTTACATTCCGTTACTCACTTTTTATTAAAATTAGTCGAACTACAGAACCGATATAAGTAAAATTTATATGGGACCCCCCCGAAGGTAATTCGTATTAAATAAAAAAAGAATCATAAAAATCGGTCGTGTAGTTTCTGAAAACACACACAAGGGAAATACAGAACCTCCTTTTTTTGAAGTCGGTTAAAAATTAATGGATTTTTAGACGCTTATGACCTCTGTTGTCTAGCGTCTATAATCTACAATATCTGTCTATTGGGTGAATTTAATTTTGGGAATGATAGATAGATTGTGGATTATATAGACGCTCGATAACTGAGGTCATTAGCGTCTAAATAATAATTATGAGATTGATTGTGATGCAGAAAAAAAAATGATAAATATGCGCGTCGAATTGAGAACCTCTTTTTTGAAGTCGGTTAAAAATAAATAATATATATTTTTAACCTAAAATACCAACACAATAACTTCAAAATTGGTCATGTGTTTTGTCTGACTTTTGTCTGATTGCATAATATAGCCGAGCCCATTTTCATGGACCGCGGAATAACTGGGTCAAACTCTTCATATAATATAATGGTCTAAAATCTAAACACGCAGGAAGCTGGACAATAAATTAATAATTGAACATTTAAATTATGTCCCGTAAATGTAGGCACCCACTGAAAATTAATTTTAAATATTTTTTATTAATCTAGAACAAATATATTTTCTGCCATACCCACTATAAAATAGCTACTTCACATGCGTGTATGTATGCATGGAATGGGTCAGGTAACAGGCAGATGTGTTGAAAGTGCTTTTAAAACACACTAGAGTGGAAAATACATTTCAATGGTAATTTATGTTTATTCGCTACACACTCACGGGCTGCTATAAATGTGAAGTTGGCGACGCAAATGAACTGTCAAAAAATTTTGAAAATACTAAAAATGAAGTGGATATTTTATAGTGGGTATGGCAAAAAATACCATATATATCTCGTGAGTAATATTTTGACTCGTATAATTGATTCCAAACATATCGGAAAAAATCATTTTAGTCACAGTCTGCAGGATTCTAACCTGAACCTTTCCACTTTTGCGGCGGAATGAGCTTACAATTACTCAACCGTGACATGATTACTAATCTATCATTCTCCTTATATGCTTCGGAATCAATTATATAATTGGCTGCTTTCCAACAAAATTTTCAATTGCAATTCAGCCGTATAAAAAATGACTCGTGTAACTGTTAAAACTCGCTAGCGCTCGTTTTAACATACTGTCACCAGTCGTCAGTAATATACCTCATTACGCATCTAGACATACTTATACGATCTACTATTTTTTGATCTTTTTTTGAAAGTTAATTCTGTTGACTTTCTTGAATCTGAAAAAAGATAATAAAAACAGTTGCTGCTGCATAATCCGGAATGATTCAGCTGTTTTTTTTTATTCTTTTGTTTCACGCAACCAACTTTGATACGTAAACAATTTTCTATTTGAGCAGATCGTTAAACCTTGTAAAATCGTAGAACAATGATTATGTAGGAGCAGTGTGCTAATGTTACAGTGAAACCTTATGTTACCTGAAAGTTCTTACTGTAAAAAACCTCGTTATACCACAAACTCCAATCAAGTCGTCCAGCAAGTTAAGAACAAAGCCATATTTTGACTATATTAAATTAGGTCCGTTTGTTGGAACATCATGCCAAGTATCTGAAGGCTGATCTAACCTAGAACTGGACGCCATATTAGAATTTCAATTTTAAAAAAAATATATGAGCACTGTGGTTGGAATAAAAACAAAAATAAAGATAGTTACTTCTTACCACAACAGTTTTATTGATGGATGTACATTTCGAAAGCTATGCTTTCATCTTCAGCAAACACTATAGCATGTATAGTGTTTGCTGAAGATGAAAGCATGGATTTCGAAATGTATATCCATCAATAAAACTGTTGTGGTAAGAAGTAACTATCTTTATTTTTGTTAGAATTTCAATTGTTAAAAACTTAAAACTGGTTGCACCGCAATGTTCTCCGTAGGACTACGCATTTTGGAATAAAAAATAAAATAAAAAAATACATTTTTCGGTGCTTTTAACATTGGAAATGTTTATGTTCGTATATGGGGGTAGAGTTACGAGTTTTCGTTCAAGGCCAAAAGACAACGGTGTCGCGATCAAGTGAGGAGCAATCATGCAAAATTGAACAAGTGCAATTTTTTCGAAATGTGTTTTATATCATGTCTAGTTAATTGAGAGGTATTTGCGACGATCTGCGGTGTTATTTTTGAGCAAATGTTAATAAATACTGTAGAAAAATCCGTTTAAAAGTTAAGTAATCAAGCAAAAGTGAACGCGTATATAACAGAAGAATAATAGGGTTATTCCTGACAAAACTAAACAGTGCATTGATAAATATTGTGTGTATAATAAACAGTTAATTATGTTTCATATATGCTGTTATCATTTCCAATGTCCTCGATGGTTGCAAGGATTGCGAAATCTGTGAATTTTTTAAATTGTTTACTAAATAAACTAAAAAACGTACACAAAAAATTTTAAATGTTAATTGAACAAGACTTTTCTAGGTTTTCAAATGACACCTCAAAAATCTTTTTTTACAAAGTTATAGTGTTTCTGCCTGTGCCATAGAAAGCGTTGCATGAGGAAGTCGAAGTGGCCTAAACCCGAGAGACGACAGCCCTACGTCAAAATAACAGTTTTGCCCCATCACAATTACTTATTAGCTTCTCTTGGACTTTCGAGCATCTATAATTTACAATTCATTCATTCATTGTCTTGGACTTATAGGAGGTTATGTTATTCTCAAGCCCATGGAGAAGTTTATTGTTCTGTTCGGTGACGTTCCACTATAGAATGACCTGTGATGGGTGTCCGCGTGTTCTACTGTTTGCTGCAGAGTTGTAATTGAAGGGGAAATTTGAATAGAAGAGGAGTTTTAATCCTCCTCATCGCCACATCAGAGCAAAGCGGAGTAGAGGAGGCTCAAAGAGGGTTTTCAACACACGGCGGCACTGAGAGGCAATTGTTTGACAGCCGCATTGAAACAAAAATAAACGGAAGGCTTCTTTATTTTCAATTTTCTCCAAAATCTATTTAAAAAATTCACAGATTTCGCAATCCTTGCAACCATCGAGGACATTGGAAATGATAACAGCATATATGAAACATAATTAACTGTTTATTAAACGCACAATATTTATCAATGCACTGTTTAGTTTTGTCAGGAATAACCCTATTATTCTTCTGTTATATACGCTTTCACTTTTGCTTGATTACTTAACTTTTAAATGGATTTTTCTACAGTATTTATTAACATTTGCTCAAAAATAACACCGCAGATCGTCGCAAATACCTCTCAATTAACTAGACATGATATAAAACACATTTCGAAAAAATTGCACTTGTTCAATTTTGCATGATTGCTCCTCACTTGATCGCGACACCGTTGTCTTTTGGCCTTGAACGAAAACTCGTAACTCTGCCCCCATATACGAACGTAAACATTTCCAATGTTAAAACAAGGTTCTAATAATATTTTTTTATTGATAAGCAAAGTTCAGCTAAAGCTGTTTTGCAACTTAACATAAAGTAGATATATTTCAAAGAAGAATAGCATGGCAACTACGTACTACAAATAAAGAAACAAAAAAATACAGCAAAAATAAAATACCGGTAAAATTATATCAATCAATCAATTTTTGTGGCGCTTCCGGCTTTCCCTTACAGGAAAGCAAGTATTTAATATCTAGATATAATTTAGAAATACGTGTCACAAATACATTTGTCTTTTCTCTGCGTCCGAAATCCGATTTCTGCCGACGATATGCTTTGTGCGACAACCTTCTAAACCAGCTGAAAAAACTAAATTACTCTTTTTTGCGAGTAAGCGTTTTTATGTATCTATAGCTTAAAATATTTAGCATAGGCGATACTGTGTGTTTTAAAGATCACTAACAGCTAAGGTTATTTGGGCCTAGCACCAATTCATATTTTCAATTCATTATTTTTTTTTAATAATAAATTGAAAATCCAATTGACACTTTTACCAGCTCTCGGGCTAGAACCCGGGAACTGGGGACTTGTAATAGAGCAACCATAGCAACGCCATGTAAACAACAGCATTGCTACACGCTCGGCTATTCTCAAGCATAGGCGATACTAGCTGACAACGGATGGGTATAGGTTGGACAACTCACAACAATATGTTTGGTGAAAGTTATAGTACTTCCCCTACTAGTAGATATAGATATTGTAATTAAATGAATGCATATAATGACTGCAAACAGTATATTAACACCTATTGTAAGAACAATGACGTAACACAATACTGTAATCAGGAAAAATTCATTAATTCAAACCTATGTCACCGTAGGGATTCTAACCCTAAACTTTCCTGATACATTGTGTTACGTCATTGTTCTTACAATAGGTGTTTCATATACTGTTTGCAGTCATGCATTCATTTAATTGTGTATTTACTCACGACGTCCGTGTAAAAATTTGTATTTATAGATATTGTAGTTTATAGACACTCGACAACACAGGTCTTAAAAGAGAGCTCATTGTAATCCATTATTAATTTTTATCGTACAAATCATGCTTTAACCAATTTGTTGATTAGAATCTAAGAACTGTTTTTGACGAACGGTCAACGAATTCCTGATACAACTCTTGTCTCAATGGGCAAACCACCCCGAAGAACGATCAATGCACAGTGGTGCTACGCCTCCAACAACTCCAAATGAAACATTCCCCCGCTGCCCTTCCTAACTTCGCCGGCAAACTGCAATAAAACCCTGTTTACCAATTTTTTTTGACTGACTTTTATTGAGTCTTTCCTATATTCTAATTATTATAAAAACAAAATAATATCGACCTAAACATTTGAACACCAATCAAATAACCTAACTTGCGATTGAAATGGACCCACGCCTTTGAGTACCTTCCCACTAAATCTAAAACACGCATTCGAATTTATTTAAATATCGGCCAAATAATTCGTTACGTCTCGTCGGTTATGACGTAGCAACGTCACTCCAATTACAGCGAAAAAATGGTCAATTGTGGTGCTTCCCTTTTCGACAAGTTAATTAATCAGTCGTTTAGAGATAACGCGTCGATTACAATCGAAAGATTTTCGACACCGATACAATTAAAATTGTGACATTGCTACATTGTCTGGTCGAACTCTCCTGTTTATGTCACGGAGAGCGACTCCAGCCGCGCGGTTGCGAATTTTATTCAGCGCATGCGTCACCTCGTTCCTGCTGTACAGTCGCCCGAAACACACAGAGCTGCTAGACTGGCGAGCTGCCGGTGCTTGCTGCAATTCTGTACGACAGTCGTTTGTTTCCATGTCGTGTTTCATTTTATATTATTAGTATAATGTTTACGTCCGATTTTCAGTTGTTTTGTGCGTCTTAAAACAACGACTATGCGTCGACGTTCACTTATTTAATACACTCAGTTGTCTTGTGGGAAACAAATGCGGCCGCGTGTAGTCTCGAGCTTCGATTGGCCGACCACATCAAAACAAAACATAATCAGACTAGCGGCCGCAGTCTGCTATAATAGCAGGTTGTGTAGAGTTGTGATGTTGATTTGTTTTTAATATTGCATTATTGTCGAAGTGTTCCCACAGGATGTGCATTTGTTCAGGATGTAACTGGTTTGTGCGCGTCGAAGCTGTATAGAAAAGTGTTTCCGGGGGAAAAATTTGGGACATGGACGGTGCCCCTCGATGGTGCATTGCTGACGTATTGTCCACGTGCGGGTTTTTTAAATCTCTCCGAAATTGTGATGTTCAAAAGCAGTGTTTGTGTCGATTAAGAATCAAAAAGTGCCAACGAGTTGTTTTTTTTCCTGAATCGGACAGTTTTTCCAAATGAAATTATTGCGTAATCAAATACCCTTGACCGTGGCAGTATATATAATACCTCATAAGTAATAACATAATAAATTACTTAAGTAGTTCCTTTATTAATTTATATTAGTTAAATCTAATTAGAGTGATTTTACCATATGTTAACATAGAGATTCATTTGTTTCGTCGTTATTTGTTTTTTTTGTTTATTTATTCGTTCATCAAGTTGACAGTACATACCTAAATATATTTTTATATTATTATTAGTGAATGCATTTTAGTGAGTTCCTAGATTTTATTGATATTTAAACGTCCTCTTTTCTGTGATTTCCAAAAAAAAAAAATAATTTTTGTAGAGTTTACAATACCTATAAAGAGAAAGTCAGGTAGTTTTTGTGATAAAAACGATATTATATCTATTTTTGCAACGTACCAAAATCCAGTATTAACCGCTTGTGCTAGAATAGCCATTTTAAAATTGACAAATTATTTTTTGGGTCATTAATTCAAAGCATGACGTGATTTTTCAATGAATTAAAAATACAAAATCAGTTACGAAACAACTATATTACAAGTAAATAAAAACGGAGAGATTTTATATAACACAAAAAAATTGAAAGTGCATAGTTTTGTTTATGTAAAAACAAAATTAATGACAAGTGACTATCGATGCTTGAAACAAGACTGATTGGACAATTGTTTTAACTTTTGCGGGACCGACAATGTTGTCCTACATGTTGCCAGTGGAAGAAAAACCTCCTCCAGTTCCGAACAAGGGACGGCTCCAACTCGACCTTGACGAGTTGGGCGAGTCGAGTCCGGACTCTCCCGATCATCTTCACCAACATCAACACCATCAGCAACAAATGACGAACGGCGGGCCGGCAAAGAAGGGCGCCAGGTGCGGAGGCGCCGCCAGACAGGTGCCCGTCGCCGATAACAGTATCAGCAAGGAAAGCAGCGTCAGCAGTTTCGTCAGCGACATAACGACGGCGACGGCGACAAGTCAAAGCTCGATGACGCCGACAAGCACCGTCAGCGACAAACCGAAAACGAAATTATTGACGAACGGAACAAAACATACCACACTCAAAAGGTTGGCTTTTTTCATACTTTTTTTTGTGATTTAGCTGTGTTATAGATATGGTCTGCAATGAAAGGAGACAGCACTGCTGGGCTTGAGAATAGCCGAGCGTATATAGCAGTGCTGTTGTTTACATGGCGTTGCTATGGTTCCTCTATTACAAGTCCCCAGTTCCCGGGTTCTAGTCCGAGAGCTGGTAAAAGTGTCTATTGGATTTTGTAATTTATTATTAAAAAAAAATAATGAATTGAAAATATGGATTGGTGCTAGGCCCAAATAACCTAAGCTGTTGGTGGTCTTTAAAACACAATTTTATAATCAACGTCCGACAACGTGTAATAATAATTTGTTTGTGTTTTTTCCGTTTATTAGCCGTATTTACCCGGCGTTGCCCGATCGTTCAACTTCTTGCTATGATACAAGCTAGGGAACCCCGTGCCAAAAGTAATCTTGCAACTGTCAACTGCGGTACCCAAATGAGTAGGCTACTTTTTCCTGCTAAAAAAAACTTTTTAACAAAAAAAACCTCTTTCAAAAAGCCACTAAAAAGAGGAAAATAATGAAATTTTGGGGTCTGCGCCAATTTAATAAAACATGAAGTCGATTAAAAAGTATAGTATAGTGACTAATATCTTCTTTTTAACCAACTTTATATTTTATTAAATTGGCGCAGACCTCAAAATTTCATTATTTCCTTCTTTTTAGTGGCTTTTTGAAGGAGGCTTTTTTTTTGTTAAAAAGTTTTTTATTTTTTACTTTTTAGTGTCAAAAAGTTACATTTACCTTAAAGGGATCACACGCCGTTACTCACTTTCATTAAACCGATTTTCTTACGCTGTCTGATGTGTCAAAAAGTGACATTTACCTTAAGGAATCACACGCCGTTACTAACTTTTATTAAAATCAGCCGAACTACTGAACTGATTTTGATGAAATTTCTATGGGACCAATCTGAATGTATATCCTTTCAAATAAAAAAAAAATTCCAAATCGGTTTATAAATGACGGAGTTCTGAGGTAACAAACATAAAAAAAAATACAACCTCCTTTTTTTGAAGTCGGTTAAAAATAAGACTACTCACAATAATTGTTGCAATGCAAGTACATAAATTCAAAAAGAATTAGTCAAGCCGGATTAAAATAAACGAGTTAACTTTAACTCTTAGCCTTAGCTCCTATAATTTTAAAAACTAATAAAAGACACAACTGAATTTTCAAATTGATTTCCTAAACTAAATAACCGTTAAGTAGTTCGGCTTAAAAAAATATAAAAATCCATCTAAATATAAATTTGTTACAGTAACTCGAGAAGTTAAGATCTTTCTGATGGCATTTTGAACAAAAACAAACCTGTCTTTTGTTTAGCGTCTTCACAGCTCTTTAGAGCACTTGTATTTTTTAAACAAATATTTGTTTTTAAACGAAGGTATTTTTACAGCTCGATTCTTTAAATAATTGACGCGAGGTTTAAATTATATGCGCGCTGCACCCAAAAAAAGCCAGTAACATAAACTTTTGTAACGCGGTACTTTAAATAACAATAGAACGTCGTTATTTTAGTGTTTTTGTGTGTTTTAACATTGGAAATGTTTATGTTCGTATATGGGGGCAGAGTTACGAGTTTTCGTTCAAAGCCAAAAGACAACGGTGTCGCGATCAAGTGAGGAGCAATCATGCAAAATTAAACAAGTGCAATTTTTTCGAAATGTGTTTTATATCATGTCTAGTTAATTGACAGGTATTTGCGACGATCTGCGGTGTTATTTTTGATCAAATGTTAATAAATACTGTAGAAAAATCCATTTAAAAGTTAAGTAATCAAGTAAAAGTGAACGCGTATATAACAGAAGAATAATAGGGTTATTCCTGACAAAACTAAACAGTGCATTGATAAATATTGTGTGTATAATAAACAGTTAATTATGTTTCATATATGCTGTTATCATTTCCAATGTCCTCGATGGTTGCAAGGATTGCGAAATCTGTGAATTTTTTTTAAAGACCACCAATAGCTAAGGTTTTTTGGGCCTAGCACTCATTCATATTTTCAATTCATTATTTTTTTTTTAATAATAAATTGAAAATCCAATTGACACTTTTACCAGCTCTCGGGCTAGAACCCGGGAACTGGGGACTTGTAATAGAGAAACCATAGCAACGCCATGTAAACAACAGCATTGTTAAACGCTCGGCCATTCTCAAGCCCCGTCGTTATTTTAGATTTACGTTGTTTAATTTAAAATCGACTCCCTCTAAAAAAAACCGTCAAGTGCGAAGTGAGGACAGTGTGGTCCAGTGGTTAGCGTCGCGACCTCTGGATTAGACTGTCGTGGGTTCGAATCCCGACTCCGCTCACGGATGTTTTGTGATGCCATTTAGTTTTAAGTTAATTGTTATTTAATGTAATCAAGACGCAAATGGGCTTGAGAATGGCCGAGCGTGTAGCAATGCTGTTGTTTACATGGCGTTGCTATGGTTCCTCTATTACAAGTCTCCAGTTCCCGGGTTCTAGCCCGAGAGCTGGTAAAAGTGTCAATTAGATTTTCAATTTATTATTAAAAAAAAAATAATGAATTGAAAATATGAATTGGTGCTAGACCCAAATAACCTTAGCTATTGGTGGTCTTTAAAACACACACAAGATTCTAATGAGCTAAGCTGTCGACGCGTCTATAATTTACAATAAATAAATAAAAGTGCGAATCAGACTCGTGCATCGAGGATTCCGTACTGCAAAAAACTTTTTTTTTTACTTATATTTTGTTCTTTTAAGTGTTTTAATATTTTTCCGAAACAAATTAAATTAGTTTTTAAAGTAAAAAATTCCAAAATTTAAGTAAAATTTATGTGGAACCTATTAAATAAAACAATTATCATCAAAATCGGTTCACAAATGCAGGAGAAATCGCGTAACAAAAAAAAAAAATACAGTCGAACTGAGAACCTCATTTTTTAAGTCGGTTAAAAACAAAAGTGAAACAGAACAAATAACTGTCGGCAGAGAGACAATAATATAGATCAACATAACCTTATAGAATAGATAGAGCAACAGCAGCTGTATGACATAACGTAACTCTATTTCAGAGAAGATCGATAAATGCGACTGCTTTATTACCGACAATCATCATAAATAGCAAAAGTAATCAACAGGAGAGCGCCTCCGTCTACACGAAACGGAAAGGGGGACAAAATTTACGGCACTGCAAGTCATTTCATTCAAAGAACTTTTAAACTGAAAAGTAGAAATCGTTATAATTATCATTTTGTTTTTCTGTTTTTGTATTTTTATTTCTTCAAAGTGAGGATCGAATAAACACAACGAGAATTCTCATCGATATATTTTTTATGCTACCGACACCTCGGGTTATCTGGGCCTGGTACCAATTTGTGCTTTTTTTGAAGCGAAGCTTTTTTACGGACGTTGTGCGCTTGGCCGCAGGGGATTAAACCGAGAAAAAACGTTATCGTAACCGTCACCACTTCCATTATAATTATGATCTGCAACATTCTTCAATTATTTTTAACCGACTTCAAAAAAAGGAGGTGGTTCTCAATTCGGTTGTATTTTTTTTATGTTTATTACCTCAGAACTCCGTCATTTATAAACCGATTTGGAAAATTCTTTTTTTATTTGAAAGGATATCCTTTCAGATTGGTCCCATAGAAATCTCATCAAAATCGGTTCAGTAGTTCGGCTGATTTTAATAAAAATGAGTAACGGCGTGTGATTCCTTAAGGTAAATGTCACTTTTTGACACTTCCAGACAGCGTAAGAAAGTCGGTTTCATAAAAGTGAGTAACGGCGTGTGATTCCTTTAAGGTAAATGGCACTTTTTGACACTAAAAAGTAAAAAATAAAAAACTTTTTAACAAAAAAAACCTCCTTCAAAAAGTCACTAAAAAGTGGAAAATAATGACATTTTGAGGTCTGCGCCAATTTAATAAAATATGAAGTTGGTTAAAAAGAAGATATTAATCACTAAAATACTATACTTTTTAACCGACTTCATATTTTATTAAATTGGCGCAGACCTCAAAATTTCATTATTTTCCTCTTTTTAGTGGCTTTTTGAAGGAGGTTTTTTTTTGTTTTATTGTAGTTCGGTTAGTAAAAGTGCGAAAATATAAAGAATCTTGAAACAAAAATCAAACGGTACCATGGCATTCTCGATCCTTGACTTTGATAATTGATATGCAAATTAAAGGTGATAAAGATGATCATTGATCAGTTATAATTACGTTAGTTAAACACCGATTTAAGTAAATATTTACTCAACATTGTATTATTACAGTGTTTGTTACAGCGGAGGCCTGCTGGCAAATTTAATGTGTTATTTGAAATCAGCGCCTACGTTATTTTGTGTCATAAACGTACAGATAAATAGCCATGTTTACTTTATTTTTAGTTTAATATATTACTGCGATGACGTAATATTTTTTTAACGTATAGGTAACTAGCATTTTATGGAAATTTCAGCGGTCCCGTCCGGCTTCGCCCGGGTGCTATGAATTTATTATAGTTACACATTTTTATAGCTTAAGCAATTTCAAAGCTACAGCATGTTCTTCATGAATTAGTTTCCACCCCCATTTTCACAGTTTTCGGAGCCTTGTTTGCCGCCGCCACTGTTTCAGCTTGCCGATCTTTGGTCAGTATATGTAAAATAGGTGCTGAGTCATTATTCGGTCAGCTTCGTGTTAAACCGGGATAGCGTTAGTCAGTTGTCGAGTTAACGGTTCTATATTCCATATTAATTGCATATTTTATATAATTACTAAGCCTTATACAGTGTGTAAACGGTATAGACCCGAACATAAGGAAAATAACGTTGAGAATATTTACAATTTTGTAGTAGGCTATGGGTCATAAGATCAAAATATAAGTAGATGCTGTGTTTTTTTTACTTCCCACCTCTACTATGGTAGGGAAGTAATGGATTTAGTCCGAAAAAAATATTTCGAGATTTTAACAGATCTTCATGTTTTGAGACCCTAGCAATCGTTTAAGATCATTTTCTGACTGATGTCTGTATGTGTGTGTGTATGTGGTCAATTTTTCGCCTTCGATATCGTAAAAAACGGAACAACATACGGCCATGCCAATTGTTCTATTGTGTTTATCGGCCTTTAACTTAGATCTGATTAGATTTTGAGTCAAATCGGTTCAGTGGATCCTGAGATATTAAAAAAAACGTTCTCAATGTCACGTATTAACATAGGTAAAAAAAATATAAATGAATTCTAGATGTTATAATATGAAAAAAATGTAAATATTTTTTTTCTCTAAAATGTGTAGTTTTCGAGAAAAAAAATATTTTACTAAGAAAAGAAAATTGTACGTAAATCAAGGTAACCATGATTTTTGCTATATTACTAGCCATCAGTAGATCACCAAACAAAAAAGAGGGCCATGCTTTTTTTCAAAGAATAAAAAAGGAGCGTTTATTTTTTGCAAATATTTACTAGGTGGGAAAGTATAGGACTGGTCATCAGTCGAATTTTTTTCCACTACATATTTACATTAGATCTTATGGCCCATAGCCTTCTACAAAATTGTGAATGTTCTCAATGTTATTTTCCCTATGTTCAGGTCTACCGTTTACACACTGTATATAAAAGACCTCTTTACTCACAAACTAACTGTATATATAATTGTGTTTTGTAGTGGTAATCGCTTGAACACATATTTTATACGTATGAGCATCACAGTTGGAATACCGCCACTATAAATCAGAGATGTTGCAGACATCCGCATCCGCAAACGCGGAACTTTCGCATCATTTTTGATGTCAAAAATCCGCAACACACATATTATATAACATCCTTACTTTAAATGCCCTGTTTCTGTAAAAATGTTACCCGATTGTTACTGTAGCAAAACCCCAGAGATACGCCGCTGGCGACAATAGAATCATCGAGAACAAGTAACAATGGTGAGGCGTGGCATGATATCGAAGACACAGGCAATCACCAGAATGTTCTGGAAAACGCTGCTAGCTCTATATAAGCAGGAACAGTCACCGGAAAGAACAACGAGAGTCGTGTGACAGTGTCGATTTGAAATAAATACAGCATATAAATTGTTCCGTGTTATTAAAGTGCTTCAGTTATAGTTTAAGAATTACTGTTCGTGTTATTATTATATAAACAGTGTTGACTGTTAGAATTGAGATATAATTGTTACATTTTATTGTTATCTATTTTTGTTACATTGTTGTAAATTGTTGTAAATAAATAATTTATTCCACCCACGTAAGAAAACAGTTTTGTTACATTACAGTAACTAAAATTGTCGAGAATGCATGTTAGTCATATATTGTTTGATTGGAGTTTCTCAACTTTAATGAGTCGTATATAGGTTTATATTGAGTGCACGACGTGTCGTGAGGCAATGTTAGTTGCAGCCTCATTATGCATTCCGGACACACAAATCACGGATCTTGTCGGGATACCGGAGTCGAGCAGCTCGAGTTGTGTGAATGTCACGTTGGTCACGATATAAGCGCATTATTATTATTATTATTATTTAGATTTTAGGGTTAAAAGTCACGTGAACTACGAAACAGTAAGGTGGCTATGCACGTTCATAAAAAAATGGTTATGTCTGTATCGCGGATACAGACAGATGATGTGTGAATACCGTTAAATACAAAAAACTTTTTAACAAAAAAAAAAACCTTCAAAAAACCACTAAAAAGAGGAAAATAATGAAATTTTGAGGTCTGTGCCGATTTAATAAAATATGAAGTCGGTTAAAAGTATAGTATAGTGATTAATATCTTCTTTTTAACCAACTTCATATATTTTATTAAATTGGCACAGACCTCAAAATTTCATTATTTTCCTCTTTTTAGTGGTTTTTTGAAGGAGGTTTTTTTTTGTTAAAAAGTTTTTTATTTTTTACTTTTTAGTGTTAAAAAGTGACATTTACCTTAAAAGAATCACATACCGTTACTCACTTTTATTACAATCAGCCGAACGACTGAACAGATTTTGATGAAATTTCTATGGAACCAATCTGAAAGTATATCTTTTCAAATAAAATTTTTTTTTCAAAATCGGCTTATAAATGACTGAGTTATAAGGTAAAAAACATAAAAAAAAAATACAACCGAATTGAGAACCACCTCCTTTTTTTGAAGTCGGTTAAAAACATAATAAACATAATAAATTGAAAATCCAATTGACACTTTTACCAGCTCTCGGGCTAGAACCCGGGAACTGGGGACTTGTAATAGTGGAACCATATATAGCAACGTCATGTAAAGGTTTGTACGTGTGTGGCGACCTTTAGAAACAAACGAGGGTCGGAGGGTTTATATGCAAAGATATTCATGTACATACACAAGAACCATTACTTACTGACATAAATAACAGCGTTTATTCAAACATTTACGACATACAGAATGGTTTAAAATACATGCTAACTTATAGTTCGTTGTATGCGTTAAGTGTACTGCAGGTTTTAGTGGAGTTTCCATTGCTCTTCTATTACAAGCTCCCAGCTCTCAGATTCTAACTCGTATAAAAGTATCAATTGGATTTTCAAACTATTATTAAAAATAATAACAAATCGAAAATATGAATTGGTGCTAGGCCCAAGTAACCCTGATAGTTGGTGGACTAAAATTAATGGACAGGGTTTAAAATTTAAATAGGTACCTTGAACGCCGGATCGTTAAAAGTGAACAAAATATGACAATGTAATAAAAACTGAAAATGAAATTTGTTCGAGTTGTCATTCGCAAAGCTCGTGTAGTGAAAAGAATTGACTGACAGTACAATATCTCTGTAACTGCGAAAGCGTAGACAGCTGTAATCTATTTTTTAACCGACTTCTCAATTCGGTACGTATTTATTTTTTATGTATGCAAGTACACCGATTTCTGCTGAATTTGTGAACCGATTTTGATGACTATTATTTTATTTAATAGGGCAGACCTTCAGGGTGGTCAAATATAAATTTTACTTAAATCGGTTCAGTAGTTCGACTGATTTTTGATGTGAAACATCTTACGTCGGACTGGAACAGCCGCGTGAGGGGAAATATGCAACGAAATGTTTGCTCCGCTCCTTCGCTGCTGTTCTCCTCACCAGTGCGGCACTGGCTCAGGCATGCACTGTAGCACACGCGGTGTTACAGTGCAGTATATAGGATTACGTCAGCATAACAATTAGTTGCTGCTTTTGAGAGTGCGTATAAATATGACACGAGGCGAGGCTCTGTCTTAATATTATTTTATAATGCATTTTTATGTATGAAATTTCATGGTGAATTAAATCGTTATTAATTTGATTTTGACAAAGATCTGACATCAGCCATTTTTCTTTGTGGCGTCAGTGGTTTGTTGATATCTTTAATGAAAATCTAGTCGACACTTTTGATCGGTTGCATGTCAAACCAACCGACCCTGCAGTGATTGATATTGCAATACTCCTTGGTACTGTGTTTATAATATGACAAATGACTGCATTTTATAGCGGGTGCAACTGACGTGTATTCCAATGTTTGGGATCCCAACTTGTCCGGGTTTTATTCACCCCATACATATTATGTACTAGCTTCCCGGCCTGGCATCGTCCGGGTAGATTTAGGTATGGCAGCTAAATATTCAAGAACATCTCCCATCATTTTTACAAGCTTTTATTTAACTTGCAATGTATGTTAGTTTGTGTGTTTGTTTAGGTCAAAATTTGGAAGCCAATCTTGAACGACTTCCACGTATCCGATCGATTTGAAATTTTGTACACATATGTATTCCCAATGATAATACATGAATAAATCATTTTTAGAAATTAATTCAACTCTTAAAGGGTTCAAACGGGGATGTAGGGTTTTTTTTGACTAATCAACGCCCAGGTCAAATCGCTGAAGCTAGAAACTTGAAATTTGGACAGTTGGTTCCTTTTTTGACGAAAGCATCCACTAAGAAGGTATTTTTCGAGCCTAGTTAGTTATTTATTCCGTTGATTTATTCCCCTGCTAACTATTACTCGTAATAAATAGCGATAATTCAATTCACCAAACGTAGTTAAGTTTACTGCAGGTTTAAATCGTAAGAATAACTATTCTGTCCAATTTCAAGGGAATAAATATTTATTCGCCTAGTAAAATATGGTGGGCACGAAAAATTATTTTATGACCTGGCGACCTTTTCAGGTAAAATAAAATAAATTTAAGAAATAAGTTCACCATTTTACATTTTCGATCGATGCGCCATCGGTCGGATCTTTGGTAAACGTGCTTTAGAATCAAAATATTTGACAAAATGTCCAAGGTGTATGGTATAAAGTAAATTTGTACCTGAAGTTACTGTTCTTTCGAATGAATTGCTTGGTGAATTGAAAGTTAATTTTATTCTAAGATTAGTAACTTCTATCTTTAACAGTGTTCGATGAATGCGAGCCTAAGAAACTCTGTCCACTATTAATTGGAACCCAAACTTAAAACATACAGTTCATATCTGACTACGCTCGGTTCAAGGCCAAGCATTAACGCGAGTGCAGCCGCGGGCAGCGACTATATAAAGTTATTCGTACATAATGAAAATTGTTTGGCGTTTAATATATTCTTTTTTCCTTTGATCTCGTCCAGTTGGCAACGCTGAAGTTTTATGTAGAACAGTCGACGATCGGTCACGAAATACACTGCACGGCCCGTAAGATATGGTTGCAGCACGTGACCCGTGAAATCGTACAAATATCAACTCGTGGACGCACACTGCATTGGTAATTTATAGATCGCACAGGTAAAGTCGATGACATGGCCTGAACTGCACATTAAATTGTCGAGCGTTTATATAATATGCTACCTCACTCGCTCTCTGATCTATTTATTTGCA
Organism: Mongoloraphidia duomilia; assembly: GCA_039654895.1. Lineage (NCBI taxonomy): Eukaryota > Metazoa > Arthropoda > Insecta > Raphidioptera > Raphidiidae > Mongoloraphidia > Mongoloraphidia duomilia. Next base: position 558,325 of record CM077518.1, read on the forward strand.
ACATTTCATCTTTTCGTGATGCGGAAGTAGTGTGGGTCGAAGTAGAAATCTTTGGGAACAATTTACGAACACAGAAGCCAGACAAAGGATTGGGTGAAGATGTCCTTGCAGGGTTGGATTATTGCATGTTTTGAAAGTTTCAAAACATGCCGGATTTAGGGGAGGGCAACCGGGGCTACAGCCCCGGGACCTCCACAAAAAGGGGGCCCCCACAATAGACACTTCAGAGAAAAAAATTCTCTGAATTCTCGGTTATTAAATTTTGTCGTTGAAAATATGCTAAATCGCTTGATTGTGCAATTAAGAAAAAGTGTTTTTTTTCACTTTATTTGGAAAATAATTTGGGGCCAAGGGGCCTCCACTCCTTTGTTGCCCTGGGGCCTCCAGACCTCTAAATCCGGCATTGTTTGAAACCCAAAAAATTGTTACACGCATCAAGAGTAGTGGCGCTTCAGTTCGGCTGTTGACTATTGTGCTACCGACCTATAGATTCACTGGCGTATAACCATAGACAATTACCACAACCATAGACAATAACAACAAGGCGTATGTATTAGCCTAGCGGCACACGGTGAATGGTCTCCAGGCGGAAATGGAAGGGATTGGATTGGGACATTTCGGCGAACGACGACGCGCGTTCCACACGTGTATAACTACGTAGCTAATAAAAGTGTATTTTTTACGGACATAATAAAACGGTATAAATAATTTCCGTAACAAAATGTTTTAAAATTCAGCAATAATAACCAAGTAAAAATGTAGAAGTCAGGACATGGGCAGGCGCTGAATGGCTATATTTTTTTAGGGACGCTACATTTGTAGGGGAGAGACTTGAGTAATTTGTTATATGTTGGGATTGGCACAGGCCTTTTTTTTTAACCTTCACCTATGGCTTCAGGGTTTACCCCATGCGCCAGCATCTTATTCCTATTACCTACTATAACATATTATATTACTGGGACACAAAGATGGATGGATTAACAGGCCTTCTCAAACTCCGAGGGTCCGGGACGCCCCAGCGCCCCTGGCCAGTCCACGCCTGGACATGGACAAAGAGTTCTTCGTATATAGGATTGATTTATTGACTCTAAAATGCATGCGCCATGAGATGCGTCATTGTTTGAAGACCAATTCAAAGATTTAAAGGTGGAACCGATTAGTTCTTTTGCAAATCTTTAAGCTTAAAATAACTGCGTCAAAGAAAGGTAAATGTACCTTCTGTTTTCATAGTCGAGCTGCTATATTTTTGCACCGACCTCAAAAATACAATTATAAAGGATCGCTTTCCTTTTAATGATTTCGCAATTACATCGAGACGCCATTGAACTCGCTTTCAATTGTTTGACCTCGGAAATCGCTTCGTTTCGGATTTATTTAAATTTAAAACGTATACGTTGGAGGATTAAATATGTTTGACACGTCGTTTGCGACGCTCGGTCGATTGGAAGACCAGAAAGTACCTATGTATTATAGATCAGCTACCATTACGGTAAAGAAAGCCCCGTCTGTAATTGTCGCATTACGCAAGACTTAAGCGATGAGACTGACGCAAGTTGGTTCAAGTCAAACTTTTGCGATGCATTCACGACGCGTGTGTAGTTACGCCAGCCAATCAGAGGTAACTCTACCCTCTCTCTTTTTGAAATTCGTGTTCCGCGCTCTCTGATTGGACAACGTAGGCAAAACGCACCGCAACGTCGCAACCTGTGTGCTGTGTTGCGTCTTGCGTATTTCTTGCGTTCTGCGACAATTATAGACGGTGATTTAGACTGGTCTGTGTTTTGTTTGCGTGGCTGTCAAACGGAAAGCACACCTCGCCGTTTTAAATTAACATTAGAACGTCGTGCCAACCTTTACCTTGCGCCTTGATTGCACTTAGCAACAACAGTTGAACATTGCGAAACAACTGAAACACGCTAGGTATATAATCCAACGCTGTCTAGATTCGTTTCGTTAATCGACAATATTTACTGTTGCAGGTCAGTCGTCGACAATGAACTTTACTTTTATTCTATTATTATTGCGTGTCGATAGTCGATTGTTTCAGACACTATTTCCAGACGCCGATTACAATAAACATTTGCTACCGTTTAGTTCGCACATTATACAGGCTTGCCAATCTCGATAATTAAAACTATACACACGAACGGTTGCTGAACCTGTAATTTCTCACAAACCAGTGATGAAACCTTTGCACACTGAATATTGAAAATAGAGTAATTGACTCAGCCGTCGCGAAAGTGGAAGATTAGGGCAGGGGTTCCCAATATTTTGTTTACTGCGACTTCCTTTACAGGTTGCAATTTTTTGCGTCGCTCTTCTAAAAGAAGATATCTGTTTATAGCTCTAGCTGACAATAAAATTACTTTATTTTTCAAAGAAAACTCCAAAGAATATACACTGTAAAAAATGGATGTAAAAATACTTTGAAAGTTACGGTAGAATTCGCTCGATTTTCTAAGTGATTTTACATTACTTATTATTTATTTTTACACAGAAAACTTCATAAAAACTTGGACTTTTACTGTAAAGTTAGTGATTTTTTCATTAAGTAAATTAAAATTACATAATTTGTGTAATATTCCAATAAAGTGTGTAGAAATTACAAAATAAAATGTATAGTTACATATATAAAATGGATGAATACAAAACAAATTAATGCAAAATTAGTAACCACGCATGCGCGATGTGTTTTTATGGAATCTACGCGATGTGGCGATACCTGTTTGCGACGCCATTGTCTCTTTGTGTGCCTATTACCAGATTAATCGCTGGCTACAAATGGACCATCGATAATCTATGTAATCGGCGTTCTCATTTCTTACAGTGTATGATGCACTTCTGTATTTTGCAAATTGAGGTCAAACATTTAAAATACTCAAAATATCTGTGCATGAAAATAAAAAGTGGGGTTAAACGCTATTTTATGTCATGTTGTCACGAATTAATTTATGCGCTTCTGCGTCTAAGTAATAGAAATTTTAAAATAGTAGATACATGACACTTTCCTGGTATATTTTCGTTCTTTCGAGCGTATTTTTCTTAAAATTTAACACAACGTCAAAATAGCCTAACCTAACATGATTCACGTAGGCAGGTCTGGCGGACATGACGTCAGTCTGTCAGTTTGCTTGTTCCTGACAACTGACCGGACGACTTTTCTTTCTATTCTGTTGATATTAAACACCTGCCAATATTAGATCTCTCTTTTAAATTTAATTTTAGATCAGACAGATCAGACGTGGCTTTGCATGTGTGCTGTTGATGATGTTCAAATGTTTTCAAAAGACAAGACAGCATCGCAAACCGAAAATAACTGTTTTTATTCATTCATGCAAAAATCATCTGCCGTGATTTCGTATTGCTAAAAGCTATAGTGTATTTTAAAATTGACTTAGAGAATTGCTAAAAATTGTGTTTTAAAGACCACCAACGCAGCTAAGGTTATTTGGGCCTAGCACTAATTCATATTTTAAATTCATTATTTTTTTTTTTTTAATAATAAATTGAAAATCCAATTGACACTTTTACCAGCTCTCGGGCTAGAACCCGGGAACCGGGGACTTGTAAGTTAATTGAACGAATAAAATATTTCTACCAAATGTTTTATTTACTGTCAAAATGTCGACTGGGAAATTGTCTTGTATTAATCGCATGTCAGTTCCATCCCACAAATATAGCTATAACTAGTTCTTCGTGTTATTTTCTTTTAAACATCCATTTTCTCCATCGATTTTCTATTGTATCAAGCAGCCTGAGTTTTAAATTGGATCGCTTTTAATATATTTTGCCTGGACCGTAAAAATCGGTTCAGCAGTTTTTGCGTGATGTATGAACACAATTTTATTGACTTATGATACCTATAAATAAATAAATTAGTAAAACAAAACTTTTTAAAGACAAGCTTTTGTTGAAATGGAAAGGAATGGAAAGGAAAAAATAATTTTTAATAATTTAGGTTCATAATTATAAAAGCGTGGGTTGTAGTTTTTTGTCACGACTCACGCTTTTATAATTATGAACATTATTATTATTGTTTTTTGTATATTTGTGACTATGTATGGCACTATGTGTCGCTTGTACAATAAAATTATGTATGTATGTATGTATGTTTTCCTTTTTAGTTCATTTCAATAAAAGCTTGTTTTTAAAAAGTTTTTTATTATTATTTTATTTTGTTCTTTTTAGTCTTCCAAAATTTTCGGCCGCCATTTTGGATTTATAATGACGTTATATTGCTTATTGTATTCTACTCGTCGCGCCCTTTCATTTGATACCCATATCAAGAGGGTTGTAAAGAAATAGGTAATCCGCCATTTTGTGTCGGGCGTCATATTGAATTTTGAATGACGTCACACAGTATATAGTATTCTACTTGTCATACCCTTCTATTTGATACCCATGTCGAGGGGGTTGTAAAGAAATAGGTAATCCGCCATTTTGTGGTGGCAGCCATATTGGATCTACCATAATATTAAGTATACTGTATTGTATTGTCTTCGGAACCAAATGTGTGTCCAAAATTTCAGCAGTATTGCATATCGGGAAGCGGTTGAAAATTCGATTGCCAGATTTGTCCCGGAAAGACAGACAAGAAACCATATTAAATAAAAGCTTGTAAAAATATGGTTGCACACGTAACCGTGTCCTGCCACCTAGCCAGCAAAAACAACTGATATACACAGACTATAGCCTAGTTACCGGATCATCTATGAACACGGTATGCGCGCGCAATCCAGGTAAAATAGTAAGATACGATTGAATTTTTAATCCCTATATTATTAAACGAGCAAATCTTGTATATAATATGTACCTATGTACCTATATAAATATTTTCTCGAAAACGGCTCTAACGATTTTGATCTAATTTACCGAAAAGGGGTTTCGGGGGGCAAAAAATCGATCTAGCTAGGTCTCATCCCTGGAAAAATTCGTTTTCTAATCGATTTTATCATTTTAAAAAACAGTTTTTTTAACGTTATAAAACAGTGTCGTATGGTGAGTAGGCTTTGGAAAAAACAAACTATTTTCATTATTTATGTCAAATTACTCTGATAGTCAATCTTTAACTTAACGATTTTGATGAAATGGGAACTTTAAGTACTATTTTTTTTGAACTCATCCGAGCAAAGCTGGGTCATCCAGATATTTAATTATTAAATTGGAAATACGTATCGATGTCTAAATTACCATCAGTGTGGTCCCACACGTTGCGCTTGGAACGTTATGAGATTAAACATCCGGTTGCCGCTGTGTGTAATGTGACAGCTTGTTATAAAAGACGTTTATTGCATCGCGGATAGATTTGTTAATTAATTTATTTTTTTTAACGGATGAACTGATTGCGGCGTGGGACTGCTCTAATAGCTCCTGCAGCATGATTTCTCCATTTGCACCCACCGTTACAAAAACACAAATCCCGTATTTATGTATGTATTTTGGAATCTCGTTGAGTGGGATCTATATTATTAAGATAACAGTTTTTTTTTGTAATTCTTTTTTAAATGCAATGAGTAGGTAGCAGGTTGTTACTCTTTCAAGGTTTTTTTGTACAGGCGAACCTCTATTTTCGAACTTCCAAGCAACGAACACAAAACCCCGCAACTATCAACATTTTACAAAATGAAAAAAAAAATTTTTACATTTTGTTCGTAAGTTAATATTCGTATTTTCAAATAGTTAAAACCTCAGAACAGAGATGGATCTATTATTAAAATAACAGTTTTTTTTGTAATTCTTTTTTAAATGCATTGAGTAGGTAGCAGGTTGTTACTCTTTCAAGGTTTTTTTTTGTACAGGCGAACCTTTATTTTCGAACTTCCAAGCAACGAACACAAAACCCCGCGACTATATGAACATTTTACATTTTGTTCGTAAGTTAAAATTCGTATCTTCAAATAGTTAAAACCTCAGAACAGAGATAGCTATATAGAAACAGCATGTCACGTCGCTTGTGAAGCTACAACTATACACTAAAGTACGACCTGTCGTAGGTACATCATGATGATTCGTTGCTTGTATTCCTTATTGTTAATTTCTTTATGTCGTGTTGTGTGTCTGGATGCTACAATAAAGATTAAAAAAATCAAGGTGTATTATCATCAGTAAGTAAAAAATTATTTTATTATAGTTTTAATGAGCCATTTTTCTGAGAATAGTTCTTTCAATTATCCACGAGAGGCAGCACTTGTGGTAGGTACAAATATTATTTATTCCCCATTAGTGTCGTGTCATTTCAGTGGTATAACTTAATTATTTAATTAATTTAATGATAATAATAATAATTTAATAATTATGTTATACCACTAAAATGACACGACACTAATGGGGAATAAATAATGTTTGTACCTACCACAAGTGTTGCCTCTCGTGGATAATTGAAAGAACTACTCTCAGGAAAACGGCTCATTGATGATGTTATTTGATGTAATTAAGACGCTAATGACGTTAGTTGTCGAGCGTCTATAATCTACAATAACTAACAAAAAACGGCGAGAAAGGCTAGGTGATGTCTGATATACGGCATATTATGTCACCTATTGAGGTAAGGATCAATAATAGTGAAACCTCTCAAAGTCGGTCAACTATTCCGGGTAATTGTCCGCTGCAGAATGCAAAATATGTAAATTTCCACACTTATTATAAACAAACTCACTGACTGACAGCTATGTGTCTACTTCCTGATTTTAAATTATTCCGTTCTATATTTAAAAATCGCATTTTCAAATCGAAAATATAATTACGTTGAAACATATTCGAGTAACTGTGTCTTCAGTAATTATTGATTATTTGGTTGTAATAATTTATTAAAAAATTAATTTCTGTATACCGAAATAGAATTACCCACATGACTGTATCTAAATAAATAACAGCCATGTCCGATAATTATATCGGAATGTTATTTCAACTAAGTATTTTTAGGTTAGGCTTGCGGTGATCTTCAAAATAATACGTTAAAAAGTAACTCAGAAGATGAAACTAAACGGCTACATTTATAAATTTATAATATTCGTTAGTAACTTAGTAAGCTTATAACTCAAGAACCACTGATCCGATTTACATATGCATGTTAGAGCAAAATATAATAATCCAAATCAAAAGCCCGACTCAAAACGGGCAAAGTATTATTTTAACAAAATATAATATATCGCAGCGTCTCGTTCGCTGGTCGACACAACATAATGATATCTAGTCAGATATAAAAATCCATACCTTCTGTGTGCCCTTGTCTTAATGACCGGCGCTATGACGACACGAGTATTTCGTTATATAAACAAACATCCGTAGACTGAACTTCTCGCAATTACGTCTTAGCCTTTCAATAATTAAGTATTAATAACTAGACGGAACATAAATAATAACCAATAATAATATTTTTCGCTAACATGCATTTATTTAAATTTATAGGTAAGTTTATACTCTCTGACCAGGTTTTTACTAATTGCCCGGCCTGATCATGTTTTTATGTCAATTTCTCTGTGGTTATAGATATTAAAGTAGCCTCATTTTTTTTTTCGAAAAAACACCCTATTTATGTCTCCAAGGAAAAATTCGAAAATCCGGCACCGTTAGGTTTGCCCCGCGCCCTAAGCTATTAGCGTGCAAAGTTTCAGCTCTTTATAGTACGGTTCGAAACTAATAGTCAGTGACTAATACACTTATATTCACAAAGTAATACAAGCGGTACAGTTTTTATGCCTGGGACAATTATGCTTTGTTTGAGTTTCATTGCTTTTCCGCTCCATTAAGCTTGTTAGGAACTAAATGCAGGGGGCAGTATAGCCTTGTGGTTGGCATGCTTGGCGCCGCAACCTCTGGACTGGACTGCCGTGGGTTCGAATCCCACCTGCGCTGATGGATGTTTTGTGATGTTTGGTTTTGGGTTGGTTGTTATTTAATGTAGTTGAAAGACGCTAATGACCTTAGATGTCGACGCGTCTATAATCTACAATAAAAAAAAATTCGACTGATGACCAGTCCTATACTTCCCACCTAGTAAATATTTGCAAAAAATAAACACTCTTTTTTTTATTCTTTGACTAGGCCCAAATAACCTTAGCTGTTGGTGGTCTTTAAAACACAATTTAATTTTTATTCTTTGAAAAAAGCATGGCCCTCTTTTTTGTTTGGTGATCTATTGATGGCTAGCTTAATATAGCAAAAATCATGGTTACCTTGATTTACGTACAATTTTTTATTTTTTTACTAAAATATTTTTTTTCTCGAAAACTATACATTTTAGAGAAAAAAAATATTTACATTTTTTTCATATTATAACATCTAGAATTCATTTATATTTTTTTTTACCTATGTTAATACGTGACATTGAGGACGTTTTTTTGAATATCTCAGGATCCACTGAACCGATTTGACTCAAAATCTAATCAGATCTAAGTTAAAGGCTGATAAACACAATAGAACAATCGGCATGCCCGTATGTTGTTCCGTTCTTAAGATATCGAAGGCGAAAAATTGACCACATACACACACACACACATACACACATACACACATACACACATACACCACACATACAGACATCAGTCAGAAAATGATCTTAAACGATTGCTAGGGTCTCAAAACGTGAAAATCTGTTAAAATCTCGAAATATTGTTTTCGGACTGAATCCATTACTTCCCTACCATAGTAGAGGTGGGAAGTAAAAAAACTATATGCATGACTCACTATTTCCGAACTGAATTATAGGTATACCTAAACGGACGTCTTCTCGAGGGCGTAAAAAGACGGACATCCAGACAATAAGAATTTCACCTTGACGAAGCCGTAAGCAATAAAGCTGTATGTTTAACCTATTAAATTTGCACTCGGGCGAAGCCGGCTCGGGCTACTAGTTTATAATTTCAAAACCTGTCGGGATTTTGTTTATTACTTGCAGTCACAAAAGGTTTAAATTGCGCGCAATAAAAACATTTGACCGTCGTGTTGACTGAATCGAAGCAATTTCACTTTTTATGTGACTCCACCTGGCGATGATCTTATGGAGAGGAATCTCGTTAACGACTCGAGCGACTCCGCCCCAGGCGAGTGACTCATTTTATCTCAACGTCGCGATATAAATAATAATAAAAATAAAACACGTGCTTTGATTATGTTGTTTTGCCTTCAGCAACGACTTGTTACGTTTGGTAATTCCTAATGTAATTAACACATTTTTGTTTTAATAGAAATTCTCTCCAATGTTTCATTCTTTTCAATTCAAACAGTTTGTTTACATCCAAGTGTGCAAGCTTACAAAAACACACACAGAATTTCAACCGAAAAGATGAAGGCTTCAATCTCAGTAAAACCTGGACACCAGCACTCCGACATACAAAACCAATGACCAATCGTACAAGGACGGAATACGACCGAGTAGAGAACTCACCCCCACCACTACACACTACGCAGTTGACCAATTACAGAGAGACGGACTACGACCGAACAGAAAACACACTAGTACTAGGCATAAAAGAAGGAAGTCACTGACACACTGACCTGTGAGCCGCCACATCGCCTTTGAGAATGTCTACCGCAGTTGTAGACGAAACGTCAGGTAGAAATACCACCGGACCACGGCCTACAAACCCGAAAACCATGAAGACTTGGAGTTTGTTAACAGTTCTAAGTACTAAGTAAATCAAATTCAAAATGACAGCCAAGCCAAAAATCTGTCAATATTGTTGATTTATGATCACAGAAAAACAGATCATATTAATTTTGTAACCTAAAATAAATCAGCTGTTCTCCAGTCGCCATATTTCTTTCCAAATGTACCGAAAATCTGTAATTAATGTTCCTGTTATTATTCGATTAAAATTAAGTAGATAAAAACAGATCATATTAATTTTATAACCTAAAATAAATCAGCTGTTCTCCAGCAGCCATGTTAATTTTCAAAGTGTAGTTACAATACCGGAAATGAACTGTACGATAATGATCTAGTGTACTCTTTACGTGACCTGCAGTGTTTTGTTACAAGAAGAAATGCACGGCTAACTCGATCTCTACTTGGTGCTTGATTGATCATGCGAAATGATTTCGACGTAGGCGCTCGATCAATGCGTTCAATAACACATTTCTCTGACAGTTTACGATACCGGAAATTGAAGAAAGAAAACGTCTTATCAAAACAGATTAAAGTATGCCGACACCAAGGGCTGCGGGCGCGATATCTTGGTGGGCGCGTCGTGGAGGGTTGGGCGGCCGGCGACGCTCGAAAAATAAACGAAAGATCATATAATTAAATTTTATTTTTACAAGCTTCACTAGTATGTAAATAACAAACTAAGTAAACAAATCTTAGAAGTCGATTTAAACCTACTTCTAATTGTCGTATTGATTTTAAACTTTGCAAATGTATGTAATTCGGATGACAATACAATAACTTGGTACCATCGAAATCAAATTCAACCCCAAAGGGGATTTTAATTTTTTGACGTTTCAAAATATTGTTGACTTTTGATGTTTCTTGATTAAAGTTCTGTACACAACTCGAGCTAGCTTAGTTCTTTGGTCTATATCGAACTTAACTAGGTGTAATAATCAGCGTTACTGATCTTTGGATCAAGCTGTCGTGGGGTCGAATCCCACCTCGGTCATGGATGCTGTCGTTTAGTTTTAATTGATGATGTTATCTCATGTTAATTAAGACGCTATTGACCTGAGTTATCGAGCTTCTATAATCTACAATAAATGAATCTTTGGTCTATCTTTTCCTTTCCCATGAAATTGCGTCTTTGTAATAACATGTGATTATCGCATCAGTGGAAATAGCGGTATATTCTATGATTGCAGCAGCCAAGTGCAGCAAACCTTTAAAAATATACAATCGTCTTCGTTTTCTGAGAAATCTTATTTTGGAATAATTACGATGCGGTGAATGTTTGCGTGTCGAATAAAATAATCGCTGTACCTGCGTCTCCCATTTCACACAGAATTATACGGGCCTGGTACCAATTGTCGTGTGCAGTGGTGTTGGTACCAAATTTCGTGTAAATCGTTAACCACCATGTTTGTTGTCCCCTGTGACGTCAGACCTGACTTCAACTTCGAATTAAGCAGTTGTGTATATAGCGCCTCTATTACCTTTTAAAGGTCGATTTATATTATCCGGTTAGACACGGCGCGGGAACGTAGCGTTTCTGATAAGACAAACATTTTTACATGGATTTCAAATACTGACGAATATTTATACTTAGCGGATCCCGTCCGTTCAGATACGTATCAATACTCGTATTTGAAATGCATGTAAAATATTGTTACGGATCATCTGTATATGAACGACAGGCAACAGTTCCGAGAAAGCGGTATCTGCTTACCGAACAACTAGTAACCGCGCGAAGATACGAGTACCTGCCGGAATGTTCTGGAAAACGCTAGAAGCGCTGTGCTTAAGCCACGCAGCCTCTATATAAACGAGTGAGTGAAGCGAACGGTCGGTAATCACCGTAGGCAGTCAACGGGAGTCAGTGTAGTGTCGAATACGCAGTCCATGGTGAGGCGTGCAATCAAGTCAGTCAGTGTATATTGTCGAATACGCAGTCCATGCGGTGAGGCGTGCAATCAAGGCAGTCGGTCTACGGTGACTCACGCAAGTAATCAGTTCAACGGAGATTAGGCAGTCATTACTCATTAGTGACTCGTGCAATAAAGTGCGTCTGATATAAATATTAGGCAGTCAATGGTGACTCGTGCCGTCAAGTAGATATAAATATTAATCAGTCAGTACAGTGATATAAATAGTGGAGTGGATATAAATAATAAGTACTGAAGTAACTGAGTAAATGACTGACAGAAATAAATCTGAAATAAATACAGTGATGTAAATAGTCCTTGTACCTATATAGTTAATTGTTACTAATTATTGTATATAGTTGTTTCGTTCATTATTATTGTGTATATAATTATTGTAAATAAATATTTATTCCGCCAACTCAGGAAACAGTTTTGTAACAATATGTTTGTCTTGCCGGAAACGCTACATTTCCGCGCCGTGTCTAACTGGATAATATAAATCGAGTTTAACTCAGCGTGGTAGTTATTTTATAATTCAGCATGTATAATGCAAATTGACACTTTTGCATCTACGAGATGAACTTTTCAATTAATTTAATTTCTTTTGTGTGGCATCTTTTAACGAAATGGTTTGGTCAACAAGCGTTTTACAGTCCATTGTGTTGCCAGTCGGTCGAGTTTATAAGCCATGCTGTGCAATTTATTGACAGCGCCGGCCGTCAAGGCCCTCTATAATAAAAATACTAGTTGTATCAATTTTTGTGGCCTGAAGATAAAACATCGTAGGTATGTAGATTTTTAACCACCAACCCACAAAAAAGGGTGTTAGGTGTGCAAGGGTCGTATAGGCAAGTGCGGATACAGAATTTTTGAAGTGAAAACTTCCTTAGGCGCGTTAGGCACTTTTTGCCTGGGTACTGAAAAAATGTGAAGCGTTCGCAGTTTTGCGTAAGAATTCGCATATCATAAAAACGGCTGTCTTTGCGTTCTATGCATAGGAACCTGGGTTCGAGACCTGATGGCACCGTAGAATTTTTGTCGTATTTTTTTTCTAAATTCTATACATGATATTTATTTATATATTTTTTAATTTTTGTTATATTCTTTCTTTGACAATAATTATATTTTTTTTGAAACCAAGGTGGAATTAATTAAAAATACAATTTTAGTATTTTAGTAATAAATTATTTTTAGTTCATAAATGCGCTATAATAGATGACACCAAAAATTAGAAAATCTGAAGTTTTCACTTCTGTCGTGTGGTCATAAGCACACACCCAAATTTTTAAAGGACAATCGGAGATTTTCTAAAAAATTTAATTTTTATATCACAAAATAATGCTTCATAAGCGGTGTTGGTTTAAGGCCACAGATATGCTTTAGTAATACTTATATTCGAAGATCAGGCGTTTGGACCGTCATCTATACTGCAATCGGTGCTCTGCCCCTTGGCAAATGCACTTTTGTCAAATTAGTTCCCCCTTCAGACGAAACTGAACGATGACGAACGAGGATTAATTACGAGTAAATAAATTGTTTTTCGTGTCAAAACAACTGAATTGGGTACGGCGTACCTTCTGCGTCGAGAAAAGTCAAAAACCAACGCTCCATGATTGTAATTACGGTCTCGCGAAGCGAGTGAGTAGTGTAATGCATCCGGGAAATTCCTAGCACCCGGCGAAGCCGGACCGGGCCGCTAGTTACATAGTGTAGCAAACCCCAAGATATTACGCCACTGTCTACAATAGAAGCGTCGAGAAGGAAAGGTCGCAGTGGTGAGGCGTGGAATGGTATCGAAGATACGAGTACCTGCCGGAATGTTCTGGAGAGCGCAAGAGCGTGCTGGGCCAGGCTGCTCAACCTATATAAGCGAAGTACGAGTGAGTCAGTGGGCAGTCAATCGTGAGTCAGTGTCGTGTTGAACAGCGAATATAAATACAGAACTTACAAATAAATAATCCTAAAATATAGTTATTTGTTCAGTGTTATTTAAGTGTTTCACTTTGTTTAAGAATTACTGTTTAGTTATTATTATTGTGTTGATTGTTAGAATTGACATATAGTTGTTGCGTTTATTGTTATTGAATTGTTAATTATATTAAATAAATATTTATTTCGCCAACTCGAGAAAACAGTTTTGTTACAATAGTAAAATCAAATTAGGGCTTGAGCGTGTGGCTCTGTTACAAGCCCGGTTGTGCCAGTGTGTACTTGTTTAGTCAAATATAGACAGTTGCGTGGATAGTCACTAGGTAAGTTATTTTCTATGTTTTATAGGTACTTCTTTTCTATTTTGACCTTCGTTTTGGCACCACCTGTCTAAACAGGCACGAGCCGCCACTGCAAGCCCCCGGTTCCTAGGCTCCAATCTCAGAAATGATAGTACTAGAAACCTAGCATAAACCACAATAGGGAGATAAAACAGCTGACAAAATTATGACGACACCGTAACCATGGTGATTACAGTGACGCGAAACGTTTGATCTTTTCTCGCCGGAACAGGCATGACTGCAGTTTTTATATGGTTTTATTAACGTTGCCGGGCGCTGCGTCTTATAGCTAGGTCACTCGTATCACAGTATGCACTGGGGTTGGCCAAGACTTGAAGGTCAAACGCAGACAAAATGGTGGAGGGACGCAGACACGCCGTGTGCCGCCCGGACGTTATTATTGATTTTACACTGGCACAGCTGTGCGACGTCGAAGAGGGCGGCGGCGTCAGCCGACGACGCTACTGCAACGGGACTGCATATACACCCACACCGCACGTGCACCACTTACACCGAACCCACCGTCACACATGCACTTGAACTCACCTTGATTTTTTTTTAAGTACCGACGATCAGAGGAATTATGTCTGTGGGATGTGTTTACTCGGTAACTATGTCAATGGAGTATTCGGTTATTTTTGTAATTGTTCACGATTTGAACGTCCATGGTTTCATGATGCAAAGTGCGAGCTGTATAATTATAGTGTCATATTTGACCTTGTCTTGATGACAGCTTGGTGTATTGGTCAGCGTTTGGAGCAAGCTGTCGTGGGTTCGAATCCCAAAAAAAATTGTGTTTTTAAAGACGACCAACAGCTAAGGTTATTTGGGCCTAGCACCAATTCATATTTTCAATTCATTATTTTTTTTTTATTAATAAATTGAAAATCCAATTGATACTTTTACCAGCTCTCGGACTAGAACCCGGGAACTGGGGACTTGTAATAGAGGAACCATAGCAACGCCATGGATGTTTTGTGATGTCATTTAGTTTTAAGTGATACGTTATTTAGTGTAATTAAGACTCTATAATGGCCTAAGTTGTCGACGCGTCTATAATAAAAAAAAAACTCGTGTCGCAGTGCCAAACCCTGCCGACAATATAGTTATTTGCTAATACAGGCATTGTGGCATTATTATGTGAACTTAAGTTTGTTTTTTGACAAAATAAAAAATTTAACCTCTTAATACATCCTTTAAAATAATTAAATTTTTCTAAATTTCATTATTAGACATGGATTTTATCAGTACACCCAATTAAATACACCCTTCCATAAGTAAATCCGTATCAACAAACTAGTGTTTTCATTAAATTTGAAAATCCGGTCCTGTCGGGCCGATTTTATTAAAATTTTAACAGCACGTTTTAATCTTTACTAAAGAGTTAAATTTCAATTTTGAAACGATTCTGACAAATTTTTCGGTATTTTGGGCCCAAAAAATTTTTGGAACCCCCAAATGCAACCCTGAAAATGGTCCGATCGGGCCCATTTTAAATAGGCTTCTTGCGGTGATGAGTTCCAATGTGTGTACCAAATTTCGTTTCAATCGATTAAGTCTGTCGAGAGTTATCGTGTACACACACACACATATATATATATATAAACATTTTTAAAAATGGTGCCGAAGTGTTCAGGAGGTTATGAAACGTCGAGAAATTTGGGTCCGACACCTAGGTCCCGCCATCCGACCGACGCCAATAGTGTATGTGCCATATTATGGCAAATACACTAATAAAATTGACTCCGTCTTGTTTTCTGTATTATAATTAATGACTGGATGTTATATTATTCCTATCGTTGCATGGGATATGAGAATTGCCGAACTTATAGGGATGCCGAGGTTTTCATGGCTCTTTTGTTACAAACCCCCAGCTGATAGGCTCTAATTTAAGAACTGGTGAATGTACCAGTTGGATTTTCAACTTATAAAAAAAATTAAATTGAAAGTATGTCTTGCCTTTGAGCTCATTTTATTTATTGTAAATTATAGACGCGTCGACAGCTTAGGTCATTAGCGTCTTGATTACATTAAATATAACAATTAACTTAAAACTAAATGACATCACAAAACATCCATGAGCGGAGGCGGGATTCGAACCCACGACAGTCTGATCCAGAGGCTCCTTTGAGCTCAGATCACCTTCAGGGGCGAATTTAGATTTTTACGTTCACCAATTTTTCCGCCTATTCCTCTCCCAAGCCTCTTTCCACTCCCTATCACAAATATCGCAAATAAAACAGTAACATCCCCCAGGGGGAACATTGAAATGTAGTTGTTCTCGCAATTGCATTCCAATGTTCTTTGGGAATTGGCGTTCCCAGGAGCCCGAGCTCTTACCAGTCGGTTTGTGTATGCCGGCTAGCAGATTCTAATACACAAATGGATTATTAATTGTTGTATTGAAGACGCTAATGACCTGAGTTGTTGACGCGTCTATTATAATCTACAATGCAATTAAAAAAAACAGTAACACTACTTTCTTCTTTTTTGCTGCCCTTGGTAGTCGATGGTCTTAAAAAATGACCTTGTTCGTCCGACAACTTGGCTAGCGAATTGAACCCACTGCTTCCCAATTGAAAGTCGAGCTCCATTGTTGCCTAAATAAATCTATACGGTATTATCTCGGGTGTTACATATTATAAAAGCAAAATGGTGTCTGCCACGTTAACTATAACCCAACGTTCATTAAACTACTACAGTAGATAATCCATATTAAAATATGCATCGTCACGTTCGACAATGTAACTCAAGTCACTTGAAAGTCAGTGCCGGGCTGCAGTAAGGTCCGTTTACGCTTAAAAGAACCTCGACTTCCAGTCCCAGATCTACTATTTCTCATCACTGAGAAGTTTTAATAATCTCCTGATGGTGCCATACTTAGTTAAATAATAATACTTCTTATTTTAATTAATATTTTATTTTAAATAGCGAATCAAAAACATTTATTTTATTGTAGAAGGTTTTCAAAATGACAACCATGAACTTCAACATATTTTTCAAAGCCACCTATGATCAATTTCAAAATTTGCCATTTAAAACCACATTGCATCGATTACTTTAAGTGCAAATATCTTGAAAAAGGTTACTCCTGGCCACTTTTACAAAGTATACCTTTTTTACGTAAAAATGACGGAAAAATCAATTTTTTAATTTAAAAAAATAGTACGAGCGCATACAAAAAAGTTATGACTATTTGAATGAGTGAAAAGGTGTGTAAGTGGCGCCCCCACAAGTAAGAGCCATACCAAGGTCAGATTTGAATTTCTCATATCAAAAAATCCCCATATACCAAATTTCGTTAAAATGCGTAAATTATTTTAAAAGTTATTTAAGAAAATCAAAAATAAAAATTAAACTTTGACACCCTGTATCTAACTTTCGGATTAGATGTTGGGGTTTATCGCAATATTTTTTTCTATGGAATCAGCTGTTACTTTATGTCCCATTCTTTTTGGGACACGCTGTATAACAGAGAACGTACAGAAGACCGGAACTCGTCCAGTTAATTTGTAAACGGACCTTGAAGATGCGATAAAAATCTGTACAGGAAACATTCATAAAATCTCCCAAGTCTATTTGCTCCCAGCACCTTGACGAGGTATTTCAGACCGCTCTGTTGATGTACCTCCTTCATCCGCGTGGAGTTGGAAATTTGTCACATTTCAACTTTACATAAATGTTGTGTATGTGCTGCGTGGAATCTAATAAACGTTTCGAAGCCCGTTAAATTCAACAGGACGACGCGTTGACATTTTCACCCCATTTTTTCGATGGAACGCAGAGAAATGTAAATCCTGGCATTTATTTCCGGTGACTGATTTCCAGAGCAGGCCTACTTTTAAAAAAAAACGAACATCGGAAATTTTCTCGAATGGAAATAATGACCTCAGTTGTCAAGCGTCTATAATCTACAATGAGAATTAACGTTCTTCTACTAATCATTGTTTATTTATTTTTAAGACCTGCACCAACTGATATATCTGGATCTAGTAGGCACCAATTCATATTTTTCCTTTAGGATTTTATTTTTTTGGGAAAACGTGTCTCTAGAATTTTTGTCTGTCTGCGTGTCTGTCTGTTTTACCAGCATTGCCGATTTTAACTAAACTCGGTACCCTAACTTTAAGTATAGGATGCGTTTTAGCCGTCAACCATCGGGCTAAACCGACATTACCGTCGGATAGACCGCGGGTAAATACTAGCTTTTAATGGCGTTGCTATGGTTCCTCTATTACAAGTGCCCAGTTCCCGGGTTCTAGCCCGAGAGCTAGTAAAAGTGTCAATTGGATTTTCAATTTATTATTAAAAAAAAATAATGAATTGAAAATATGAATTGGTGCGAGGCCCAAATAACCTTAGCTGTTGGTGGTCTTTAAAAAACACACACAATACAATATTTTGGTGTTTGATGTAGTATTTAAAACTACGATACTACGGAATATCCGTACCTACTACGGATGATGTGATAACTTCCTAACTCGAATTTTAGTTGATAAGTTACTATATTTATAGCTAAATTTGGTGAAAACATTAAACACTGACAACCTGTTGTATCTGTCAAAAAAATGTTGCTAATATTTTTGTAATCTGCAATATCTAACTAGCTGACGCTAATGAGCTTGTTGTCGGACGTCTATAATTTACAATTCATTCATGCAATGTCTAACTTTTTTCGTTTTTGTCTAATTTATAATTTCGCGGAGATAAGAAATTGGGATGCAGAAGTGGGATTAATATACAATCTTGAACAGCTGTGACTGACTTTACTTTGCAAATCAGTCCGTCCCTGTTTTATCTTATTATCTAACAAGGGCTGAGTGTCGTATATAATAATGATGTGTTGATGATGAGTCGTCCAATTTATGATGACGGCGTCGCGACGGATGGCGTCACAACAAAGTACGCGCGAAAGAACACCTGTAATGATGCAAGCAGATGAAAAATAACAAGTTTTATTTTATATACACATGCAGGCTTAATAATGAGTTGGTACAGTCACTCGAAAACATCCGAGACTGAGTGTACTTACAAGAGTCTGAAGTACAGTTGAAATTGTCGGATTACACACCGTGTGTAGTTTCAAGGCGTTTTACTATTATATTTTTTAAACTCGTACCATGGGGAAATAAAAATATTACGGTTCAGAATGAACTTGACAGCAAATAAAACATTTCACCTAACAATAAAAATTACGCCACTGACTCACAAATTAATGTGTATAATGTGAAAATAATTTATGATATTCTATTACCGTATAAATAGTAAAAGAAGTGTTAAGAAACAGTTGCAGGCTATGAAAGAAATAAGTGGACGTGCGGTTTTTGTTTTATAACTGTACATCAACTATTACATGGGTAAAAAAAAATTGAACACGCAAAATGACTGCATATTTTAACATGGGTGTGTATCTGTAATCCTCTTATGTTACAATATCTGGATGACCGAGCTTTGCTCGGATGAGTTAAAAAAAAAATAGTACTTAAAGTTCCCATTTCATCAAAATCGTTAGTCGTTTTTAAGAAAAAAAATTACATACCTATATAAGTAGATAATATTATTACACGTCAGTATACGTCATACTACATAACGTATATACCTGCATATTTTATATAGGTAATATAAAAGTAATATACCTATATTTATTTAAATATTAGTTAAAAAAATAACAACAATAAAATCTAAACATAATTATGTAAGTATAATTATTTTTAGATTTTATTGTTGTTATTTTTTTACTTTTCAAACAAGCCGTGAGGTGGGTCGTTTATTAGGACTAAAGTGCGACCCTTGAGGTCCACACGACGAACTTCCCAGTTTGATAAATATTTAATAATAATAATTAAATTAGATATTACACAGAAAAGTAATCATTTTTATCATCAAAACATCAATAATTAAAAAAAAAAAAAAAAAAAAAAAAAACGGCTGAACCGATTTTTATAAAATTTATGTCGAATCAAAATGACGTTAACACGCCTCGATTGACACCCTTACGAAGTCGATATAATTTTTTATTCGCGAGATATTGTGTAAAATCTACTTTTTTGGAGGTTATTTGGTTAAGAAAAAAGAACGGCTGAACCGATTTTAAAAAAATTCCTTTCAGATCATATATACGTTAATACGCGTCGATTGGCACCCCAACGTAGTCGATATCATTTTTCGTTCTCGAGATTTCGTCTTAGAAAGAAATTGACACATACATACGTACGTACGTACGTACGTACGTACATACGTACACACACACACACACACACACACACACAGACATCTTTCTAAAAGTAGTGTAAAAATAGTGTAGTGACCTTGAAACATAAAAATTTTTTTTCCTTTTTAATTTCGATTTTCGGACCCATTACAATAACTTCCAATGGGAAGTTAATAATTACTGATTATTTTAATAAAATAAAGATTGACTGTCAGAGTAATTTTGACATAAATAATGAAAATAGTTTGTTTTTTCCAAAGCCTACTCACCATACGACACTGTTTTATAACGTTAAAAAAACTGTTTTTTAAAATGATAAAATCGATAAGAAAACGAATTTTTCCAGGGATGAGACCTAGCTAGATCGATTTTTTGCTCCCCGAAACCCCCCCTTTTCGGTAAATTAGATCAAAATCGTTAGAGCCGTTTTCGAGAAAATATTTATATAGGTACATAGGTACATATAAACAAGATTTGCTCGTTTAATAATATAGGGATTTGGCACACGACAAACTGACATTTTAAGAACTGACGGCAAAATATTCAACAGGTCGCGAAAATACCACAGGATTATAATTTATTATCCACTTTTGAATATATCGTATTTCACCTACAATAGGCATGGATAACAATCACACTCAACAGGGCTCTATAAAACCGGTATCCCACGACTGGTGTACTTGACCGTCGCCGGTCGAACTGTATAGCTTTGCCTACTTGGAAACTGGCGTTCTACTGTTTGCCGGATGGCGTTCATACAGTTCGGCCGTCTCAATCCCCTTCAAAACCCCAATTCTGTCATCAAAATCGTTAGAGCCGTAGATTGTATTTCGAGTGTCTTATTTATTTTATTTATTTATTTATTGTAGATTATAGACGCGTCGACAACTCAGGTCATTAGCGTCTTCAACACAACAAATATCATATTTGTGTATTAAAATCCGCCAGCCGCATATACAAACCGACTGGTACGAGCTCGGGTCCCTGGGAGCGCTAATTCCCAAAGAACATTGGAATGCAATTGATACATCCCAATGTCGCCCCTGGGGGGTATTTCGAGTGTCATAATGGGGCTTATTACTGACGAATTATGACCTACTACAAAATACCTACTGTCCACTTCATTTTCAGTATTTTCAAAAAAATTTGACAGTTCATTTGCGTCGCCATCTTTACATTAGGCCGTGAGTATGTAATAGCAGGCGGACAGAGCTAATAAACATGAGTTACTATTGAAAGATTTTTTCGTTGGAGAGCAGCCAATTATATAATTGTTTCGAAACATATAGGAAAAAATCATTTTACCAACCAGTGGTCACAATCAGGATTCTAACCTGAACCTTTCCACTTTCGCGGCGGAATGAGCTTACAATACTCAATCGTGACAAGATTGCTAAACTAATATTCCCCTTATATGCTTCAGAATCAATAGATTTTCACTACATGCGAGCGTCAATTCATATCTGCTAATTCAATAGCTATATGATATGAAGTGAATCCTCGCACCAGCGAGAGCCCAACATGAAGGTGGGAATTATTTCGAATACCCTTGAGTATTGTAAGCTCATTCCGCCGCGAAAGTGAAAAGGTTCAGGTGAGAATCCTGACTGTGACCATGGTTGGTAAAATGATTTTTTCCAATATGTTTCGAAACAATTATATAATGAGTTACTATGGCAACCGCACTGGTTATGTTACGAAAACACTTACGGTCTGCCTGTTAAATAACCCAATACAGGCCGGTATACATGCATGGAAAGTAGCTATTTTTGTAATGGGTTTGTCAAAAAAATATTGTTAATCATTATTGTTTGTGATCATGTGATGTATGTTTTTCTTCAGTATAGATGTTGCATTTTAAATTGCGCCGTTGGCGTTTGTATGGAAAAGATGAACTCATCGTACTTGGAGCAAAGCCATATTTTACTCAATTATTTCCGAATGTATTTTGGATACACATATTATTTACATAGATATAGAAATCTGGGGATGTAGTATAAAGTGCCACTTTAGACGAGGTGGGAAGCCATTCAGGGGATGGTGCATGCCTGTCCATGCTATATATGTGCCTACATTCTATTGACTGCGTCTTTGTGTATGTTATATGTCTATGATAATGATTATTTATTCTTTTCCAGAAGTAGGTCGGTACATGTCGCTAAATTACAGTTATTTTGTAACCACAAAATAATTGCTCCAAAAAAGGATGCTTTCAAAAACTAAATAACTGGGTACTAATGACCTCTGTTGTCGAGCGTCTATAATATCTATCTATAAATAACCATGGTTATATTTAAGACGACTACGAATTTCGTGTCGCAGCACGATCCCGCTGATTTTGAAGCTGAAAAGAACAATACTTTCAGGAACTTATATACTAACGTAATCTGTTTTGTTGCAGGGTATCCTTCGGGAGCTCCAAGGGCTCTATGGTCGAGACGTTGATCTACGAGAGCCCTTTACAGGAGGAACCTGAAGTTAGTCCTACAATCGAATACACGTGTCCATTTCCTGGAGATGTCGGCGACCAGACCGAGTGAGTAAAATTTTAATTTATTTGTTAATCAACGCTAAACGTACTTTTAACACTTAATTAGCATCGAAACCACAGTAAATTTCAATGCTAAATGTACTTTAAAAGTACCTACTTATTTTATCTTTGAAAGTAAAAAAACTTGGCATTAAATTAGGCTCGGATGTCATGCGCAACTATCTGCCTTCGCTAAAATCGGATCTTTCTCAAATTCATCATATAGAACTCACACTGATTTCAATAAGCTTACGAGAGTTTCCTTATCTTTTTTCGTTCAGAAAACGATGGACGTTCAAGGATTTCTCGTAATTTTTGGGAAACTTTAAACCCCTGTAACTTCTGAAGCAAAACACAGAAGTTTGCTCGAGCTCATTGAAATCTGTCATTTGCTTATTTCTATATGTTTTATCAAATTATTTAAAACACATCTAAGAAATTTCGATTTTGTCAAATTTTTTCAAAGGTTTTGCAAATAAATTACCTGCAGAAGTGGGATACTATTAAGGATCATTTACACGAGTCCAGTAACAGTTATTGTGAAGACATTCCAATAAGCCAAGACATGCGCAAAAACCGTTAACACAGCTTAGAAAAAAAAATTGTGTTTTAAAGATCACCAACAACTAAGGTTATTTGGGCCTAGCACCAATTCATATTTTCAATTCATTATTTTTTTTTTAATAATAAATTGAAAATTCAATTGACACTTTTACCATCTCTCGGGCTAGAACCCGGAAACTGGGGACTTGTAACAGAGGAACAATGGCAACGCCATGTAAACAACAGCATTGCTACACGCTCGGCCATTCTCAAGCCCAACACAGCTTGGAGTGAATGTTGGATTAGCTTACTGGAATGTTTTCACAATTGGTCTCGTGTAAATTCAACATAAGGGGCTGTGATATCGACTCAGTTTTTTGAGAAATCAGAAATGTGCCATCCGTATTCTAGCTGGTTCTCTTTGATCTCTTGTACATGGGATTTTTCAAAAAGTTGGTTGAAAAGGTCAAAAAGTCACACAAAAGTCTTTTTTCAGTTCCCAGATCTGGGAACTACTAATAAACTGAAATGTTACAATGTAGTTCGTCGATTGTTAAGTTCATTAATTGTGATGAAGTACCTACATTGTTACCGCAGGCGACCTTCAATCATTATTATATAATTGTTGGCTTCACGAAACAACACCGCTGCATTGTTGATTTATAAAATGGAGGCACAAAACCGGATATGGCGTTATATAATTTCCGTACACTGCGACCGCACAAAATGCAACATATTATGCCCAGAATACTACTGCAGTGTTGCCAGAATTTCGCGAAAAAAGGACAGTTTTTACAAGCTTTTATTTAACTTGCAATGTATGTTAGTTTGTGTGTGTGTTTAGGTCAAATCTTGCAAGTCAATTTTGAACGACTTCCACGTATCCGATCGATTTGAAATTTTGTACACATATGTATTCCCGATGACAATACATGAATAAATCGTTCTTAGAAATAAATTCAACCCCCAAGGGGGGTTCAAACGGGGATGTAGGGTTTTTTTTGACTAATTAACGCCCATGCCAAATCGCTGAAGCTAGAAACTTGAAATTGGGACAGCTTTTCTGACGTAAGCATCCTCTAAGAAAGGATTTTTCGAAATTCAACCCCTACGGGTGTCAAAGGGGGTAAAATTTTGAAAGACTAAAATGAACAAAATAAATATTAGTAATTAAAACTTTTTAGAGACAAGCTTTTATTTAAATGCACTGAAAAGGAAAACATAATTTTTAATAAATTAGGTTCATAATTATAAAAGCGTGGGTCGTGAATAATAAACTGTCATAGAGTTCACGACCCACGCTTTTATAATTATGAACCTAAATTATTAAAAATTATTTAGTGCATTTAAAAAAAAGCTTGTCTCTAAAAAGTTTTTTTTACTAATATTTAGTTCCAGAATTTCGCTGAAATTATACGAAATCAGAGTTTTTCGGATGATAAGTGAACTTTAACGTAGCGTGAAAATAGATATGTTTTTAGAAAAAAATGTATCAAGGCTGACATTTTATTGATTTTTTAACGACCTATTGTTACATTATTGAACAGAAAAAATGGGTCATGCAACTACTTTTTATAGGTACTTAAAGAAACATCAGTGTTGTTTTTTAATATTTAAACAATGAGTGTGTTCGTTGGTTTTCGAAGATTTTCATCATTTTGATAGAAATCTTTGAAAAGAAGAAACCAACAAAATTATGGAAATCATTAAAAATAAGAAACCAACGAATATACTCATTGTTTAAATATTTCCATCATTTTGATGAAAATCTTCAAAAAGAAGGAACGAAAACCAACGAAATGAGAAATGATGGAAATCTTTAAAAAAAATTATCAACGAACAAACTCAATGTCTCAATACATTTCGTCGAAAAAAAAGTAATAAAAATATCAACTCGTCAAGCCATGATAAAATGAATTACTGTTTTTTTTTAAACATTGGAAATGTTTATGTTCGTATATGGGGGCAGAGTTACGAGTTTTCGTTCAAGGCCAAAAGACAACGGTGTCGCGATCAAGTGAGGAGCAATCATGCAAAATTGAACAAGTGCAATTTTTTCGAAATGTGTTTTATATCATGTCTAGTTAATTGAGAGGTATTTGCGACGATCTGCGGTGTTATTTTTGAGCAAATGTTAATAAATACTGTAGAAAAATCCATTTAAAAGTTAAGTAATCAAGCAAAAGTGAACGCGTATATAACAGAAGAATAATAGGGTTATTCCTGACAAAACTTAACAGTGCATTGATAAATATTGTGTGTATAATAAACAGTTAATTATGTTTCATATATGCTGTTATCATTTCCAATGTCCTCGATGGTTGCAAGGATTGCGAAATCTGTGAATTTTTCTAACAGAAATCTATTTAGTATCTACTTATTGTGGGACCCTTAATATCCCCACCCTCGAAGCGCTAGTGCCTTGGTTCTCAATCTTTTTGAAATCGGGGAACACTAAACTGACAATTTTTGTTCGGATCACTTACATTATATGATTACAACTAGCCGTTACCCGTGGCTTCGCCCACGTATATATATTTCGATTTATGATTTATTATCCTCCCGCAAAAAATTTTCCTTCTGCAAAGCCAAGCCGAACTGGTGGTGTTTATTCGCTCGAATTTTATTAATACATTACTCACTCGCTTCGCTCGTTTGCTCGAATTTTATTAATACATTATTGCTCACCTATGTTATATAAGGAACTCCTGTGCAAAATTTCATGCTTCTAACTTCAAAAATGACGAACTTCCATACAAACTTTCATCCCCTATTTAACCTCTTAGGGGTTGAATTTCGAAAAATCCTTTCTTAGTGGGTGCTTACGTCACAAAAGGAAACTACTGTTCAAATTTCAACTTTCTATCTTCAGCGGTTTGACCTGGGCGTTGTCTGTCAGTCAGTCAGTCAGTAACGGAACTGTTTTATATATATAGATTACAATTCCATACAAAAATCATTTTACATTGTATTGATTTTTCTTTTGCAACAATTTTTACCGGAACACTTGAAATGGCTTCACGGAGCACCAGTGTTCCACGGATTGAGAACCACGGCTGGTGTTTAAGTACCACAGTTTGGAGACCGCTGTTCTTTCTTCACATAATAAACCTTGTTTTATATTATGTGCACCAAATCGCATTTGCATACTGTGTGGGTTTTTGCATTGTTAAATTTATAGCTTTATGGCAATTATTAACGTAGGTTCAAAACTTCGTATGCAAAATGGAGTTGAAATTATGGACAGCAGGTGCAGCTGAAAGAACCAATTGGCTTGTGAAAAATTGAACTTCCAATTTAAAACGTGCTTCTCTTAAAATCGTTCCACTTCTTTTTTCTGCTTTTTTTTATCTCGGAACCCGTGACGTAACATAAAACGCTGAATCGACTCTAACACCCCGCACTTTTAGTTTCAAAGATACAAACAGCATCTGTGAGATTTTTGAGTTTTCTTAAAAATGCCAAAAGTAAGAAGACCCCCCTCTATGTACAAATTTGCAAAATTTTTGAAAAATAAATTCGACCCGATTCGTTTGATATTAGGTCTATTTATAGAAAAAATAACGCTGAATCGACTCCAACACCCCGCACTTTTAGTTTCAAAGATACAAACAGCATCTGAGAGATTTTTGAGTTTTCTTAAAAATGCCAAAATAAGAAGACCCCCCTCTTTGTACAAATTTGCGAAATTTTTGAAAAATAAATTCGACCCGATTCGTTCGATATTAAGTCTATTTATAGAAAAAATAACGCTGAATCGACTCCAACACCCCGCACTTTTAGTTTCAAAAATACAAACAGCATCTGAAAGATTTTTGAGTTTTCTTAAAAATGCCAAAAGTAAGAAGACCTCCCTCTTTGTACAAATTTTCGAGATTTTTGAAAAATAAATTCGACCAGATTCGTTTGATATTAAGTCTATTTATAGAAAAAATAACGCTGAATCGACTCCAACACCCCGCACTTTTAGTTTCAAAGATACAAACAGCATCTGAGCGATTTTTGAGTTTTCTTAAAAATGCCAAAAGTAAGAAGACCCCCCTCTTTGTACAAATTTGCGAAATTTTTGAAAAATAAATTCGACCCGATTCGTTTGATATTAGATCTATTTATAGAAAAAATAACGCTGAATCGACTTAAACACCCCGCACTGTTAGTTTCTAAGATATAAACAGCATCTGAGCGATTTTTGAGTTTTCTTAAAAATGCCAAAAATAAGAAGACCCCCCTTGTACAAATTTGCGAAATTTTTGAAAAACAAATTCTACCCGATTCGTTTGATATTAAGTCTAGGTACAATAAGCAGTGTAAATCCAAAATGGTGGCCGAAAATTTTGGAAGATTAAAAAGAACAATATAAAATATCTATTATCAAAAAAAAACTTTTTTGTGACAAACTTTTATTGAAATGGACTAAAAAATTTTGAGTGCAATTTTATGTTTGGTTAAAATTCGCAAATTGATGAAAAGGCGCGAAGTAAATACGCGGATGTCGACCATTAAAATCAGACCCACGCGCGTAACGAAATAGTTCAAGAAATGACATCACAGAGCACCACGTCGAGCGATGCACTGGCCAGGTTATCAACATAATGTTAATATCGTATCATTCGCAAATAATTATAATTAATGTGTTGACTAAACGTGCTATAAAAAGCCCCATTCAGTGTCGCAATTTGGAAAAAACAAAAACAAAATGCGTCTCATAACTTCGACCGTGTCCTTATGTGGGTGAGGCACACAGTCCATTTTTAACATTGGAAATGTTTATGTTCGTATATGGGGGCAGAGTTACGAGTTTTCGTTCAAGGCCAAAAGACAACGGTGTCGCGATCAAGTGAGGAGCAATCATGCAAAATTGAACAAGTGCAATTTTTTCGAAATGTGTTTTATATCATGTCTAGTTAATTGAGAGGTATTTGCGACGATCTGCGGTGTTATTTTTGAGCAAATGTTAATAAATACTGTAGAAAAATCAATTTAAAAGTTAAGTAATCAAGCAAAAGTGAACGCGTATATAACAGAAGAATAATAGGGTTATTCCTGACAAAACTAAACAGTGCATTGATAAATATTGTGTGTATAATAAACAGTTAATTATGTTTCATATATGCTGTTATCATTTCCAATGTCCTCGATGGTTGCAAGAATTGCGAAATCTGTGAATTTTTTTAACAATAAAGTGAAAATACAATTGATACTTCCACCAGTTCTTAAATTAGAACCTATGAGTTTGTAATAGCCAAAAAGGTATGCGGTAAGAAAGGAAACGCCGACCGCCGTACTTTTTCAGCCAATAACTTTTTACACACTTCAAATGAAATTTATTCAATGAGCATTATTTCAAAGTGGAATCCCTTCGATCTCGACTACACTCAAACACGAAAAATGATATTGTTGTGTTTCTAATTTCCGTGATAACTGGTTTTCGAGTTGAGAATAGCCGAGCGTGTAGCAATGCTGTTGTTTACATGTTGTTGCTATGGTTCCTCTATTACAAGTTCCCAGTTCCCGGGTTCTAGCCCGAGAGCTGGTAAAAGTGTCAAATGGATTTTCAATTTATTATTAAAAAAAAATAATTAATTGAAAATATGAATTGGTGCTAGACCCAAATAACCTTAGCTGTTGGTGGTCTTTAAAAACACAATTTTGATAACTGGTTGACTTTTAAACCGATAAAATCTGACTTGATGTGTAAATTAATTTTTATCTGTTTGTTATTATTATTTATTTCTAGTAATATTTTATTAATTAAATTAAAATATAAAGACGCGATAATAATTAAATATGTCGAATTCTTTGCATTTTTTTAATTACATATATTCATTTACATTGCAAATTATTAACGGTGTCATTTTTACTGTTAGACAACAAAAATATTTTTGTTAATAAGTATGTCAAACGCATTTCAGTATTTTATATTTTACCATTCCAACTCCACCAATGGGGAATTGATACTAATTTAGGTCAAAATTGACTTTTCACAATGGGAATAAATGTTATTGGCCCACCTTCAGATCACCATACCTAACACTGGCCTACCCTAGAAAAAAAATCCTAGTACCGCTACTGGAACTTATTTTTCCAGTTGCGGTCGGATTCTTAATAAAGTTTCTTTTTAAGATCCGCATTAACGCAAGCGAAGTCACTGGGAAAAGCTAGTACACTTACAATTTTGAAGTCAGAATTTAGAAATTTTTGCTTTTCGGTTGTTTTGTTTTTTTAGCACCCCTGTATATGCAACAAACATTACGTATATTTCGTTTCCCCGATCGCCTCTGTCCTCTATACGAACTCGCCGGTACTAAAGTAGCGACTAGCACGTGGCGATCGACACGACTCTCTCGGCGACGATCGGAACTATGCCACGCCTTTTGTAAGTTGCGTTCTATTGATGATGTTAATATCTTTATTAAATAGATGGATAAAGAACGTTCTTCCAGGAGCGTAGCTCCGTAACTGCACTGAAATATCTGTCGATTTAATTTGTAATTTTGCCACGGATTACAGCTAGGGCATGCAATTCGAATATTCGAATATAGCGAATATTCGGCTGCATTTATTATTCGAATAGTAATTCCTATTATTCGAATATATTCGAATTATTTGTTAAGAATTAAAATTGTTTAAAAACGGTTTACGGCGGCGCTAAAACATCTTACGAACGCTACACTAGCTCTAAGTTCGCGCTAGGGCGTGGGAGGGGAATCAAAACGGGGCGAGGAAAGTTTTTTTTTGTTAATTATTGCATGTTTATTTGATATAACTATTTACTTACGTTACGTTACGTACGTGTACTTAATTGCTTGATTTGCTCTTCGCACGTGCTAATAGACGTATTATTTATTTGTGAAGTATTTTTTTTATAGGGGAGCAATATCCCATACTTTTGTGGTACTAATTAATAAAAATGCGTCTTAGATGCTCATTTAATATTTTTGTTTGAATAGGAAAAACAGAAAGAAAGAATTTTGAATTTTTTTGATTACTTAAATATGTCCATTTGATCTATGGTTCTCGGAAGCTATGTGCGCTCTAATATTTAGTTGATTTGATCTGAATTTTTACGTAACTAAGTAAAGTAAAAATGATTATTTGATCTCTTTTTATTTAGAAGTAAGCTGCTTTTGTTGTTAAAATGATTGGATTTATGGACGTGCAGTAGGCGTGTTGATTTTAAATAATTAAAAGTCATTTATTGAAGTCCCATGAGCGTTTTTATTATTTTTACCAATTATTCGAATATATTCGAATATTGGCTAAAATTTGAGCGAATATTCGAATACCTGAAACATCCGAATATTTGCATGCCCTAATTACAGCACGATTGGAGATTCAGAATCGCATGAGCCCCTAAAAAAACTAAGATTTTTTTAATTTTTATTGATTTGTGCCTAATTAGAGAAATAATTTTTTTTAACTTCCCATTGGGGAAGTTATTGTAATGGGTCCGAAAATCGAAATCAAAATGTATAACAAACTTTTAAATTTCAAGGTCACTACACTATTTTCAGAAAGATGTCTGTGTGTGTACGTGTGTGTGTGTACGTATGTGTCCATTTCTTTCTAAGACGAAATCTCGAGAATGAAAATGATATCGACTACGTTAGGATGCCAATCGACGCGTATTAACGTAAATATGATCTGAAAGAAATTTTTTCAAAATCGGTTCAACCGTTCTTTTTTCTTAACAAAATAGACTCCAAAAAAGTAGAATTACACAATATATTTCGCGAATAAAAAATTATATCGACTTCGTAAGGGTGTCAATCGAGGCGTCGTAACGTCATTTTGATCCAAAATAAATTTTATAAAAATCGGTTCAGCCGTTTTTTTTCTAATTATTGTTAACAATAAATAATAATTATGTTTTAATGATTAAAATGGTTACTTTTCTGTGTAATATCTAATTTAATTATTGTTGTTAAATATTTATCAAACATGGGAAGTTCGTCGTGTGGACCTCAAGGGTCGCACTTTAGTCCTAATAAACGACCCACCTCACGGCTTGTTTTATTGTCTATTTGTAACGTAGATTCCGACCCTAAAAAAAGAAAAAATGTGGGACGACCCCATTATTTTCCGACTGCCAATCGAATGAAGATACTGTAAAAAGGTCAGAAGAAAGTGAAGGTTTGCCTAATTACGCCACTGGACCCGTCCGGTCAACTGGAATACCTTTTAAAGGATTAGTCTAAAGTAACATAGGTATCAACATTCAACACCTCAGGTAGTAATTTTTTTTATGCTCTCACAGCGGTTTTCACCCCTTTCAAACCCTTAACTGGTTATATTAATCAAAATAATATTAGATTTTTTCATTTAGTCCGATTGCATTTTTTTTTGGGTATGTCAAATAAACGTAGCTATTTTTCGATGTTGCATGCACAGAGAGAACCCTTCTCTGTGTTCCCCGAGGCCCCGTTACAAGTAAAATGTTTGTGGTAAAACCAAGTTTACACCCAAACTGTCTAAAAAAAAGGGTGTGGGTCTCGAGACCCCCGACAGATGTGAAACATCAAAGAAAACGTTATTGAACTCGGTGGTATTCTCTATGTAGTAGTATATATTTTTTCAAAAACAGCAACTAACTGTTACGCTGACGTATATACAGCTCTGTAACACCGCGTGTGCTATACTGCACTGTAACACCGCGTGTGCTACAGTGTACGCCTAGCCAGTGCCGCAGTGGTGGGGAGAACAGCAGCGAAGGAGCGGACCATAAATTTTGTTGCATATTTCCCCTCACGCGGCTGTTCACAGCCCGACATAAGATGTTTTACATAAAAAATTAACGCAATTTTACGTTAACACTGTTGATGAACTGCTGTTGAAATTGACGCAACAGTAAACAAAACATAGTTATTAACTTATTAGATAAATAATTAAATTAAACGATTTAAGCCCCTAATATCCACAACGGATTCACGTATTATTATTCACTAATTTATTGTTCAGTGAATAAGTTGTAGATATTAGGGATAATCGTTTGATTTAATTATTTATCTAATATTGTTATCCACACAAATCCTGTATTTGATTAAAACATAGTTATTATTAACCAATCACAAAGCTACTGAACAAATATTGTTATTAACCTAAAATTATTTCGGTAATTTTATTTAGATATACTTTACTGTTGTAGGAGTATAGACAATGTTTTTGGATATAAACGTAATAATATATTAATAAAATGTCTGATCTATTTAGTTTTATTACGGAACATCTAGTTAGTTATACAGCTAATTTAATGAAGTATCAAAATTACGATGTAAACGTACGTTTAGCACGCGTCGACTATCATTTGTTTGGTAACTCACGGCCATACCACGTAACTGCACGTGTCAGTGTATGTCAAACTGTGGTGCAACTGTAGAGAAGGAGGTATGCACGCGTGGTAACGATGGGGGTAAAAAATCAGTTTATATAGTAAATTCTTTAATTGATTTAAAACCGTATTTTCCCCTTAAACGACAAGTGACAACACAGTAAAAGAATCACGGTCGTTTCGTCAATAAAATTATGAGACAGCCTGTATATATTGTAATGACATTCATGCCGTAATAAATTTCAACTAGCGGTTGGCACCAGTTTAAACTTTTAAGTTCGCAGTGCTTTTTTCCCGCAATGTACGTCAACAGGTAGTAGCCTATATAGACCGAGAGATAGTGACATTTTTAACTTCCCATTGGAAGTTATTGTAATGGGTCCGAAAATCGAAATCAAAATGTATAACAAATTTTTATGTTTCAAGGTCACTACACTATTTTTAAACTATTTTTAGAAAGATGTCTGTGTGTGTGTACGTATACGTACGTATATATGTGTCCATTTCTTTCTAAGACGAAATCTCGAGAATGAAAAATGATATCGACTACGGTAGGATGCCAATCGACGCGTATTAACGTAAATATGATCTGAAAGAAATTTTTTCAAAATCGGTTCAGCCGTTCTTTTTTTTTAACCAAATAGACTACAAAAAAGTAGATATTACACAATATCTCGCGAATAAAAAATTATATCGACTTCGTAAGTGTTAACGTTGTTTTAATCCGACAAATTTTATAAAAATCGGTTCAGCCGTTTTTTTTTTTAATTGTTAAAAATAAATAATTGTGTTTTAATGATTAAAGTGATTACTTTTCTGTGTAATATCTAATTCAATTATTATTATTAATTATTTATCAAACTGGGAAGTTCGTGTGAACCGCAAGGGTCGCACTTTAGTCGTAATAAACGACCCACCTCACGGCTTGTTGTATAAGCAGTTGTATACGGTATGTCTCTTCTATATCTTTTTTACCTCAATGGCTGACAAATATAAAATGAAAGAACTCCATATTATACCCCTTGCTCAGTGGCTGTCGTACAACGAAAACGCGACACATTGTTTGAGTACTGCTGACGGCACGATCCCCGCTCGCGCGAAACGACCGAGGTATGGGTATAGGAGGTGTACAGACAACAGCTTCGAAAACGCACGACAGTTGTGTTTTCCTTCGCTGTCGAAGTCAGTCAGTGTAGCACGCGTTTCGTTCAAATTTACAAAAACAGAGGGACACGTCGTCGCGTATTTTCTATCTCGCTCTGTATCACGCAGTTTACCTATCCCGCATAAAAAAAACTCTCCTCGACTTCAATATTATCATTATTATTATTGTTTTGTTTTTCCGACAAGGGTGGGTTTAACCACACTTCTTCCGTTCAACCGGTGATTGTGTTCTGTTTCGTTTGTTTTTTGTTTTATCTATATTTTTTGTTTCTTTGACGCGGAATGAATTAAAAAGGTATGTTGTGGTTATGATTTACTTACTTGGTGTATTTAGCGGTCATGTGTGACTTTGCAACAGTATTTTCTATGATTTGTTTTGTATAATTATTATGCACGGCGTTATTTGAAAGTGAAAATCATTTACTATCAAATGTGGACCAACTGATTAATGGTCTTGATTACAACCTATAGGACGTGTATGTTGACTGATTGATTAGGTAATGCCCGGTAATGGTAGGGAAAGATTGTAGATTATAGACGCTCAACAGCTGATATGATCAGCGAATTAGTTAATAGTTTTTACTAGGGTGAAATTATACAGAATGGACGCACAATTTTTGGTGATTTTTAGACGAATCATGGCGAGGTGCAGAGTTTCTCTCAAGGGGATTGTTTCTCGCGGGGCTTGTTGGTGCAATGATGTTTTCATGTGGGATAAAAAGGGGTTTGTGCAGGGTGGAGGTCCCCAAAAAACGTTCGCAGGGGGAGAGTAGAATCTGTAGAATGTTACACGGTGTGTATGTTGACCGATGGATTAGGTAATGGTAGAGAGGATTGTAGAATGTAGATTATAGACGCTCAAAAGCTGAGGTCATCGGCGAATTAGGTAATGGTTTTTGATTAGACGAGCGGTACCCAGGTACGAGGCCCGAATGAGACCCACGGATAACTTGACAAAATGTCCTTACGGAACGGCCAAAATATCTATAAATATATAAAATAAATTGTATATATTTAGTGGTTACAATTCCTACCCTGCCTGCGGAACTCTATTCCGAAATTCTCAGTAGGTAGTTACTGCAGGACATGAGAAAATTGCCTCTTAGCGGATAAAAATTACCCTGTATAAGTTTGGGCATTATTGATATGTGGACAAAGTTTCATTAAAATTGGTCCAGCCGTTCTTCGGAGAGACACAAATTCTGGAAATACGTCATACAAAATACCCAAAAACCCTAAAAACGCGCAAGAAAATAAAATTAACAGACAGAAGTCTGGTTGATGTTTTATAAGTTAGAATTGAATATTGATTGATTCTGTGACTTCAAAGCTAAATGACTTATGTCGACTTTTTAATTAATAGCGTCGTTGTGAAAAAGTATAAATGATGGTTTGCATGGTACTGTAAAGATCTTTTTGACGTGATTAAATAATATTGTAGATCTTTATACAAAATTAATAATAAATAAAACACAACAAAATTTGATTTAACCAAGACGAGTCTAAAATAGGTCTGATCACAACGAAATTATAATTTTTATTTTCTTGTTTGTTTTAAAAGCGCAGCTCTTAGAAACTGCCAAAACAAAACAATGTTGTGGTCGACAATGTAGGGTATTAATGTTGACTCAAAAAGACACAACAGTACTTTAGTGATAAAAGTGCTATTTCTGATCCTTTCAAAGGCAAACCAGAACTCGATCATTGAAATTTGAAATCTTACCAAAAAACGGCCATTGGTTCTTTTCCTTCATTCACTTTTTCCGGAAGGAAAATTACACTTAATTTTATGAATAGAATCATTTGTTTTAAACCTGATATTACGGAGTTTAAATTACAATATAATTCAATTCATTCAAAACGTCACAGTTTAAATAAATTCTCACCAATGCATTTTGTGTAGAGCCATTGTCATGGTGACTTAATAATGACTTTATGACTCATGAGAAAACCTCGACATTATGACGGTGTAACCATACAGGTGTCCAGACATAAAATGGAGCAGGGATGGCCATAGTACTCTTGTTTTGTCCAGCCCTTGAACGTTTTCTACTCATTTGGGGAAATATTTTAATTTTCCACGCACGGATCACACAGTAGTCCATTTTTCGCTCCAGTGGAAAGAGACACAATACTTTCGTGTACCTATGCACGAGCGTCGTGAAGGACGAGTCAAACTAAAGTCGTATATATATTTGACAGAAATTATGGAATCCCACGTTTCGAGTTTATTTAGGTTTAGGCGTCTTCTACACGAGCGTCATCAACGACGAGGCAAACGGAATTCAATCACCAGGGTATTCTGTATCGGAAGTTATCCCCTGCACTCTCCCGATGTTATTTTTAAAGCTAAAGGGGCTCGGATAAACGCCAAATGAAGGACCGAGAATCACACGACAGATCCTACAGGGAAATTTTTTGAAAAACAGTTTTGACTATGTGGAAAGATATAGTAATTTCTAAAAAAATGTAAGTTATTCCAGGAGTTTTTTTTTCAAATTTTCGCTTGTAGGATCTCTAGTGTGGTTCTTTATTTATTGTAGATTATAGACGCGTCGACAACTTAGGTCTTTAACGTCTAGTGTGGTTCTTGGTCTTTTATTTGGCGTTTACCCGAAGCCTTTAGCTTTAACAATAGCGTCGGGAGAGCGGTAACCGTTTTAGGCGAGGGGAAAGAATTTAAGATGAAGAAAGCAGGAGGTAACTTTCGGTATGTTTTAAATTTAAATGACGAAGTTCCTCGGGGGTCGCGTTTGAAATTTATTTGGATTTAATAAGAACAGTATTTTTTTGTAGTATATCAAGTGAATATTTACAGATTAAAATATATAAGCAGTATTAGTAATTGTGATAAAACCAATTGTTTCATTGTTCTATAATATGATAAGAGTTCATTGCGAAATAAGTAGTGATTAATAATATTGATTTTTGATAAACCTTCATTCATTCGTTTTATTTGAAGTACTATCGTAATTGAAATCTAAAAATGCACTACATAAAATTATCAAACGATCAGATCCTCGATATTATTCTTTTTTTTTTGAGCACCCTTTTTTTCATTCTACTAGCTTTCCGGGTGTCAAAGGTCGTGTACAATGTCTTAATAAAAGGGACTCTAAATAATGTATTTTGAGGACATCTGTGTGTACATAAATAAAATCACTCAAAAGAATAAATAATTCAATGTTTATTGCGTGCGCTTGAATCTATTTTTAGCTGCCGAATTATGCGCGATTATTGAACAAAACTGCCAAACTTTATAATGTTTGAGTTGCGAAATGGCTTTTCAACAACTTTGTTTTTGTGTGTGTCCTTGTTTGTCCTTGTTTTCCGGGTAAATATTATCAACTAGAATTTGCGTTTTATCATTCACAAACACACACACTGACACACACTCAATTGTCAACATCAGGGCTGGACGATTTTCAAAATATAAACCTATTTGAACGCTGAGCCGTCCGACAAACTGATTCTATAGTCAATGATCTGGAGCGCTAGTTGTGTGTGTGTTTTAAAGACCACCAACAGCTAAGGTTATTTGGCCCTATAGCACCAATTCATATTTTCAATTCATTATTTATTTTTTTTAATAATAAATTGAAAATCCAATTGACACTTTTACCAGCTCTCGGGTTAGAACCCGGGAACTGGGGACTTGTAATAGATGAACCATAGCAACGCCATGTAAACAACAGCATTGCTACACGCTCGGCTATTCTCAAGCCCCTGGAGCGCTAGTAAGCGAATTGTATGAACGCCGTCCGGCAAACCGTGACACGTGCTGTTTACACTACACCCTACAGAAGTGAAACTTACCTACGCAAAATCTACAACCATTCTTGATTAAAAGCGAATGTAGGTGTCAGCACTTCGAAACGAATTTGAATGGTTTTTTAAGTAAAGTAAATTTTTGAAGTTAATGAGGTTAGATTTTTATGTCAACAATGTAAGATTGTTTTGAGGTTACTTACACTTACAGCAACAGAGAATGACGGGCTTGAGAATAGCCGAGCGTGTAGCAATGCTGTTGTTTACATGGCGTTGCCATGGTTCCTCTATTACAAGTCCCCAGTTCCCGGGTTCTACTCAGAGGGTTGGTAAAAGTGTCAATTGGATTTTCAATTTATCATTAAAAAAATAATGAATTGGTGCTAGGCCCAAATAACTTTAGCTGTTGGTGGTCTTTAAAAAACACACAACAGGGAATGACATTACGGGAGCTGCCATTTTTTTTTTGTAGTAGACCCCACATACGACGACTTTTGTTTCGATTACCAGATGTCAGACATTTTGCTTTTAATTGCGAATAAATGTTTTATTTTTCTGTTATCTATTATATAATTTTGTTTTTCGCTGCTATGGTTACACGTCAGCGTTAAATATTTAACGCAAACGTTAAACGGTCCGAAGTCGCGTAAGAAGTTACACTGCAATAATGTCGATGAATAATTTCAGCCCTGATAAAAACTTTTTGAAGTGCATTTACATAGCCTACTTAGATGACGTACTTTTGTGTAATTTATGTGTTTTGATAATAATTGATAATTCTTCAGACGGAGGCTGCTTCAAGGTTCTTTTTTAAATACCGACTAAACGTTGTGCAGTTTTCCACTACGCTATATACCTAGACTTGTAATCGGGCGACCCGAGGTCTAAATCCCATCTCATTTGAGTTTTCTTCGACCCAAACAAATGTAAAAAGTAAGACCTGACATGAAATCGGTGATGAACGTGTCTTTCGAATTTTCCTACCAGCAAATCTTACCAGCCCGAGAGAGTAATTTCTCGAGAGAATGTTTTTTTCCCCTGCAGAATCTTCTTGTTGGATATCGAATGAAAGATTACTAGAGTGCAAGTCCAATAATATATTACTTATTTTTTGTAGACTTCTGTTAGCATTTTTTTCCAAAAATATTTCAAAAATCGTTGCCCCCTCACGATCTCATCAAATATCGCTCGGAAAAATCTGAAAAAATCAAGAATATTGGTTATGAGGTCTACATTGAACGAAAATTGTCAGCATTGCGTTACTAAGATAGTTTTTGATAAACCTATAAAATATTAAAAAAATCTTTATGCTACGAAATCAACTTCCACTTTTTTTTTAATTTTTTTGTTGGAATGGACGTATCTCGTAATAAGAGCGAGAGGTCGTTATTGCTTGTTCTGCAAGAAAAAGAGAGAGAAAATATGGTTGCGCACGCATACCGTGTCCTGTCACCTAGCCAGCAGCAGTCTGGCAACACTTGTGTTGGAATTTGGGAAACTGTGGTGAACAGTAACAACTAACAAGCAAAGAAGGGATTGACAAGTGAATAGATTTTGCCTAGTTGCCGGATCATCTGTGAACAGGGTATGCGCGCGCAATCCAGGTAAAAACGATACGTCGATTGTTATTAAGTTATCAGAACAAAATGGGTACGCCTTATTTTTGTTACAACTTGACTGTGACGAATTTAACGGAATGTTCTTATCAATCTTTACATTGGTTTACTGCAAGGCTTATTTTTAAGATACTATATTTTTATCTCAAAGAAATACGAGCATAACGCGTAAAATTAATACGTCTGCAAACAAAATTTGTCGCCAGACATACAGATTTTAAAAATTATAACCATTTTTGTAGGTCTGTTATTGTAATCAGTGTTTTGCTTAAAGAGATCCAGGCGCGGACTGGCCAGGGATGCTAGGTGCTGGAGCATCCCGGGATCCCGGAATTGGAGAAGGCCTGGGCCCTCCTATTTCTTAATCCCAATAAATAACAAATTACTCACGTCTCCCTCGGACCCCAACAAATGTTAGCATCCCTAAAAAAATATAGCCAGTCCGCGCTTGGAAGTTGGATGTACCACAAAAATATGCCAGGGGCCCCAAATTTATAGTTACGCCTCTGGTATTAATATTAATTAAAATCAATTGATGAAACAAGATCGTTTTGCTGAAATCGAAAGTGGTTTTTGCGTATAGCTTCGGGCCTTTAGTAGTGCTTCGCCCTAGAAGCTTCTACTGCATCCCATGTTTATGCATCTGATCTTATGTAACGTGTCTCTTGGTACTAAAATTAAATCGAAAGTGAACTTGCGTTAATTACTTTCACTTTTAACTAAGCACTGACAAGTGTTTAATTGTGCTAAGTTATTCGTCCCGAGGATGCCATATTTTTTTCTGAATGAATTGTTTTGTTTGCATTTGTAAATTTATAACTGACGTGGGTGAAAGTGTGAAATTAGCAAACGTTTAAGAAAGACAGGAAAAATTCATTTTCAAATCTAGTAAAACCTTTCGATATCGACTGCTTTTTCCCCTGTTCTGTCAAGAGAGGTGTCCTGTGGGAACTATCCATCCTAAGCTGGTGTTGTCCTGATTCGGGTCTATAGGCCGTCGTTGGTTGGAATTGCTTCCTAACGTTTCGCTAGCACGAGTGGCGAGCTTTTTCAGAGGTCCTTCCATCTCCGATGCTGGATGTAGAATCAGAGATGGAAGGACCTCTGAAGAAGCTCGCCACTCGTGCTAGCGAAACGTTAGGAAGCAATTCCAACCAACGACGGCCTATAGATCCGAATCAGGACAACACCAGCTCATCAACTGGCCGCGAAAGCCTCACCCAATTTATCCATTCTAACCTATAAACTGGATTGATACAACAGAGTTACCCTAATGTGGGTCCCAGGGCATACTGACAATTGGCATTGAAGACAACGAAATAGCAGTCTCCCTCGCAAATGAAGGAGGGGCTAAAATAGCACCAGAACCTTTCTGTGGTTATTCTAAAAGCTATGTTAAAATGGAGGTTCGCAAATGGGAGGATGAAATTGAAAACTCTCGGTTGAATTCTGCTTCAGAACTCCGGCAATCAAAGAGATTCATCTCATATTCAACTAAAAGGACTAAAGAACTCCTTATTCTCAGCAAATCAGAGCTGAGAATACTGACAGGACTCTTCTCTGGCAACTGCCCTCTGAGGAACCACCTCTCAAAGATGGGTAAGACTCAGGATTCTGCAAAGAAACAGCTGAACACATCCTCTGCGCATGTGAAGCAGTTTTCTCCAAAAGGCTGCAACACCTGATCAGACCTTTTCTAGAACCTGATGAAGTATGGAGGGCAGTCCCCAGAAAAGTAGTAAGGTTTATTAAAAACCTTCTGCCCGACTGAGAATTAAATACTATAGGGGAATCACAAAGATATTTTAGGTCGCAATGATTGTGAGGCAAAATTTAGCCCATCGTCCCATATAAAATCTAATCTAATCCAACGTATAGAAGTTTTAGAAAGACCGTGGAATTCAACCGTCCATAAATCAGTGATCATTAATCAATATTCAAAACACGATTTCATAAAACAATTCCTTATATGTGACGTCATTCTTCAATCATTGTATTAAAGTAGTATCACTACAACCTTAAATGGTCACTAAATACTATCTAAATTGTTTAATTAACAGAATATCAAGTAGGTTTCAATTTCGTGACATTCCGACATTTTATTTTCTCTTTAAAGGCATTACAAATTATAGGTTATGTGTCATATAAGCAGAGGCACTGAGTTAAGAGGTTATGGAGACGTTACAAGCATTTAATTAAAAGTGATGCCAATTGCCAGTCGCCATATTTATTCAATTCATTCATTTTATATGTAAGAAGAAGAGTAATATTTTCTGATTCTCATATCCATACCCATCTCCTGTTTGATCGCCATGTTTGTTGTCCCCTGTGACGTTTGACCTGGCTTCAACTTTCTATAAGCAGTTGTATACGGTGTAGCGCCTCTATTTATTACCTTTTAACTCAGTGCATATAGGTTATTTGTATTGTTACAAAACTGTTTTCTGAGTTGGCGGAATAAATATTTATTTACAATAATTAAAAATACAATAACAATAAATCCAACAACGAAAAGTCAATTCTAACAATAAAAAAACTTAAACGGTAATTATTGAACTAAACGAGCCACTTAAATAACACTTAACAAATAACTATATATACAAGGATTATTTATTTGTAATTATTTATGTCACTGTATTTATATCAGATTTATTTCTAACGTTTATTTATGTCGGACATTTACTCAGTTACTCAGTACTATTTATTTACATCCACTCCACTATTTAAACACT